>JADKXX010004930.1:0-15340 GCA_017310255.1 Butorides virescens
TCCCCACAGTGGGGACACGTCCGTGCCAGGGTGACACCTCCCCAGGGACCACGGTCCCCATCCTGGGGGAAAAGGCAGGGAGGGACGCAGCAAGGACACGTGCCAGCCCGGCAGGAGGTGGGACTGGGGGGCAGTGGGGGGCTGGCTGAGGGCGCTGGCTGTTGGGGGATGGCTGTGGCAGGTTTGGGTGGGGGCATGGAGAGATGAAGACTACCCCAGGTGGGAGGAGGGAAGGCGGATGATGAAAGCCAGGCTGGGAAAACCTGTGGGCGTTGGGAAAACCAGCAGGATTTACATCTGGAATGGGAAAATTGAGCAAGAGAAGGCTGGGAGGAGGGTCTCACCCAGGGTGGGGGGTGAGAAGAACTGCTCCATGGCAACTGCCGGAGCCGGAGGAGGGAGGGCTGGGAGGAGGATTAAGGGATGCGTTTCGGTTCACGCTGATCCTAAGCTATTGCCTGAACATCTGTGAAGTGTCCCCGTGCCTCCCCGTGCCTCCTGGAACGCCCCCAGCGCGGTCCGGAGGGACACCCAGTGTCGCAGGGGACCGCGCCACCACCTGACCTGAGAGCAGAGCTAGGGGTGGGTTTGGGGAAAAGACACCCACTGCCTCCCAAAACCCAACAGCAGGGCGCCTCCAGCACCCTCCGGCTGGTGCCCCCCCCCCCGGCCAGCCCCTGCCCTGGTGGCTTTAAGCCTCCTGCTCCCCCTTGAACCCTTCACTGCTTGGGTCTCGCCGCCGCCTGCCGAATTCTGCAAGGAGACAGCTCCTCTCCGGGAGGTATTTTTAGGCCTGGCTCCTGCAGTTTCCCGAGGCCGGCTGCTCTCCGAAAACACGAGCCCCTTCCAGCCCGTGTGTCCCGCGCGGCCGGTTCCTGGGCTCGCAGCCCTGCTCTGCGGGCATCCAGAGGCGAGCAACCATCACGTGGGCTCGGACGCAGGGGCAGAGGTGTCCCAGCTCCTCCACCAACCCAGCCAGGAGCACCTCCCTCGCCCCACGTCACCGCCACCGGCGACCTGGATTCCTCCCCGAGCCGCGAGCCGGTGACCTCAGCCATAAACAAAGAAGTGGAATAAACCCAGGGCAAGATAGATGCCTGTTTTATAGGCTTTTTAAAAGCTTTTGACTCATTCTGGCAGTCAGGACTACCCTTAAATTGCTATGTGATGGAACTGGTGGAAAATCATCTGGCAACATCGGAGCCGTGCGCCGATCCATCAAGCGGAGGATAAAAATAAACAGCGTGCAAAGGGGTGGGAGGCGCGGGAGCCCGGCGTTGACCTCCGCACCCCCGCTTCACCCCCGCGGCCGGGGCTCAGGGCTTGGCAGGGCTGAGCATCCGCAGTCCCCTGATGCCCCGGAGGGCTCAGCCCCGTGCAGGATGGGAGCCCGTGGGCTGGCATCTGGAACCGGTCCTTGCCTGGGATCCCCCACCCCACCCCCGGGTGTCTGGGCCTCCGCGCTGCCCCGTGGGGCTCAAAGCCGGCGTATTTGCTTCCCTGGCGAGGTTTGTAAAACAGACCCAGGGTAACATCCTGCTCCGAGGGGTGAGGGGGTGCTGGGGTGTCTGCGCGGGGGCACGTCCCAGCCTCACCCATCCTCTCCCAGGGGCGATGCGATGAGGAGCGCTGCCTGACATCCCCTCAACCTCTGCCTGGAAGAGCGGGGCTGGGCGGTCCAGCCCAGCAAAGCTGGGCTCTGCGTGTGGGAAAGCCCATGTGCACGGTGAGGGGCCAGCACCAGCCGCTCAGCACCATCTGTCACCCCCCCTTCGGGGGGTCCCGCCGCCCTGGCAGGGGGTCCCTAGGAGAACTGACCTGCTCCTGGCTGCAGCCTCAGCTCACAAACCCCCTGGGCACCCCTGCCGGCACCCAGGGGTGCACCCACACCAGACCTGCAGCCGAGCAAACCCACCAGGGGCTGGGACCTGCCGGGAGCTGGGCGCAGAGGCGGCTCCCATCCCCTGGCACCCTCTGCATGCCTGTGGGTGCCGGCGAGCGTGGCTCTTCCCCGGGACGTGGCATTTGTGCCGGGGTACCCAGGAGCAGGGGTACCCATGACCTTGGTATCAGCCAGCCGGCAGCGGGGCGGCCGGGGAGCCCGTGTCACCCTGGGGACACAGAGCTGGGGCACCCATGTGGCTGCCTGCTCTGCCTGCCTTTCAGCGGGGAGCATTTGCGGCATCAGATGTGCTGCTCTGATCTGGAGGGCTTTGAAGCGGCTTCTAATGCATTTCTAATTCCTGCTTATCGCTGGAGCCTGTTGGAGCCTGTCTCCCCAGCCCCTCTCAGGGCGGTGCTCTCGCTCAGCTCCGTTACAGCAAGATCTCAGCTTCAGACCCATGGTTTTAGTCTGGAAAATCTCCCCCAAAAGTCCCTGCCCCGGCTTGCACTGCGGCGAGGGAAGCTCCCACCACGTCAGCTCCCTGCTTGTCCCTCTCCCACCCCTCCCATCCCTTGGCACCGGGTGGGATGAGGTCCTGGCCCTTGCCAGGCTCTGTTGGCATCTCTGAGCTGGCAGATGGCCCCCGGCTCATCACACCTCGGTCCACAGGCCAGGCCACCTCTAGGAGCTGGGGGGAGCTCTTGCAGGATGAACTCTGCAACCCATCTCCATCCCCAGGGTCCCTGAGAGACCTTCAAGGGGCGACAGAAAGTCCCCGGCGGAGGCGACGAGTGAAACGCCACCTACGCCCCGGGTGGCACGGCCGTGGGGCGGGGAGCTGGGTGCCAGCCCCCCTCTGCCCTCCCGTTTCAGTGCTGGGGGGGGGCGGTGGAAGGGGTGGCCTTGGCGTCCCCGCTGCCGGGCAAGGTGCTGGGATCTGATGTGACGGGGAAATGGCTCAGCGCAAAGTGCTGGGCGGCCGCGGATGGGAAGTGCCCTCTGCACTGTGCTGAAAGCTGTTATTAGCGCTAATGGCTCTTTTGCTGGGGATATTCAAATAGCAACCACTCCATTTTCATAGCAAATCTTCCCCCCCACCTCTCCCACTGCCTCTCCCAGGCGAGGAAGATGAAGGCTCCTCGCTGCAGAATCCTGGCAAAGCCGCCCCGGCTCCCGGGGAGCAGCGCCCAGGCGGAGCGGGCTGCCCAGGGGCTGGATTTTTGCGAAGGGAAAGTCCAAAGCAGCTGCTCAACCAGCGCTTGGGGGAGCGAACAAAGCTCCCTTGTGCAAGGAGCAGATGTAGCCAGGCAGAAAAGGGGGGGGACACGGGGACACGCAGAGCCCCTCAGCGCCCCCGGGGCATCGGCGGGCGCCAGAAGCCGGCAAAAGCGCAGAGCATCCCCCCGTTACCCCAACATCCCCAGGGCTGGGGGCCAGCTCCCCATCCAGCAGCGGGGGCCAGGGGCTGATGGTGCCCGCCTGGCCCCGACCGCTCTATTTGCATTTCTGGGATTCACAGAAAACCAGAGTGATTTTTTTTTTTTTTTTTTTTTTTTTTCCCCCCTTAGTAAGCACAGAGTTTATGTTAGTTGAAAATTGACTCAATAAATATTTCAGCCGGTATTTTAACTGCATGCACGGGCTTCAAAGGCTATTAGAGGAACAGATTTATACAAACAGGCACTGAATCACACTGGCCAGAGCGCATTACGGACCGAGGTACGAAGACTGCTCCCGGGGGAGCTGTTCTTGCTGCCGCCCAGTTTGGATAAAGTATCCTCCCCTGCAAACTGGGACCTGGCACTCGCAGCCCTGAAACTCCAGCGGGCCCCGCTCACTGGGGAGGGTGCTGAGCGGGGGATTTGTGACATGGGGTGGGAGCCCCCCTGCTGCCTCGCTCTTGGGAAGGCTGATGTGTTGGGACCTGCCACCAAGGGGTGAGGGGCACTGGGTGCTGCTGTGGGGCTGGGTTGGGACCTGCCACCAAGGGGTGAGGGGCCCTGGGTGCTGCTGTGGGGCTGGGTTGGGACCTGCCACCAAGGGATGAGGGGCCCTGGGTGCTGCTGTGGGGCTGGGGGGGCTGAGGCACTGGGAGGACTGGGACCCGCTGCTGCCGGGGTGCTCCCTGGTGCTGCAGAAATGAGCTAAGCAGTGGCAGGAGAGGGCGCGGAGCCCCCGGGGAATCATTTTCCTCCTGCCTGGTGGGGAGAGGGAGGCAATTACTGCTTGCCGAGCCCTCCCCGTGCACTGAGATGGCCCCCCGGGCCGGCTGCCAGGCGTGCGTGGCTTGGCCAGCTCGGGCTCTGCAGCTCCAGCACCGCTCACGCCCTGCGCTGCTCCCGGCAGCCTCGGCCCAGCAAGGCAGAGCCGGCCGCGCTGCGGAAGCCGGGATCTTGCTTTGGGCACCTCGCCCCCCCCCCCCCCCCCCCCCCCCCCCCCCCCTGGCCCCCCCCCCCCCCTCCCCACCCACCTCCCCGTTGGTGCTGGTGCAGGCGTGCGTGCTGGAGCCCAGCAGAGCTGGAAATGCTCACAGCCAGCCAGACGAGTGGAAACCGCTCCTCTCCCATTTGGAAATTAAACGGGAGCTTTAAATATTGCTGAAGCCAATCGATGGGGTGGGCAGGAGCCCAGCACCACCCTTGCCAAAAGCTGCCCGGCGTGGAAGGGAGAGGCCTCGGGTACCCGGCAGCCTCAGCATCACCTCGCACGTCCCCGTCCCCATCTGCGTGGGGACCCCCCCATCCTCCCGAGCCCTCCCTGATGCCCACAGCATCCCTGGGGGGCCAGCCGAGGGTGGCCCTGGCCCCTCAGTGCCCCTGGTGGGTCCGTCCCCGACCCACGGCGCAGATCGCTTACAGATCGGCTGGCGGGCGGGGGGCAGGGGGCCCCACGCCAGGATTAGAGCAGTTTGTTCTGGGATTAAAGCACTGTTTAGCCATAGCACGGTGCAGTAACCCCGCTCTGCTTTACTGAGCTCTGCGGGATTAATAGTTTGTTTCAAAGGATTAGGGCGATTAGGAGTTGGGGCGGGGGGGGTGCTGCAGGACGCGGGGTTGCTTACTGGTGCCACCGAGCCAAAAGGATGGGATGCCTCGAGGGGCTGGGAGGGCTCCGGAGATGCCCCAAACTCTTGCTCCCCTCTCCGGGGGCTGCCGGTCCCCCGTGGGTCCCTGCCCCGGGCATCAGGGCCGTGCACGGAGCTGCAGAAGATGCACTGTGCCGTGGTGGGATGCAACCCCCCCGCATCCCGTGCCAACCGAGCCCAAGCCTGGCCTGACCCCCCCTTCCCCATCCAGGCTCAGCTGCCTTTTACCCTTTTCCTGCACAACCTTGGCCCAGAGAACCCACGCAGAGGGCAGGGAGCAGAGGAAAACACGTGGGAAGCCCTTGGAGAGCAGGGAAATGTGAAAAAAAAGGCGCTCCGAGCTGTCCCCAGGTCCCCACGCCCAGCAGGGACCTCTCATCCCTGAGATGTTGGCCAGCACCTTCCGGCCCTGGGACCCTCTGTGGCACCCTGGCACCACAAGCCAGCAGAGCTGGGGTACAGGCTGTGTGGGTGCAGCAGGTCCTGGCTGGGCCCCTTGCTCCCCAGGGTGTCCCCAGAGCCCCAGCCCCCCCCAAAACACCAGGGCGGGGGGGTGCGGGAGCCCAGCACGGGGAGCTCAGTGGGGCTGGAAGCAGGACCAGAGGAACAGCTCCCCTCCCCCGGCTGGCAGTGCAGGGGTGAAGCTAAAACTGCAAAACCCACCCCAGGTCAGAAGCTGGAAAAGCCAAGGAACGGCAGCAGGGAGGGGGCTTTGGCCCTGGGTGTCCGCCTGGGTGCAAAGCTGTGCGTAAGGGGGTGCAAAACTGTGTGTAAAGGGGGTGCAAAGCTGTGCATAAGGGGGTGCAAGGCTGTGTGTACAGGGGTGCAAGGCTGTGTGTACAGGGGTGCAAAGCTGTGTCTAAGGGGGTGCAATGCTGTGCGTAAAGGGGGTGCAAAGCTGTGCATAAGGGGGTGCAAAGCTGTGCATAAGGGGGTGCAAGGCTGTGCGTAAGGGGGTGCAATGCTGTGTGTAAGGGGGTGCAAAGCTGTGCATAAGGGGGTGCAAGGCTGTGTGTACGGGGGTGCAATGCTGTGCATAAGGGGGTGCAAAGCTGTGTGTACGGGGGTGCAAAGCTGTGCGTAAGGGGGTGCAGTGCTGTGTGTAAGGGGGTGCAGTGGCGGGCAGCCCTACGCCGAGGTGGCAGGGCCAGGGGCGGTTTCTGGGCTCATCCCTCATCCTCTGCCACCCTGTCTGCTTGCCGTGCTGTGCTGCAGCCCAGATGACTGAATCGATCCAGCTCCAGAGGGCTTGGCTCCGTTCCTGGCAAAGCCCCACCAGCAGCACGGCCGAGGGCAGGCGAGAGGCTGCGGCGGGCAAGGAGAGGGGGCAGTGGGACCCCCACCCTGTGGCTGCTGGCCACTGACGCTCCTGGGCCAGCAGCACCAGAGCTTGGGGGGGCTGCAGGGAGGGGAGGACCCCCCAGACCTGTAGCAGAGATCCCAAAGTCACATCTGTCCTTACCATCTGGGATGGACACGCGTGGGTCCCACCACTCTTTTATCTCCGCTCGCTGCCTCGCAGGGAACCCCCTGCAAGGGGGCTACGAGCTTTTACTGGCCCACAGCCTGCACGAGATGAGGCTGTGGGCTTTGGGCTGGTTTGGCTGGTGGCTAACAGCAGGAGGCAACTACCCAAAGAGAAGCGGCGAGGAGGGAGGAGGTGAACCTCTCCGCGGTGGCAGATGGTCCCAGGCAGCCAGCGGCTGCATCGCGGCAGCTTGGGCTGGATGTGGGGGAAATTTTCTTCCCCCGGCGCAGATTGCTAAGAGAGGGGGGGGGGGGATCTGCTTCTTCGGAGGCTCGGCCAGGCAGAGCCGACCCTGCCCGCTGCCGGCGATATTGCCGTGCATGGGGACGCATGGGGCACGTACCCCCCCGGCATGGGTGTGCATAGAATCATAGAATTATAGAATCACTTTGGTTGGAAAAGACCTTTAAGATCATCGAGTCCAAGGCAGGCGTGCGCCCCCGGGGATGTCACACCTGTAAATTCACGCTTGCAGAGACCCCCGCGTGCCATCGCTGCCAGCGTCCCCGCCGCGGGGGTTTGGCTGAGGGCTGAGGGGCACGCAGGGAGATTTGGTGCTTTGCAGAGAAAATGTGTCGGGGCTGCTTTGGGCACAGCCACACTCGGACCCCCAGGGCAGAGCCAGCAACCCAGGTCTCCCCCGGCCACGTGTCAGTGCCCGGCTCCGGCCGAAGGCCAGCCCATTCCCAGCCACTTCTTTGGGAGAGGACTGGGATGTGCTGGGAACCGGCCGTGCCTGGAGAAAGGAGATGTGCAGGTCTGGGGTTGAGCTGGAGAGGATCTGCCGAGGAGGGAGGGTTGGGGGCAGGAGGCTACTGCCCGGGGGTAAGGGAGCTGCCTTTCATCCTTTCCCCTCCTCCCGCCTCTAAGCAGAGCTTTATTTTAAATCCTTTTCCGCTGCTTGCTCTCCCCGAGCTCGCGCTGCGCTGGAATGGTTTAATATTGAAGAGAGACAAATGAGTGACTCACGCACACACGCAGCGGGTAAAAATACTGAGGACCCGAGCGTAGAATCACAGAATGTTTTGGGTTGGAAGGGACCCCCAGAGGTCCCCCAGCCCAACCCCCCTGCAGGAGCAGGGACACCTTGAACCACATCAGGTTGCTCACAGCCCCGTCCAACCTGGCCTGGAATGGTCCCAGGGATGGGGCCTCCACCCCCTCTCTGGGCAACCCCTGCCAGGGTTTCACCACCCTCATGGTAAAGAATTTCTGCCTTAGATCCAGTCTAAACCTACCCTGGTTTAGTTTAAAGCCATCCCCCCTTGGCCTGTCCCAGCTGTCCCTGCTAAAAAGCTTGTCCCCCCCTTTCCTCTGGGCCCCCTTGAAGCCCTGACCGGCCGCACTCAGCTCTGCCCGCAGCCTCCTCTTCTCCAGGCTGAACACCCCCAACTCTCCCAGCCTGGCCCCAGAGCAGAGGGGCTCCAGCCCTCGGAGCATTTTAGTAGCCCCTCAGATCATTTTAGTAGCCCTCCTCTGGACCTGCAAACTTGCTGAGGGTGCACTCCATCTCGCTAAGTCATTGATGAAAACATTAAACAGCACTGGTCCCAGTACGGACCCCTGAGGGACACCACTCATCACCGGTCTCCATCCGGACACCGAGCCGTTGACCACTGCCCTCTGGATGCGCCCATCCAGCCAGTTCCTTATCCACCCAACAGCCCACCCATCAAACCCATAGCTCCCCAATTTAGACAGAAGGATGTTGTGGGGGACCGGGTCAGAGGCTTTGCAGAAGTCCAGATAGATGACATCCAGTGGTTTTCCTTTGCCCACTGTTGTTGTCACCCCATCATAGGAAGTCACGAGGTTCATCAGGCAGGACTTGCCCTTGGTGAAGCCATGCTGGCCATCTCCAATCACCTCCCTGGCCTCCATGTGCCTGGACCCGCCTGGCGTGGGTTTGCCGTGGTTTTGCCTGCTTTATGCCACTTTTTTGAGTGCTTTCTGAGGAAAGGCTCCCACGCTGGCGAGTGCAGGGACCCCAGGGACCATTCACACCCATCCCTCCCTGCTTTGCCTCCGGGTGCAGAACCGGCGGGTGACAGTCGTCCCCTTCCCTCGCAGGGCTTGCTGCGGGGCGTGTGGGTGCCAGGCAGGGGCAGGGACAGGAGGGGACATCACCCGAAGGTCTCTGGAGGCCGGTGGAACCCTGCTGAGCTGCAGAGGATCCAGTGGGGGCACGGAGGGGTTTGCCTGTGGGGTGGGTTGTGCAGGGCTGCGGGTGGGGGAACGGGCAGAGAAGCACCCCAAGAACCTGCGCCGTGCCTTACGATCCCTTGCCAGGCAGTGATCAGCTTGGAACGATGAGAACAAGGAAAAAATGGGGAGGAAAACCAAAAGAAACCCCCTTGGCACAGCAGGAGATGCCCGTTGGGTGCAGGCTCCCACCACAAAGCCTGGTGGAGCTCCCTGCCAGAGCGTGGCTGGCGGCGACTGCTCCTCTTCGCCCTGCTGCCTCCTCCCTGCCGGCCGAGGAAGAGGATGCCAGCAGCGGGAGCACCCACAGGGGTCCCCGCCATGCCCCAGGGCACGTGGGTGCTGCGGTGGGAGCCACTGGTGACGCTGTGCTCTGTCCCCAGGTCCACACAACACCCAAATTCCTAGTGGGTTTCCTCAGCCCCACAGCCCGGGAGGCAAGGGGGGGGCGCAGTGGGGATGTGGGCTGGGGTCTGTGCCCCATGCACCCAGCCAGGTCACCCACATCCTGGGTGTTACTCATCCAGCTGGTTCAAGGAAGGGCATGACCACCACCAATTCGCCCAGGGGAGGGTTGCACAAGGAGCAGGAGACTCTCCTGGCCTGGGCATGATCAGGTTTTTCGGGTCCTGCCCCATTCCCCCCTAAGCGTGAGCTGCCTCCCTCTGCATCCCCGACCCGCCGGTGCCCATCACGGGGGTTTTCTTGCAAGCAGCTCTGAAACTCAGCAGGCTCCGCTGGGTTTTGATTCACCAGAAAGTTCCCGGGCAGGGGGAGAGGGGACACCCAGGGGCTCACGGGACCACTGGTGACGCACCCCACGGCGAGGCGTGGACGCATTGCCGTAGCCGTGGGCGGTGGCACGGGGCGGCAGGAGAGAACATCCCTCCCCGTAACCTGGCAGGCTCTGGAGATCACGTTTCTGGCATTTAGCTGGAAGCTGAAGTGCAGGAGACGGGGCTCTGGCAGGGATCCCAGCACTCTCCGCTTTACTGGTAGCGGGGTGGGAGCTGCCGCGGCTCGGCGGGAGGCCAGCCCGGGGGGGGGCGGCTGGGGTGCGGGGAGGAGGATGCTCTTGCAGGGATGCAGCCCTGGGAGCCGGCTGGAGCCGGGGAGGGCAGAAAGCAGGGTGGAAAAGCAAGGAAGGGTGCCAGGCAGGCGCTGGGGGTGGTGGGGGGGTGAGGTGGGAGCCCTGCCTCGGGAGGCTGTGCAGCGCTCGGGCGCCTTAGCGGCTGCAAATCGCTCCAGCCCGGCTCAGCCGCTCTCCTGCACGGCTCTGTGCACACCCCTGCTCTCCCAACGGCGAGCAGGGGCTGTTGTTTGTCATCCTCCCCAAAAACCTGGGCGAGCCGGGGGGGGGGGGACATGCTCCTGGGTGGGATGCAGCTCCCCGCCATCCCCGAGCGCTGGCCGGAGGCGACCGAGCCACCGGCTGCAAGGGGGATCCCTACCGTGGCGACAGCGCCTTCGCGATGCTGCGGGTGCCCTGTGCTGGCGGTGGGGACCGAGGTGTCATTTCCCACCGCGCTGGTCCTCAGCAGGCGGGAATGGAGCAACTGGGGCAGGGTGGGACAGCACTGGGCTCTCCCGCTGCGGGCTGGGCGCTCCCCGGGGACCATCAGCCTCCTTGGGTGGGGGTCCTGCGGGGAGCCAGCTGGCGGAACCGAGACATGTTAAATATACCCGGGTATATATGGCAAAAGAAAGGGCTATTTTTAACCGGAATTAATTCCCGGATCTGGATCTGACCCGCCTGGCAGTCCGGACGGCTGCACCCAAGCGCTGGGTGACACTGGGGAGTGAGGGGACGTGGGACGGGATGCCCTGACCTGGTGCCAGCGCAGGCAGGACACAGAGCAGGGCACGAGGTCACCTCCCAGGGGTGTTCGCAGCCGGCTGCAGCCTGCCCACGCCAGCCCGACCCCCCGGGCAGGGCAGGGCTGCTCCGCCACCCTGGCCCCAGCCGCACGGCAGCGCAGTCATGAGCCAGGCTGGTGAAAAAAACCCAAAAAAACCCCCCGCTCCTTTTCTCCTTTTCCCTTTGCTGTGTCACTGCCCAGCTGGGGAGCTTCCTGAGCTCTGCGCCACGGCCCCCCCGGCCGCTGCCAGCACAAGGAGCGACCGAGGCCGAGCCCGGGGCAGACGATGGGAGCATTCTGCAGCCTTTTCCCAGGGCTATATCCAGGAGCAACTCCCCTCTCACCGCTCCTTCTTGATCTTCAGGACACATTTTTCTGCCTTTCATGGGAATTTAAACCCAAGTTGTGCCCGGGCGGGGTGAGGTTGGGCATGGGGAATAATTCCTTCCCCAAAGGGCTGTCAGGGGCTGGAAGGGGCTGCCCAGGGAAGGGGTCGAGTCCCCACCCCTGGGGGGATTTAACAGCCGGGCAGAGGCGGTGCTGAGGGCTGGGGTTTGGGGGTGGGATGGCAGGGGTAGGGGAAGGGTTGGGCTGGGGGAGCTGAAAGGGCTTTTCCAACCCAAACGCTTCTGTGATTCCACGATTCTAATGCTTCTCCCTCATCTGCTCAGGACCACGGCTGCCCTCTCCCCAGCGCCGGCGGGGATGCTAACGCTCGCTGGCTCCGGCTCCCGCATATTTCTTCTCAAAACACCAACCTCAGTTTGGCAGGAACAGCCTGCACTGCTTGTTCCTAGTTATAACTCTCAGCTGGTTGTATTAAATAGGACGGTTGGATCGGCCTGTGCTGGTCTGAAGGCTGCCGGCTCTTCCTCGCTATTTACTGCTCTGCCAGGCTCCTGTGGCAGCTGCAAATATTAGCAGCAAGATCGCAGATTTACTTCCAGGCCGCTGATGAAAGCCGGGCAGAGCAATGAACAGCGCTTTCGCGGGGCTCCCCGTCCTCTGGGGAGGTCTTGAGCACGAGCATTTCGGGGCGCAGGGGCGGAATCATGAGCAGAGGGAACCCCCCCCCAGCTTGTGGCCATGACACCCCCCCTGTCATGGCCACCCTGCATGTCCCAGGGGTGCTCCCACTGCAGGGGGGACCCCGCTGCTGGTGCAAAGCCGCTGCCCGGCCATAAATCACCGCCCGGCATGAAGAGGGGACCCAAGATCCGGCCTTAAATCACCACCTGGCACGAGGAGGGGACCCAAAATCCGGCCATAAATCACCGCCTGGCACGAGGAGGGGACCCAAGATCCGGCCATAAATCACCGCCCAGCACAAGGAGGGGACCCGAGATCTATTTTGGGGTGGCTGTTGTCTGCCGTGGAGGTTCCGCGGCTGCTTTGCCGGCAGCACAACCGGTCTGGCAGCACGGGCAGAGGGTGGAGCGGGGGACGGGAAACGCTGCCCTCAAAGGAGCCCACCCGGGGCGTGAATCAGAGCCTTTCCTCACCCCGGCTCTTCGCCCACCGACTGCTGGAACAAACACGCCGCAATAACAGCTCATCCCCCGCGGCGCAGCGCCCATCGCGTGCGGGCGCCCTGATTTGGGGCAGATACCGGCGGGGAAGCATCGCACCCGCTTGCTGCCGGCAGAGGCAACTCCAGGAGGCAAGGCGAGATGTGGACAGGCTTCCCAGGGCACCCACTTCAGCATCATCCCTGCCTGAAAGAAGGGAAAACCTAGTCCTTGCTTTTTATTTTTTTTTTTTTGTGTGTGTCCATTATATTTGACGTGAGACAGCAAGAAAGACCGTATGACTCAGTGCTTTGCAATGCAGCTCCTCTGTGGCTTCCTGCCTCTTGAGGACCGCCGCCGGCGGAGGGTCGCTGCATGGCTTTTGCCTTTCTAGCTAAATTCCTCTTCTGTGGGAAAAGTGGGGTCCTCTGGGCTTGGCTCCCGTTGGGCAAATTGCGGGGTGAGCTCGCGTGGCCCCCCGAGTCTCGCAAAGGCAAGCACCAGGGCGCGGAAGCCTGAACCCACGGAGGATGCGCGGCGGAAGAGGGGTCACATTTGGGGAGGGAAACGCAACCCTGAGCAAAGCCAGCCGGAGCCAGAGCCTGCCCACACCTTCCCGAGGGGCTCCGGGTCCTGGGCGGCTGGTGGCCGGGTGCTGCTGCAGGAAGCCGTGGGCTTTCTTGGGTGCCCATGGGCTCCGCTTGCGTTTTCTCCGTGGGGGCGTTGGGAGCAGGTTCGCTCCGTGGGTCTGGGCAGGCAGTTTCACGCCCCGATGAGCTTCAACAACAGGGTGAAAATCTCTCCTGCATTGTTGTCAGCTTTCAAGTCTCCGATGGGTTGGAACAGAGACAAAGCTCTTTGGTTTGCTCCTTTTCCATCTCGCATCCTTCGGGCTGAGTGGGCAGATCTCTCCCGAGCTAGGCAGGCGAGGTGTTCCCTCGTTTCATGCTCTTCAGGCTGTGATGTGTCCTCCAGGACCTCTTGCTGCCGTTTGGGGGGATGAAAGGCAGCGTGTGGCCCACTTTCCCCCCCCTTGGCGCCCGTTCCCTTGGGTCCCAGGTCTTTACCTGAGCAAGGGGAGCCAAAGGGAGCAGCTCCCCCTGCTTCCCGCAGCTCCCGAGGTGCCTACCCAGGGATCAGAGGAATCGTGGGCTCTATTGGCCACCCCGGAGGGCCCGGGGAGCAAACCTTGCTCTTTATGGGCACTTTGATGCTCAGTGCTCAGCTGGGCTTGCAGGACCTCTCTGGGGACGGGAACCAGCAGCTCCTGCTCCATCTGCACCTCCATGTGTCCCCATGTCCCTGCCCATGCCTCCCCGCTTCGGGGGCCTCCGCAGGTCACCAGTGCCCTTCCCTGCAGCCACTGGTGGGAAGGTGCCAGCTCCACTCTCTAGAACCAGGGACACAACGTCCAGGGTGAGGCAGGCTGAGGGGCATCTCCCCGCCGTCCTCATCCCGACCCCTCCATCGCTGCGTTCCTCTGCCTGCAGCGCGGATCGGGCTGCACCGACGGCGCAAACGTCCCAACCTCTGCTGCAGCCCCAGCTGCAACGCCCCCATCCCAGCAGCAATGTCCCCCCCCCGCCACAGCAGCGTCCCCACCAGCCCTGATGCCATCAGCCCCGACGCCGTCAGCCCTGATGCCGATGCATTTCCCCCTGGCCTGGCCGTTCCTTCCCTGCCACCCTGGGGAGGAGGCAGGGAAGGATATAACCCCCCTCCCCGGGATTTGGTGGGCGGTCGGCCTCTTCTCCCTGGTAATGGACAATAGGACGAGGGGGAATGGTTTGAAGCTGCGCCAGGACAGGTTTAGGCTGGACATTAGGAAAAACTTCTTCACCGAAAGGGCTGTCAGGCTCTGGAAGGGGCTGCCCAGGGAGGTGGTCGAGTCCCCACCCCTGGAGGGATTTAAAAGAAGGATGGATGAGGTGCTGAGGGCCAGGGTTTAGTGGTGGGATGGCAGGGTTAGGTTCAAGGTTGGACTCGATGATCTGAAAGGGCTTTTCCAACCAAAGCCATTCCATGATTCTATTTTCCAAGCCCGACTCCCCAGGGGCTGTGCCTCCGGCCGTGCCTGGCGGCAGCGTGGGGAGCTCATGGGCGCTCATCCCCGCCGCGGGGGCCGTGCCGCTGAGCCCACGCCGGTGGCACCCGGTCACGCCGCTGGGCTCATTCCTATTCCGCCCGGCGCGGTGGGTGCCTGTCCCCGCTCCGGGGGGCTCTGGCTCTCCGCTAGCAGGTGGCCCGCTGGGGTTTGCTGGCAGCCGTGAGGGGAGGGTATTTTTAGCTTTCCACTCCCTCTTGCTGTGGGCGGTATGTGGCATTTATTTGTCGTTAAAGTATTTCTAATTAGGGTGGCAGGCTGCTTACACGGCAGGAGTGATGGTGGCACGGAGCTGAAACGTGCTGAAGGTACCATCGCTAACCCCCCCCCCGGCTCCTGGGGTGCCGGAGCAGCGGTGCTGCGGGCTGTCCCTGTCCCCAAAGGTCCGGCTGATCCCCCCCACGTCGGAGGGGAGCTGCGTGGCTCCGTGAGGAATGCAAGAAACCCAAGCTAGATGGTGACGAGCCGTAGGTAGGAGGAGCAGAGGTGAGCTCCCAGGGCCACAAATCCATCCCCATTCAGCACGGGCACCGCCATCGGGCTCTGTGGAAGCATTTGGGCGACCCGTCTCCCCGCACCCCCGGGAGATGCCACCTCCCATCAGGCAAGGGCTGCCTCCTCCTTCTGGCTTCCATGTGTCCATGCCCAGTTTGGACCCACTTTTTCTCACGCCGGCCCCTTGGCTCAGCTCCTGGCATTGCCAAGCTCCCTGCCTGCCTCTGCCCCCCTCCCCGCCCCCATTTCTGGGGAGAAAACACCCCGAAGCTGTGAAAGGGTGCCCTGCAGGGGGATGCCACCCAACCTGCTCCATGCCCGGAGCCCCGTGCCGTCCCTAACCCTCCGCAGGCTGCCGGAGCATCCCTGGGGGGCGAAGCCCTGGCTGCAAGGATCCCTGCTGGAGGCAGGGCTGGGGAGGGGGCCAGCCACAGCACCACGCTTGCCGGGGAGCCCAGCGGGGAGCACCGGGGGCTGCCGGCTGCACCGGCCCCCATCCTGGTGCGGGGCCAGGCTGCGGGGCTGCGGGCAAGCCCAGCGCTCTGCGGCGCGGTGGGGAGGGCGAGCCCAGCCCCCCCGACAGCCTCCGCTCCTTCTCGCCCTGGGTATCACAGCTCGGGGGCCAGGCCCTGCTCCCCCTCCCCCCCCCCCCCCCCCCCCCCCCCCCCCCCCCC
>JADKXX010004932.1:0-16110 GCA_017310255.1 Butorides virescens
AGAGCAACCTTCCCGACGCAGGATGATGCAGTAACCGTGGATACCAGAAAGGTAATGGGTGAAAAAGGAAAAATCTAAAAAAAAAACCTGAAAAAAAAAAAAAAAAAAAGGCACCTGCTGCTGGATTCAGCCATGGTGAAGCTCTTTGAGGGAGCTGCCCATTTACACATCAAAAGAGGAAACTGAGAGAAGCCTGCCCCAAGGTTGCAGCCGAACCGCGCTCGGGTCCTCACCCAGATGGCTGCTGGCCCCCCCGCAGGGGGGCTCGGCCCTGCCCCCCCCCCCCCCGCCCAAACTGCCTCCCCGCTGGGTCCGCTCTGCGCTGTCCCTTTACGGGCCCCGGGGACAGAGGGACACCTCTGGAGGACGATTTGTGACGTTCTCAGCAGCTCCAAGGCAGGTTCTTCTGGGGGACACCGATCCCGGGGCTTGGCTGTGGGAGGGAATGGCCCGCGGGATGGGGAGCAGCACGGAGAGGTTTTCCTGGATCCCACACGCGTGCGGCCGGGCGGGCGCCATCTCCGACGCCTTGTTGCCGGGGTAGGGGCTGTTGTCCTCAGCCTCCTGCCTTGGGCTGTAGCCTTGTCCCAAGCTTTGCAGAGGGACGGGCGGTGGAAGGGGTGCTCATCACCTATGCGGTCCCGTGGCTCCTCTCTGGCCCTCCCACTGCCGAATGTTTCCAAGGGAGCTGGCACCATGTGCGCATCCCCAGCAGATCAGGGTGGAGGGGGGTTGCTCTCTGGGCCATGGAGAAAAAAAAAAGCTTTCTGGAGGGTTGGCTGGAATCAGCCGGGTGTTGCCACCAGATGACCGCAGTTTTGCAGGGCGAAATATCGTCTCCCATAAAGCGGATTTTGGACCATCACCGGTTTCAGTTATAGCCCCGTCTTCTGCTCGTGGCGCTGGGCCTGGAGGAGGAGAAGATCGGGGTGCAGGAGGGGAAGGCTGCCAAGCTGTTGCACCAGGGACCTCTCCTGGGACCGGCTCCATCCATGGCTGGGTTGGTAACGGGGCGGGAGCTCGGCTGCAGCACCCCGGGATGACACCCACGATTCCCGTGGTGTTTTACAGCCCGCCAGCGGGCAGCCTGGCTCTTGAGGTCCTGCCGAAGGGGACAGGCACCGCGTGGTCCCATCTACTCCCAGGCTCATCCACCCAGCTCCGGTCTCGTCGCCCAGCTCGTCCCCCCCGCGCAACCGGGTCTTGGACCAGCAGCCTGCACTGTCCTGTTCCAAAAACCAGCCCCCAGGGTTGGGTAACAGCTTCTCTGGCACAAGGGATGGGGTGAAGCCCCCTCGGAGGTCTGGGTGCCTGCAAGGGATGCGCCCTCCTGCGCTCGGCCAGCAGCCCCCGTCGGCGCTGGCCGTGGCATTTCCAGCCAGCGAGCCTCAAGGACGCCGCTTGCCAAGCACAACAAGCCCGGCCGCGGCCGATCGCCCCGGCTCATCCTCCTCCGGGGACGCGGGGATGAAGAGCGAACGCCCAGTGGATGGAGCCTGCCGGCCCTCCCGGCGCATCCTGCATCGCCCCGGGGACCGACGGCAGCCGGCCAAAACCGGGAGCCCCGCGTGGAAACCGGGGCCAGGCTGGAGATCCCGGCTGCTCCCAGGGAGCAGGGGGGACAAAGCCGGGGGGGCTGGCGAGGCCGGAGCAGCGTGCGGCCGGCTGGCCCCGGCCTCGCATGCCGCCCACATTAGCAGCCCGCCTGGAGTCTGTGTATTAGCCGTGAATTAATGTCCTGCAGAGACTGGGAACCGGGATCATGCGGGGATTAAAGAGGCATTACCCCTTTGTTAAAGCTGATGTTTTTGGGATAATCTGGAAGCTTTAGCTAATACATTATTACAGAAACTCCTTCAATCACAGCGGCAGACAGTAAGCAGATTTGGATATTACTGCATAACTGCGCGCGGGCTTGCTGCTGCTGTTCCCTGCTGCTGGGCAGCATCCCGGCACGGCCCTGCGCCTCCGGCCCCGGGAGCTCTGCAGGGACCCCGTGGTGGCCCCTGTCTCTTCGAAGAGATCCCTGTCTGGAGATGCTACGTGCACAACCAAAGGAAGGCTGCATCCTGGCCAGGGTGCTCAGGGCTCCCCTGGGGGAATCAGCGGCTTCGGAGCCACTCAAGAGGCTTTGTCCATGGAGGAGAGCGCTGGGAGCTCCAGCCTGGGTAGATGGCTCAGCCCATCCAGGCATCCACCAGCAGTGCCGTTGGGCTGGGAGCAGATGGAGATGGCTGGGGATGGAGCGATCTTGTTCCCCATCCAGGCATCCACCAGCAGTGCCGTTGGGCTGGGAAAAAATGGAGATGGCTGGGGATGGAGCCGCCTTGCTCCCACAGCAGCCAGGGACCCATTGGGGTACCAAACCTGGCAGCCCCGGGAAGCTGCCCCGGCCTGATCCCTCCCTCCTGCCCGGCAGATCAGCGTGGGGCAGGGCTGGGATGGCAGCGGGGAGGCTGCTGGGCAGCAGGGTGCTGTTGAGAGGAGGCCGGAGGGGGCCTTGGACCCCCGGATCAAGCAGTGGGAAGCATCTCTGGAGCAGGGGGAAGCTGGTGCTGGTGGCACCATCTTCCCTTGGCGCTGCTGCCCCACCAGACCTATTGCTGCTCAGATCTCAAAGTTGCTCCCTTCTGCTTTCTCAGGAGTTGCAGCAGGTCTGACACGGGACAGCCTTTCTTCATCCCAAGGTGGGCAGCAGCACCGGGGGGTGTGGAGGAAGCCGCTCGCCCGACGTTCCCAGTGGTCCCAACCATGCAGGGCTTCACGGGTGGCTTCTTGGCACTGCATTCCCAAGCCTTGCTGGGACTTTTTTGGAGACAGGTTCCCAGTTTTCTGTTGCTCCATCACATACCCTGAACCCCCCAGGGCACAGGGGGTCTCAGGGATGCTTTCCTAACTCCCGGTCTCTGCAGAGGGGCGCGTGGAGCGGCGCCTGTGAAATGAGAGGAGGCTGCAGGTGGAGATGGGAGGAAACGGCGACCGCAGGAGCTGGTCCTGCCGGGGTACCCTGCCCCACTACAGGGGATGTCACCTTCCCCGTCTGTGCACCCCTGCCCACCCGCTTCCCAAGCTGGAATGCCACGCAGGGGACGTCATTTCTGCACCCCCAATGCTTGCGCTTGCCCAAGCACTGGTGTGCCCTGGTGAGACCCCACCTGGAGCTCTGGGTCCAGTTCTGGGCTCCCCAGTTCAAGAGGGATGAGGAACTCCTGGAGAGAGTCCAGAGGAGAGCAACAAGGATGATGGGGGGACTGGAGCATCTCCCCTAGGAGGAAAGGCTGAGGGAGCTGGGCTTGTTCAGCCTGGAGAAGAGAAGGCTGAGAGGGGATCTCATCAACAGCTACAAATATCTCAAGGGTGGGGGTCACCAGGACGGAGCCAGACTCTTCCCAGTGGTGCCCAGCGCCAGGACAAGGGGCAATGGGCACAAACTGAAGCACAAGAGGTTTCAGCTGAACATGAGGAAGAACTTCTTGACTTTGAGGGTGCCCGAGCCCTGGCCCAGGCTGCCCGGGGGGGCTGTGGAGTCTCCTTCTCTGGAGATATTCAACCCCCACCTGGATGAAGTCCTGTGTAACATGCTCTAGGAGAACCTGCTTGAGCAGGGGAGGTTGGAGTGGGTGATCTCCCGAAGTCCCTTCCAACCCTTGCCATTCTGGGATTCTGTGAGCCCAAGCCCTTTCCCTGAGCAGGGTGGCAGGCCCCTTCCCTTCCCTTCCCATGGGGGCTCTCACTCAGGCTGTTCCCCCCCATAGGTCCATCACAAGCCAGAGTCGGGCTTAACCTCAGTCCCCGCTTGCGGCTTTGCCTCTGGTCCTGCCTCCCGGGGATGCTGTGACTCCCGGAGAGCGATCCCGGAGAGATGGAGGCGGGTGGTTAAAGCTGGGATGGAAGGAAGGGCAGCTCTCACCACAATGCATCCCCGAGGAGCGGTGGGTGGGGATGAAGGAGGCTCCAGCCTGGTCCCACGGAGCGGGAAGGGCCGAGACGGGGACGTGGCAGCATGCGATGTGACGGGACTCGGGCTCGAGCCTGCTGAGCAGCGCTTTGGGGACAAGTGGGGAGAGAAACGGGGAAGGTTCATATCGCTCTTGTTGGCGGATGCGTGAGATCGTTTGAGCCAAAAGCTGTTGAGAAAATAGATACCAACCTCCAGAGACGTAACGGAGAGGAAATGCAGCGGGTAAAACGTGGGATGGAAATTGGGAGGCAGAGATGGCTGAGAGCTGGGGCCGGGGGCGCGGGGGAAAGGTGGTGGAGCCATGGGACCACCCGGCCAAAAAGGGGGGCACCCCGAAATGAAGTCCTCGTGCAGGAGCAGGGAGCCGTGTGCCCCAAATCCGTCCTCCTCAGGCGGGGAAGCGAAAGGCAGGGATGGAGGAATTCAAAGCCGCGATGCTGGAAGGCACAACGAGAGGCGGCAAATCCCCGAGCCCGGGTGACACATCTGGAGTCCTCAAAGAGCCGAAGCCGAAGTGGCTGAGCTCTCAGCAATAACACACAGATTCACGTCCTCCAACTGTTGGACCGGGGGCAGTAAATGCTGGGCCTACATTTTAAAGAAGGCCCCGGGGTGTGCTAGGGATTCCAAACCAATAAGCTTTGCTTCGGCGCAAGGAAATGGCTGAAACAATTACGCAGAAATGTAATTGGAAATCTCGTCGAGCTGGGGCTCCCGAGCCGACGGAGCCGGTACCCAGCCGCTTCAAACGAGCGTGCGCCCCCCGGGCAGCTCCCCTTTTCCAGGCCAGGTTACCCCCGGGTCCGCTCCCCTCGTGGCCATGCCGCTTGCAAACCGTTTTTGGGGCCAGGATGGAGGGGCTGGTGGTGGGCAAGGTGGCCACCGGAGCCCTGAGCAGCCCCCGGGGCCTCGGGGCGAGCGGGACCCATAGCAGACGGGGGGGTTTGGCAGCAGGTCAGACCCAGCACAGCCCGGGGCACGTGGCTTCACCCCACTCCTCCAAAAAGCCGTTTTTGTCTCCCCAAGGTGCTGCACCCAGTGCGATGCTCTGCGCAAGCAAGGGAGCGCTTGCTGGGAGGGAGGAGCGCGCCGAAGCACGGGAGGGACCCGACTGTTCATGCACGGGGAAGAAGGAGGCCGGGGGAGCGTGGAGCAGCTCCATCCCCCGTGTTCCTGCACATCTGGCACATCAGGATCCAGCCCCTGGCTGAGAACTGGCCCCTGCCGCCCCGGGGGTGTTGCAGTGCCCGCTGGCAGCCACGCAGGGGGTGGCCGTTCGCTCACGTTGTGGCTTTTCCTCCTTCGGGGCACCTTTTGCACCTCCCCAAATCCAGCCAGGGGATGCCTTGAGGCAAGTCGGTCCTGCAGAGCTCCCCCCCACCCCGCCCTGCACTGGTGGCACCAGCCAAGAGCTGAAGTTGCCTCATTTCCTTAGAAAACCCGGCTGGAATACAAGGGACATAAACCAGACACCCAAATGTCCCAGTAGCCACCAGGGCCCCGCAGCCAGCCAGGGTGTCTCCAAGTGGGCCGGTTGCCCCCGCAGGGCCTGGGCGCGCTGCCTTCCATTGAGTTTGGGTCCTATTTTGGCAGCGCTAACAATAGAATTGCAAAACAAAAATGTATTCTGGGGCCCGCTCCATCACTTCCTCCCCTCCCGCTTTCCTAACTAGGTGGAGGCGCATGGGAAGGTCCGTGGGGGTTTTAAATACCTGACTCAGAGTGGAAGAAAAAAAAAAACCCCAAACACCCCAAAAAACCAGCTGAGAGAGACTTTTCTATAATGCCTTTTGTGACAAAACCCCCCGCAAGGAACCTCAGGCCCTCGGGAGCCATCAGCAGAGGTCCTGATGCTCGGAGAGTTTCTCTTTGCTTGCTCCGGTCCTTTTGGAGCTCACTGTGCCCCCCAACCAGCCCCACTGAGCCCCCACCCCACCCCGTTACGAGGTGGGGGTACAAGCAGGCAGCCAGCACAGAGGAATGTTTCTGCCCTGGGCTTTTTTTGGCAGGATGAAGAGCAAAGCAGCTCCCCCAAGGGCCGCCGCTGCCTGCCTCGTGCCCCGGGGCGTTCGTGCACCTTTCTCTGGAGCATTTGCACGGGGACCGGAGGCTGGTCTGGAGGGACGCTGGTCTGGAAATCCCCACTGCAGCTTCCCACGGCATATGCCGAGGGGCCTGAGGACAAGAAATCAGGAGGGACTCCCCCCCTTGCTCTGAACTGTTGGAAAAGTAGGACAGGTCTCCTAGGCTCTCCTGTGCTCCTTCCATCACTGCCAGCATCTCTCCTGCCTAACCCTGCCCTCTCTTGCTCCACCAACGTGAGCCTCAAACTCAACAGTGACCCCGATTTAACGGCACCCCCTTTGAGCTGGGTCTGCCCGGTGTCCCACAGGATGCTAACGCTGCGGGGACGGTGGCAGAAAGAGCAAAAGCAGGGGCAGGGAAGGGTCGGCAAAGCCCTTTAAGCTCCCCCAGCCCAACCCTTCCCCTCCCCCTGCCATCCCACCCCCAAACCCTGGCCCTCAGCACCACCTCTGCCCGGCTGTTAAATCCCCCCAGGGGTGGGGACTCGACCCCTTCCCTGGGCAGCCCCCGTGCCCGAGTGACACTGCTGTAATCAGGCCAAGAGATTTTAATTTCTGCAAGCAAAACATAATGCCACCAGGTTCACCAAAAATGTCTCACCCCGAGCCAGGCCAGCGCTCTCCGGTGTTTTTCCCTTCTCTGCTCATCTACCCCTTTGCTCGCAAGCCCGTACCTGGCCCGCGCAGCCCTCCCCACCCCAGCCCTCCCCACCCCAGCCCTCCCTACCCCAGCCCTCCCTACCCCAGCGGCGCCTCCCATGCTTGGCTCCCACCCGCGTTGCTT
Organism: Butorides virescens; assembly: GCA_017310255.1. NCBI lineage: Eukaryota > Metazoa > Chordata > Aves > Pelecaniformes > Ardeidae > Butorides > Butorides virescens. The sequence goes on from JADKXX010004932.1 coordinate 6,830, forward strand.
TCGTGTCTTGAGCCGTCGAATTTGCTGGGTGGGAGAGACCACAGTTTCTTGCCGTGCAGCACCGGATTCGCTTTCCTCCAGCTCTTACCAAAGACTGCAGCTCTCTCCGACATCGCTCACAGAATCCCAGAATCCCAGCATGGCAGGAGTTGGCAGGGCCCTCCGGAGCTCCCCCAGTGCCACCCCCCCTGCCCAAGCAGGCTCACCCAGAGCAGGGGGCACAGGACTTCGTCCAGGCGGGGGTTGAAGATCTCCAGAGAAGGAGACTCCACAGCCCCCCCGGGCAGCCTGGGCCAGGGCTCCGTCACCCTCAAAGTCAAGAAGTTCTTCCTCACGTTCAACTGGAACCTCTTGTGCTTCAGGTTGTGCCCATGGCCCCTTGTCCTGGCACTGGGCACCACTGGGAAGAGTCTGGCTGTGTCCTGGTGACCCCCACCCTTGAGATATTTGTAGGTGTTGATGAGGTCCCCTCTCAGCCTTCTCTTCTCCAGGCTGAACAAGCCCAGCTCCCTCAGCCTTTCCTCCTAGGGGAGATGCTCCAGATCCCTCCGGCAGAGCCATCTCCATATGCAGGCTTGGGATGTCTTGATTTCCAAAGGTTTTCCTTGCCGCCCATTGGCCAGGTCATGGTGGTTTTGCCAGGGACCTCAGCTGGACGGATGGGATCTCATTATCCAATCCTCCCCTCCGAGTTGTCCAAGGGCATTGGTTTTACATCTTGCTACGGAGAAGACCCAGGCACCAAGACTTTTTTTTCTTCTTGGCCCCTGGATCCTGCAGCTCAAAGCCTCTTGTGATTAAGGCCTTGGTTGGGGCACGGCTCTGGCCACAGGGAGAGTAACAAGAAGGTCCCTTCCATGGTCATGACTGTTCCCATCACTCCTTAGGGACAGACAGACTGCCCCGAGAGCCTGGTCCCTATCCTCTCCGGCTCCCATGTGGCTCTTTACACCCTGCTCTCAGCTCACCCCCTCAATCAGTCCCTCCGGCACTTTCCCATTGCACAGCTCTCCAACCCGGACACGCTCCACCCGTTTCCAAAAGAAGCCCCCAGGCAGCAGAGCCCTGGGCCACCGCACCATCACCCCTGCAAGAGGCCACGCCGGGTGCGCTGCTGGCCTCCCTCCCAGGTCCTGGCAAGGAGCCACCTCCCCGTCACCCATCGCAAGCCCCGTCCCCAGTGCCTGGAGGTGGCCACCCCATTTCCTGGGGGCTGAGACAGCCCCTCTCTGGGTCACCCCCCACCATTGCTGGCCCTGGCATGGGATGGGGTCCAGTTCCAGCAGCGCGGGGCCAGCTCCCGTCCTGTGCTGGCCAACCAGTGATGCACGCTGCGGGTGGTGGCCATGGGCTTGTTTGCCCGCCTGGCGCTCTCACCCCCACGCTTGCCCGGGCTCACAGGCACGTGGGGCTGCGGTGCCTCTCGGGGGCCCTTGTACCGTGCCAAGGGAGCTTTACTTACCTTCCCGGGGATGAAAACCTTTCCCAAATCAAAGTGCTCGTGTGGCTTTGAAGAGCTTCCTCCGGAGATGAAATAAGGCTGTTTGCAAGCGGGAGCAATCGCTGCTGAAACTGGAGCTCCTGGTGGGACAGTGACTGGGCTGCTGGTGAGCGTTGGACCAGGTCAGTGGTCCTGGGGCTACCCCAAGCTGGGCACTCATCAACACCTGCAAATCAACACCTACAAATCAACACCTACAAATATCTTAAGGGCGGAAGTCAAGAGGATGGAAGCAGTCTGTTTGCAGTGGTGTCCAGCGACAGGGCTAGGGGCAACGGGTGCAAACTGAAACATAAGAGGTTTCAGTTGAATAGGAGGAAAAACTTCTTTACTCTAAGGGTGACAGAGCACTGGAACGGGCTGCCCAGGGGGGTTGTGGAGTCTCCTTCTCTGGAGATATTGAAGACCCGCCTGGACGAAGTCCTGTCTAGCATGCTCTAGGAGAACTTGCTTTAGTAGGGGGGTTGGACTGGATGATCTCCCGAGGTCCCTTCCAAGTCTTGCAATTCTGTGATTCTGTAATTCTGTGACCTCAGCGGGCTTGTGGCCAAAGGAGCCATCCTCCAGGCCGAAACTTCCCCCCTTGGACAAAGGCCACCAACACAGGGCTTTCCTAATTCATTTCTCACTGGCCGCACGCTGGCAATTGGGTGGCATGAGAAGGAACCAGCAAAGGAACCTTTTAGAGGATGACGTGGAGACGCTCTAGGTGTTCAAAGCGCACCCTGCGCCATGCGGTGCCATGCAAATCCTCAAGCCCCCAGGACCCATCTGGAAGGGAAAAATAAATGCAAGGGCCAGCGCAGCAAGCGAGGCTGAAGAAAGCAGAGCACTGGAACAGGCTGCCCAGGGGGGTTGTGGAGTCTCCTTCTCTGGAGATATTCAAAGCCCTCCTGGACGAAGTCCTGTCTAGCATGCTCTAGGAGAGCCTGCTTGAGCAGGGGGGTTGGACTGGGTGATCTCCCGAGGTCCCTTCCAACCCTTGCAATTCTGTGATTCTGTGAAAGCCTTCACCTCCTTGCCCCAGCCCGGGTTGTGGTGCTGGATGACCGGTGGATGTGGAGGGGCTGGAGGCTGGCTTGCTGCGGGCTCGGGGACAGGCAGACGTGCTCTGGGACCCACCAGCACAGGCTGTACCCGCCAGCCCGCCCTGGGGAGCAGAGCATGCCTGAGGAAGCCAGCATGCATGTAGATTATTTGTTGTTTGATATTTTCCCTTTAATGATTTTGTCCTAAAATAAATATACAAAAGTTCAGGGCCCCGCAGGTTGTGTCTGTTAGCAAGAGAAATGGATGACTGAGTCAGTTATTGCTCTGGAGCAATCGATGCTATTTGTTTACCGGGATGGGCAAAGTCTGCTCGCCCTGGACGCATCTCGCTCACAGCTCCCCAGGAGCACGCCCCAAAACCGTCTCGCCGCCCTGCCCCACCTCCTCCTCTGCCTCCTTGGCCGTCTTGCTCGCGGGGGGAGCACGCTCAGCGGCATGGCACCGAGCAAACCCCCCGCCAACGCTGCTGCACGGGCCAGGGGGTCTCCTGAGCTTTGGGGACAGGAGTACCAGAAGGACAGGAGGACAGAAGGGGCAAGGGGGGCCCACGCTGGATCCCAGCCTGGGCGGCGATGCTCGGGGGCAAGGGGAAGCAGGAGGTCGGAGCGGGGCCAGAGGAGGGCTACTAAAATGATCCGAGGGGCTACTAAAATGATCCGAGGGCTGGAGCCCCTCTGCTCTGGGGCCAGGCTGGGAGAGTTGGGGGTGTTCAGCCTGGAGAAGAGGAGGCTGCGGGCAGAGCTGAGTGCGGCCGGTCAGGGCTTCAAGGGGGCCCAGAGGAAAGGGGGGGACAAGCTTTTTAGTAGGGCCAGCTGGGACAGGACAAGGGGGGATGGCTTTAAACTAAACCAGGGTAGGTTTAGGCTGGATCTAAGGAAGAAATTCTTTCCAGTGAGGGTGGTGAAACCCTGGCAGGGGTTGCCCAGAGAGGGGGTGGAGGCCCCATCCCTGGGACCATTCCAGGCCAGGTTGGACAGGGCTGTGAGCAACCTGATGTGGTTCAAGGTGTCCCTGCTCCTGCAGGGGGGTTGGGCTGGGTGACCTCTGGGGGTCCCTTCCAACCCCAAACATTCTGTGATTCTATGATTCTATGTGCCAGGGCTGCATCCGACATGTGGCACCTGGGCATGGGCAGGGGGCACACGTGGTGGGCGCTGGAACGGGCACAGCGATGCTCACCACCTGCATCCCATCCCCAGGATGCCACCCATTGCACCCCAGGCCCAGCTCATCCCCGCACCAGCACGGGCACCCTGGCACAGCCGCCATCCCTCCCCCCGGTGCCCCAGCCCCACATGAAGATCCCAGCACGAGGATCCTCCCACTCCAGACCTGCAGACCTCCTAGTTCGGGATCATTCTCTCCCAAGGGATACGCCATTTCTGCGCGGATCAGGCCCGCTGCTGGGAACGACGTCCCTTGTGTGGGGGGGTCTGGGTTAGACTTTTGCAGCTGGTTTGTCACTTGTTTAGCACTGCATCCCCCTTGGAGCCTCACTCAAGCGTCTCTGGATTTTGCCCTGGGAGAGCGCTGGCTCTGGGACAGCGCAGAGCGAAGGCAGGGCAGGGACAAGGGACGGCGTGATCCTGCCAGGGCAAACACAAACTGGCCAACCTCCATCCCAGCAACGGCAAAGGCCACGCAGGGCCACCACCGCCATCACCTCCCGCCCCGGCCCCTCGCTGGCCCCAAGCCCTGGGCTCCTGCCCGTGACCAACCCCATGCCAACCTGCCACCAGATGCCACCGGCATGGCCACAGTGCTGTGCCCGTGCTGCCCTGGTCTCCCCCATCCATAAGGTCCTGCCCCCACCAGTGACCTTGTTTCTACCCCACTGATGCTCACGGCACCTTGGGGTCCCCGTCCCCCACCTCCCCGCCTCCGTTGCTGTCTGAGGGCCCCCACCCCTCAGCCCATCCCTGCCATCTCCTGCCGAGTCCACGCTGTCCCTCAGCTCCCCATCTTCTGGTGTCCATGAGCGTGGTCCCTGCCCCGGGGTCGGTACCCAGCGCCCTCCCCGACGTGACACCGGCCCCGGATGCCACCCCGAGCCCTGCAGCAGCACCCCTGGGAGCGCGGCTGGCCGGGGCTCCCCGATCCCTGCCAGGAGGGGGGGCGAGGGCCACCCAGTCTCTCCCTTTCTCCCATTCCGGAGCAGCTCCTCTCCTGCCCAGCCCAGCCTCCCTGGGCAAGTCGGAGCGTGAGCCCCGCTTCCTGCCCTCGTGGCTCCCGTCCCCCCGCCTCAGTCCCGGTGGGGCAGGTCTGATCTGGTCTCCTCGCCCCGAATTTCCTCCTGCCGCCCTGAGACCGCAGCCACAAGGCAGGATATTGTGGGGAGGGGTGACGGCCGCCCTGGCAGCCCACAGCTCCTCTCGTGAGGATGTGGAAGCCGCCTTGCACGGGTGCCTGCTCGCAGAGGCTGTCTCCAGGGCTGGAGGCTGGCTGGAGGTGGGCTCACGAGCAGGGGAGCGGGGAAATGGGTGCAAATCTCCTTGCAGAGTGGGTGTGAAGAGCAGATCCCCCAGAGGAGGCAAGGCCAGCTTAGAAAGCAGCAGGGACGGGGTAGATTCAGCTGATTCCTTGCAAAGCTGCACTTCCAGAGAGGTTCCCTCTTCCTCCTCATCCTCATGGTGAAACCCTGGCAGGGGTTGCCCAGAGAGGGGGTGGAGGCCCCATCCCTGGGACCATTCCAGACCAGGTTGGACGGGGCTGTGAGCAACCTGATGTGGTTCAAGGTGTCCCTGCTCCTGCAGGGGGGTTGGGCTGGGTGACCTCTAGGGGTCCCTTCCCACCCAAACCATTCCATGATTCTATGATTCTATGATTCATCCCCTCCTTCCTTAGGGCCAGCTCTGCCAGAACCTCCGCAGCTCCTTCAGTAGCAGGACGTGGACCCCCCCAGTGTCCTGGCCAGGGCGTGGCTGAGGGTGCCTGCTCCTGGACCCACACCCTGATGGGTACAGGGGTGCAGGGGTGGGGAGGCAGCGAAGGCGGCCGAAGGACCCCCCCCACCTCATGCATAGCACAGCTCACTGCTTCCTTCCCAGGACTAAGCCCCACGATGCCAGAATTTGGGTCTGTAGGGGAATAAACAGCGCGCCGGGGGGCAGGGGATGGGAGGGAGGCCACCACAGCCCAAGTCCCTGGCATGGGCACGGTGCTGGGAACAGCGACGCCCTTGGGGGTGGCTCACAGCCTGGGGAAGCTGAGCATCCCCACGAGCTTCCAATAGCCTCTGGGAAGCTCCTCTCAAATCTGAATCCCAAGATCAGCTCAGGCTTTGAGCACCAGGGCTCAGTTTGCCAGTAGGGTTTCGTTTTTTGGTTGCTCTGGCTGTTTCCAGTCGCAGAAATCTCTGGTGCCGCAGAGGATGGGTGGAGATTGGAGAAACCTTCCTGTTCTCTGCAGAAGTCCGCCCGAAACCCTGAAGCAAGAGATTGATTAATCATTGCTTGAATAATTGCAGGGCTCTGCAGACAACCTCTTCCCAACGGCCTGTGAAGGGAAGGGATGAGGCGGAGGATCGGGCCCCTGCGAGGCCGGGGAGGTCACTCCCCCCAGCCCAGTTCCACCCCAGCCTCAGATTTGCTCCCAGAGGGTGGATTAAATGGTTTCCTTTTAAAAAACGAGATCTAATCTCTTTCAAAAGCTTGAGCAGTGCTGTGAGCCCATCACCTCCCTGAGAAAAGCTCTTCCAACCTTCAAATGCTTTCGCCGCTAGGACACTGGCTTTCAAGTCAAGGCTGAATCTGCCTCTCTTCAGCTCCAGCCCTGCTCTTGTGCTTGTCTGTGGGATTTAATGGTTCCCCAACTATCTTTTCCACATGGGGGGACATAGGCCAGGTGCTCACATCATTAGGCCTGGCTTTCCAGCCTGTGGTCAAGGTCTGTGGTGCTCCTTCAAGCTCTCCTGGTGTTTCCCTGCCTTCCTCTGGGTGCGGGTGCCAGGCGCAGGACTCCAGCAGGGAGATATTCATGGAATCACAGAATTGTTTGGGTTGGAAAAGCCCTTTCAGCTCCCCCAGCCCAACCCTTCCCCTCCCCCTGCCATCCCACCCCCAAACCCTGGCCCTCAGCACCGCCCCTGCCCGGCTGTTAAATCCCCCCAGGGGTGGGGACTCGACCCCTTCCCTGGGCAGCCCCTTCCAGCCCCTGACAGCCCTTTGGGGAAGGAATTGTTCCCCATGCCCAACCTCACCCTGCCCTGGCACAACTTGAGGCCGTTTCCTCTCATCCTATTTACTAGCGCTCTCCTCTCAGACGCCCACCGCAGGGTGCACCAAGTCCATTTTGGGGTAGCTGGTCACACCGATCCCTAATTCCCCTCGCACGGACAAATCCGTGAATGAGGCGAGGGCTCCTGGGAGGGCTTCAAGCGAGCTCCCCCCGTTTCTGGTTAAAAGCCAGTGCCCTTATCCCCACCGGGTATGGTCCTGCCTAGAGCCAGTGCTTGCCAGGATCCAGGCTGTGGGCTCAAGATGCCAACTCCGTTTCCGGATGCATTCCTGGGTTTATCCCTATTCAAACACGCCCTGAGCATTTACCCAGGTGATTCAGCACAGAACCTGTCCCCCTTCCTTTCTACCTCATCACTCCCGGTGTCATTTCCAAGCCTTACCAGCAAAGATTTCATATCTGCATCTACATCATTGATAAAAATATTTAATAGCAGTGGACGAAGAACAGGTCCCCGGGGGGAGGTGGGTGGAAATAGCGCTGCTCACCGATACCTACCCATTAGCAGCTACCTCTGAGATCTGCCAGGGAAGCATTTTTAATCCGTCTAATATGCGCCCTGTTAATTCCTTATAATGCAAGTTTTAATCAAAATGTCAGGTGGAAGTAAGTCAAATGCCTCCGAGAGATCCGAGTGTACTATATCAACACGATTGCCGCGCTCAGCCGGAGCGGTATTCCTGTCGGGAAACGACAACAGGTTGGCGTGACTTGGTCCCACCACCCGCCACCGCGCCGGCTGCGCATCCTCGTTCTGGGGACCTCGCGCCGCTGTTTGTTCCTTGAGCCAGGGATCCACACCTGGACCGAAAATCATAGAATCAGAGAATTGTTTGGGTTGGAAAAGCCCTTTCAGCTCCCCCAGCCCAACCCTTCCCCTCCCCCTGCCATCCCACCCCCAAACCCTGGCCCTCAGCACCGCCCCTGCCCGGCTGTTAAATCCCCCCGGGGTGGGGACTCGACCCCTTCCCTGGGCAGCCCCTTCCAGCCCCTGACAGCCCTTTGGGGAAGGAATTGTTCCCCATGCCCAACCTCACCCTGCCCTGGCACAACTTGAGGCCGTTGCCCCTCGTCCCATCGCCCCTTCCCTGGGAGCAGAGCCCGACCCCCCCCGGCTCCCCCCTCCTCTCAGGCAGTTGTAGGGAGTGATGAGGGCTCCCCTCAGCCTCCTCTGCTCCAGGCTGAACCCCCCCAGCTCCCCCAGCCGCTCCTCATAAGAACCCATAAGAAATAAGAAAACCCCCAGGTGGCCAGCAACCCCCCCTGAGCAATACCCTCACCCCTTCTCCTCGCTTACACCCACGTTTCCTCCTCATTTGCAGCAGTATTTGGGGGACGGTGGTCCCCGAGGGAGGGAGGGGACGAGGCGTCAAGGCAGGACGAGGAGGTCTGTGATGCTCAGGCCCATGGGTCCGTCCTGGGAGGAGCTTCCAGCGTGGCCACGGGGGAGCCCATGTGGCCCCGAGAGGCTCGGTGGGCTGAGGGCCGTGGGAGCTCAGGGGCTTCCCCGGCGGCCGGGCTCTTTCGTCCTCCGTCACCATGAAGCTGGGCCAGATCTGCGTTTGCAGCAGCCCACAGAAGCTGCCTCTGTTGTCTTATTTTTGTTATTTTTGAGAGGATATTTTAGCGCTGAGCGCATTCCCTCCTGTTGCCATGGCAGCCGTGACAGGGGTTATATACCGTGAGAAAAATACCAAAATTAATGAGTGAGTGAAAGTGCAGCCGAGAGAAAAACAAGGTTAAAAAAAGAGTTAAAGCAGTAATAAAAACAATCTCCCAGTAATTCGGCGGCAAGCATCCCACAGGCAGGACCGGCCACCGCCATCCGAGCCCCCCGGCCCCTCCATCGTGCCCATGCGGGGTTTTGGCCGCCCGCATCCCCTGGCCAAGCGCATCTCCCGGCCGGGCTGGCCGGTGTGGTCCAAGGGATGCTCCTCTCCTGCAGCATCCCGCGCCTCTCCCGCAGCATCCATCCCGCTTCCGCGCCGGCTCGGGCTGCAGCCGCCCGGCCCCTTCCCCCCCCCCCCCAGCCCTTCATGACGCGGTAGGCATGCGGAGGAGAAGTTCTTTAATGTGCTCATTTCCTTGCATTCGGGTTTTGAGGATCTTTTTGTTTTTAATTGTAGAAACAAGCGAATTGTCAGAACATCTGTGTTATTAGCATTTGCTGCCCAAATCCGCGCTGCTGCTTCTCCTGCGGAGCCCGGAGCTGATGAGAGAGAGAACAGAAGAGCCTTTGAACTCCTTGCAGCAGACGGCAGCCAGGTTGCTGCGTGCGTGTGTTGGGGAGGGGGTATTTATTCGCTTGTAAGGTTCATTTGCTCTCTGTGTTTCCCTTTCTTCTCGCTTTCCCAGAGATTTAGCTGGATGCTCTTCCCTCGCAGGCTTTGTTCTTCTGACAAGGCCCCACCGGCACCCCCAAGCAGCTGGCTCTGCGTGACGCCAGAGCATCCCGGCACCGGGTACCCAGCCGGGTACCCAGCCGCGCCGCCGG
>JADKXX010004939.1:0-19441 GCA_017310255.1 Butorides virescens
GGTGCAGGAGGGGTGGGGGGTGCTCCTGGGGGGGGCGGTTCTTCTCCAAAAGTCAGGGCAGTGGCCGGACAGTGTGCTGCTGGGGTAGCACAGGAAAGGACGGGAAGAGGGATCAGCTCTGTCTCCAGCCTCATCCCAAACCACCAGCAGCGGCACACGCTGTTGCTCGGGCGAGCTGTAAAATGGTCGCCTGTTTCTGGCCAGGAGCTGAGCTTGCCTCCCGTTTCCTAGAGCTAAAGTGTAGCCCTGGATGGGTTCTTGGCAATTCAGGTCCAGCTTTCCTTGAGGCTTGCCCTGGTTTCCACGGGCATAATGTTCCCCTCAGCCTCCCGCTCCGACGCCTGCGTTGCATTGCGCGGGAGCCCCGCTTCTCTCCAGCAAATACAATCATTCCCACACGCAGCAAAGCTTCCATGCATGAAAACTGGATCGGTGGAGCGTGGGACATGGTCCCTGGGCTTATCTTTTTTTTTTTTTTTTCCCCCCGCCAGTACCCAGGGATGTTGCGTAGCTTCAGGTCGGTTCGGAAAAAAGCGGGGTTCATGAATTAATCCGAAGTTGCCTAACTCCTGTGTTACAATGGCTCCCTTGTCACTTATTTTTTTATATTCCGGGCATCGGGTCTGACATTGCCGTTCACTTTCAGCCCTGTGAGTTGCTGCATTGTGGCGGCTGTTGGGGAAGCAAGCGCCTTTGGCAGCCGCCTGAAAGGCCGTGGGGGCTTCTGGCATGCGGGGAGGCGCGGGGGCCACTGGAGCCTGCCAGATGAGCCCATGAGCTGCGGGGCCCGCTTTCGGATCAGCAGCGAGGTAGTTAACAATTTTGCTTTTTTCACCACTCCGGTGTTAATCGGGGGGGGGGGGGGGGGGGGGGGGGGGAGCGGGACGGCTCACCTCCATGGGAGCCGGTGCACCGCGCCGTTCCTGGCAGTGAGGAAAAAGGGTTCCCTGGGGAGGATTTTAAGGTTTCCTTAGTGAACGGTGCAATTTTGGGTCTGTCCGACAGGACCGCATCTCCTGCCGCTCGGTCCACGCCCTCGTTGCGCTGCGCTCGTTTTGGCTGGGGTACTTTTCCCTGGGTTTTGGGAGGAGAATCAGCTTGGCGCGGGTCCCCATGGGAGCTGGGGGTGTTTGTGATGAAGGAGGCAGGAGGGAGCGGGGCTGAGGAGCGAGGGGGTCCCCTTGGTCGCCCCCCCCCCCCCCCCACCATCCCTGGGGGGGGACCCACATCAGGACAGAGGAGCCCCTTGGCAGGGGCTGGTGTTGAGGGGGGTTTGGGGTGTGCAGCCAGGACCAGGCAGGCTGGGGAAGGCTGCTGGGGAGACCCCAAGAAAATTTCTCCCCAAAACAAGTCCCGGCTACAGTCGGATGAGCCCCAAAACTGTAAGCGTGGACGTGACCCTGGCTTCCCAGTTGTGGAAAGGCTGTGGCAGAGCTGGAAGAGGCGCAGGGCAGGGCGGCAAAGCCGGCCCGACCGGCCGGGCGCCTGCGGGCCGGGCTGCACGCACTCGCAGGGTCTGGGAAATTGGAAAGGGAGGGAGCGAGGAGTAATTCCTCGTGTTTTCTCATAACCCCGCAGGTAGGAGAAGTTCAAGGAAAAACTACCAGGCAGCAGATGTAAAACCAAAGGGAAGCGCTTTTCGGCGGAGCGCACGGGCAGGGAGTTCCTTGCTGCAGGATGCCACGGCCGCCAAAAGCAGGCGCCGGCTCAAAAAAAAAGCCTGAGAGCGCTTTGCAAAGGATGGGGGTCATTAAACCTGTGCGCTGCAAACCATTCCTTGCTCCGGGGAAAAAAAAAACAAACCCCGAGCTGCGGCACAGCAGAAGCCCGCCGGATTTCCCAGGGGATGAAGGTCTTCATCGGAGCGGCCGCCGCTGCTGGCGGCTGCCGGTGCTCCGGCGGAAGGTGGGGGACGGGGGCTTGGTTTCCTCCTGGGATGCATGGGCAGGTCTCCCCATCAGGAATATAAGAGCAAGCACTGGGGAGCCTTTGAAATGTTTTTTTTTTTCAGAGCCACAATTCCTCAGTGAAGAAAATAGAGAGCTTTGCCCCAAATCCCATTCTCATGCAGCGGCGGAGTGGAGATGGCAGTTAGAAATAGAAAAACAATAAATACTGGGGGGGGGGGGGGGGAAGGGAAAAGGGAGGGAGTGTATAGCAATTAGTAGAAATGAGTAGTTATGGAGTGTAGAAAATTGACAAGGAAAGCCAAAAACATTGGGGGAAAATCAATTTTGACAAGCTAAACACCATAAGGAGTGCTTTAAAAAATGTGCAGGGAGGAGGTGGAACCCAGTAATTGTCATTTCCAAATGGAGGTTGCAAAATTGTTAATTATGTAGAAAAATGCAAAAGTATTCAATAAATAGTTGTAGTAATTTGGGCTGAGATGTAACAGCGCAGGATGCACTGGTAACCAAAGAGATTCAAAACATCCCCTCCTTGAAACAGGGATATTTGAAATAATGGAGTAAATTTGTGCCTTCAGAGATCTGGAGCAGGAGCTCGCTGCTCCGGGGGTGGTACCGGAGCTGGGGACCCCAGGGTGGGCCAGGAGGAGCGGGAGGGCAGCGATGCTGGGAGCCAGTGGGAATCGTGCTGGTGGGGACGCCCATGGCCCCGCCAGCCCCAGGGGACAACCAGGGAATAGCTGGGGCAGGGCGCTCCGTGATGGGAATAAGGCTGACGTCAGGCAACGCGGGTTGATGGGGAGGGACACCGGGCAGCGTCGTTACGTGACGGGTCCAGCTCTTAAACCTTTCCTTAGGCATCCGCTCCCGGCCGCTGCGGGGAGCGGGATCTGCTCCGGGCACGCCTGTGGGTCGGACTCAGCAGAGCTGGTTTTAACCCCGCCGCGAGATGACGGCGCGCCGGCCGATCAACGTGGGGTTTGGCGAAGGCGCCGAGTTGATAACGCGTTACGTTGTCGTTACGTGGAATGAACGCAACGCGTGGCAATGAAAGGGTTGTTAGGTAGAGGAGGATCTGGTTTATCAACAGCCTAGCGAAGAAGAAGAGCAAGCAGTCGTTGGCTGGGAGTCCTCGCGGAAGGAGGTTCTCCTTGGAGGAGCTCTTCGGCAGCAGTACTGTGCCCGCTGCCATTTGACGTTGCAATCAATGATCTGGAAGTAAATATAAAATCACCGCTGATAAAATTTGCGGCTGACACGGAGATTGGTGGAGTGGGAGATCATGATGAGGATAGAGCAGTCATGCAGAGCAATCCAGATTGCTTGGTAAACTGGGCCCATTTAAACAAAGTGCATTTTAACGCAGCCAAATGCAAAGCTGTACACGGAGAAACGGGGATTGCTGGTTTATATCCTGGAAAGCAGCGACTTCCAAATGGATTTAAGGGTCACACTGCATGAGTAGCTCAGCGTGAGCGCTCGCGGCGCTGCTGCCAAAGGGCTAATACAGTCCTTGGATGAAAAGACGTGAGAGGTAGGAGGAGAAGCAAGGCTCTGCGGAAAGGCCTGGTGAGATATCCCACCAGCAGTCCTGCGGGGATCCCCTCGGGCGAGGAACGGGGAAAAACGGGGGCAAGATAAGATGGGGGCCACGCAGCTGATGTGCTGGCTTGCAGGTTGAGACTTAAGGAGCCCAGTTTGTTTAACTTCTCAAGGAAGAAGATTGAGGGGTGCCTTGATTGCGCTGCACAAGCAACTTCTTGTGCAGAAAGCACCGCGTGCTGAAAGGCTCTTTAACCCCGCAGAGAAAGGTCAAACGAAACCCAATTTCTGTAAGTCAGTGCCAGACAAATGGATTCAGTGTTTTTCCGTGACTCCCAGAACAAGGCTCTCCGGGTGGAGAGCATCAGCCAGACACAAGCTACTATTATTTTTTTAAGTGCATCGGTCACAGCGTGGTGGGGACCGCGCAGAGTGCGAGGGGGCCGCTGGCCCCCGCCGGTGCCGTGCCGCCGCGCAGGGGCGGCCGGAGGGGAGCGGGGTTGAGGGTGGGTTGCCTTCGCCCAGCAGCGAGGTGAAGAGCCCTTTCGAGGGCTGCCAGGCAGGGTCTGACATTTAAAAGGCGGTGCTTTTTAGGTAAAAGTGATGCTCTTTGGAAGGAGACCCCTCGGGGGGGGGTTGGAGCTGTGGCAGGCTGGGTTTCTGAGGCTGTTTGCATTATTGCCGGCACCCCAAGGAGCCCTGGTTGTTTGTCGGGGGTTTTAACAAGCGCCGAGTGAAAAGCAGAAGCTTCAAGCCAGGGATGAGCCACGGGTGGTGGAGGAAAACCGTTTCGGACGGACAGTTGGGGTGCAGGAGGAAGCTGTGGGACAGCTTTGCCCGGTGCGGTGGGCGGTGGTGCCTTCAGTGAAGGCTTTCGCAGGCATCACGCAGCAGCACAGCCTACAACGTGGGCTGGGAGAGGACCTCTGGAGGGTCTGCCTTGGCCTCAGCTCCTCCAGAGCTGTGCACAAAGATGTCCTGGGAGGTGCTGGCCTAGCTCTTCGTGACGAGGATGGCATCTGCTGCTTTGGCAATCGATCACGCTTGGCTCAACCCACCATGGTGGGTTTTTTCCCTGTAGCAGCTAACCTCGCTCTTCCCTGCTGCAGGTGAAGGCCATTCCTTCTCGTCCATCCATGGTCAAAAGCAGCAGCTTTCTCTTTGCAGAAGGCTTTTACGGGCTTGAAGAGCGCTGCCTTTGCCACCCTTAGCCTTCTCCTCCCCAAACCAGTTTCCTCGGTCTCTTTTACGTCTTGCCCTGATTTCTAACGGCTGCCAGTCTCTGTTCCTCTCTGCTTAATTGGTGCACGTGTTCTTGAAAAGTGGTGCCCAGCCTGGCCACAGCTCTGCCTCTGAAGTCCTGCTCGAGCCCAGCGGAGCAGGCGGATCCCCGCCTGACTTGAGGACAAAACGCCTGTTTACGCGTCCCAACATAGATGCATTTTTTGGTGAGAGATTGACACCGTTGACGGCTGGTCAACCCATGATCTGTTGTTACCCCCAGTCCTTCAGCCGGCCTGCTGCTTGTGTGGGGATTCTTTTCCCCATGTGAGCATATATTCCACGTCGGTCGTCCAAGCTGTTGATGAAAATATGGGCTAGCAACGGACTCGGGACACAACCCATGAAAATACAGGCTAGCAACGGACTCGGGACACAGCCCAGAGAATTTCATTTGCTGCATCGTCCCAGCTGAAGGGCCCATCTTCAGTAATTACTTTCTGAATATGATTTTCTAAATGCTTTGCATCCACCTTGCAGTGAATTGCACCATGTATTAGACATTAGGAAAAGTTTTTTCAGTGAAAGGGTTGTCAAGCACTGGAAGGGGCTGCCCAGGGAAGGGGTCGAGTCCCCACCCCTGGGGGGATTTAACAGCCGGGCAGAGGCGGTGCTGAGGGCCAGGGTTTGGGGGTGGGATGGCAGGGGTAGGGGAAGGGTTGGGCTGGGGGAGCTGAAAGGGCTTTTCCAACCCAAATGATTCTATGGTTCTATATGCTAGGTACTGCATGCTGCACCTACACTATTTTCCTGCATCGCTTATGCGAAAATCGTCTAAAATAGCGTCAAAAAACTTCCTAAAGTCAAGCTATAACATTTGCTGCTCCTCCTCCATCCACGAGCCCTGATGTCTTTTCAAAGGCAGAAGTTCAACGGCTTGACATGTTTGTTTGTGACAAACCTACCGTGGCTGTTACTCGTTTCCTTGTTATCTTGTAGGTACTTACAAAGAGTTCTTTCATCTGCTTCAGTATTTTTCCAGGAACTGAAATTAAGCTAACTGTTTTATAATTCTCCAGCTCTTCTTTTTTTTCCCCTCATCTTTAAAGACAGGCGCTATTTTAGCTCGCTTCCAGTCTTCTGGAAGCTCCCTGAGTCTCTACAAATTCTTTTAAAAATTATAAAAAAAAAAAAAAAAAAAAAGCCCTAACAGCTCTGAAGTTACTTAAATCAGGTCTCTAAGCACCTGGGGTGAATTTAATCAGGTCCAACCAACCTAAAAGCAGCTAGCTCATCTAAATGCTCCCTGTGTGTTCCTTCCCTCCCTTGGTCTCAATTCCTTCTCCTTCCTCGTTGGTGCTGGCTGGGTGGGACGCCTGATTGCCGCTCAGTTGTGGTAAAGACATCAGTGGAAAAAAAAAAAAGGTATTCAGCCTAAATGGTGTGTTGGTTCCTCTCTCTCTCCTGATCGCCTCCAGATCCCCATCAAATAGCTCCTTTCTTGGGCTCCTTCCTACAGTGGTGGGTGATTTTTGTGTCTTTTTGGTGCTTGTGTTTCGTTCTCCATGCTCATCAGCGGGCTCTTGCCCTGTGAACTGGTGCTCCCCTTTCCACTCCTGGGTAATCACAACAAAGCAGGGTTTTATGGAAGGCTTTGGAGGAGGATAATGATGTAGCTTAAGGGCTGTTGGCAGGGAGCTCCTCCCAAGGAGGAGGCAAAGCCGGCGAGAGGAAGCGTGAAGTAGGGTCTTTGAAATGTTTAACGAGCGGACAAAAGAAGCGATGGTGACCCTCGGTGGGGAACCTCTCAAGATGAGAGATGGTGTCAGGCCGGAGGGGGATGATGTCAGCGTAGCTCTGCGCTGGGCAGTGATGCCATCAGAGAGGCGCTGGGGAGCGGCGGGCCCGTGGGTCTCTGAGAGCACCGAGGGGGCGCGCGGGGTCTGAGCGCGAAGGGGAGACCCCGGATGAAGGGTGGGGGGCGATGACCCAGGGAGATGCTGCTTCTGGAGCCTGCCTGTCATGGGAGAGGGCATCTGCCCAGGGTTGCCTCTGGGTGGAAGAGGAGGCTGGGGCACGAGCTGTGGAGGGACCTGCTGGGTCAGGGGGGCTGAGGGACCATGCATGGTGTGCTCCCTGCATGGGGTGGTGTCTGGGGGAGAGCTTTTGGCTGGGCGCTGTCTCTGTCGGGCTGGCTGCGGGGGGCTGATGATGGACCCTGCTGGTGTTGGGAGCGCTGGGTGGGAGCACTCTGCCTCCGTTTAGGGGTCAGGTTTGATGACCCCCCCCCCCCCTTTGCCTTCATCTGCAGGGTGGGTGATGCAACAGCTTTTCTCTTCTCTTCCAGTTACCTCATCGCCGGGTGACATTCTCTGCAGCCAGCCAGGCTCAGGACCTGCAGGATCCCTCCCAGCACAGCTACTACGACAGCGGGCTGGAGGAGTCAGAGACCCCAAGCAGCAAATCGTCGTCGGGGCCCCGCATCGGGCCACTAGCCCTGCCTGAGGATCACTACGAACGCACCACGCCCGACGGCAGCATCGGGGAGATGGAGCACCCTGAGAACGGTAGGCGCTCATGGCACGTGTGCCTGCCCCCTCGGCGGGGACCCTGCGCCCGAAGCTCTTCATCCTCAGTGCTGCATCTCCCCCGGCGCGGGTGGGAGGGGGCACGGAGCTCGGGTGGGAGGGGGCACGGAGCTCGGGTGGGACAGGCTTGCCGTGCTCAAGTCTGGTGGGGCGGGGAGGCTGGAGAAGAGGTGAGGCTGAAAGCATGGGAGCAGCGAGGACTTGGTGGGGAGGGGAGAGGTGGATGAGGGGGAGGAGGTCTGGGGGAGGCCAGGAGACCTGGGGGTGGGAAGATGTGGAGCTTGCGTGCCGCAGCCAGGCGGTCCCATGGGTCCCTGCCCCCGTGGCAGGGCAGGGGTGCAGGGGTGGTCGGGGCGTTGATGCAGCTCTCCGTGCTATGGTGGGTGTCGGCGTGGGAGCTTCGGGGAGAGCAGGTTTAGTGGCATGGTCTGGGGTGAGGAGATTCATAGAGCGGAGGATCATGGAGCGTGACGGTGGCAACCCCGAGCACGACGTGTCCTGCCTTCGTTGGGGCCCTCCAGGCCATCTCCTGCTCGGGTCCACCTTTAGCTGAGGACCCCACTAGTGGCGTCTGCGATCCCACCGCAGGAGAGCTGGCTTTCCCCCGCCCTGGCGCAGCTTCAACCCCAGTTCTGCTCCTCGTGCTGCCTCTGTGCTGCCTGCCTGACTACCCTCAACCAGCCCGCTCCCCAAGCTACCTTCTCGGGCCAGCTTAAGCTGCTTCCTCGGGCTTGGCTCTGGCTGTGCACATAACATCTACTTCCCTGTACTTCCCTGCTGCCTTCTGTGCTCTTGGGCTGAGGGGAGGTTGTAGTGGAGCTGGTGAGTTCAAAGAAACCTCTGGGACGGAAAAAGAGGAGGTGGAAAGGGTTCTCCTGAAGTCTCCTCCTACTTCTGGGAGCAACCTTGACTTTGGGACAGGTCTGTATGCGGTGTGAAAATGGCCGAGAGCGTGTTCAGCTGGTCTAGGGAGCTGCAAACCTGCTGGGTCCCCCCATTAAGGAACACAAGGGGCCCAGGGTAATTCGTGGGTTTGAAGGTCTAGCGGAACATCTCTCCCTTCTTCCCAGGTTCGTTCCTGGAGCAATGCTGGAGTTCGCTATGCTATGACCGTTGAAGCAAGGCATGGTGGTGGTGCCAGGTTTGGCAGGGTTCCCAAAGCCATTTGTTGCTCTTGCAATATGAGGCACCCTCCGGTCTTGGGAGTGTCATGCAGACCACGTTTATTCCCCAAAGTACCAGCCAGTCAACTGGGAATAGCAGTGTGGAAAGGTTGTCTGGAATCCTGGCGCAGGACGACAGTACTGGACTTCCCAAGTGCCCCCGAGAACAAGGCAGGGGCCGGCAAGGGAGGTTTGAAGGGCACGTGGGCAAGGAGATGCCACATGGCTGTGCTGAAGGATGCTATAGTGTGGCAGTGGTGGTGATAGGGCTGGAAGAGGAAAGTTTGGGTCCCTGAGGGTGGTAGGCAACCCAGAGACGATGAGGGAGGAGCAGGGCTAAAACTAGAAAGAGGAGAGAGAGGAGGAGCCGGAGGGTCTACAGCAGGAGACGGAGGACAGAGAGGGCTGCCTGTAGTCCCTGGGATGTTCCTTGTCTGCCCGATGGGGCCGAGCAGACCCGGGGAAGGCCAGGGGACGCTGCCCGGAGCAGTGGCTTTCAGCGACGGAGCACCTGGGCATGGCTCCCTGCCCACAGCATCACAAAACCCAACCTCTCCTATAAATTAGGCATCTCCCTCCCTTTGCACAAGAGACCCTATGCATGTTCACAGCCCAGGAGGACAGAAATCACCACACGCCTTTCCACGCACCAATCCACGCGTGGCACAGGCATGTGCAGAGCCTCCCGGGGGATAACCGTAACCCCCCGGCCGGTCCTGGCTTGGCTCCCTTCACGTGGCAGTGGTTGGCAATCAGGCTCCGGTGCCTCCAGAAGCTGGGCTGACCTGGATAAACCCAGTTGAGCGCAGAGGCCGTGGCAGGCCAAGGCTGGGGAATCCACCGGCATTAACTCGAGTCGGTCCTGGTGCTCCGCAGATAATCTGGCAAATGAACTTGAGGGGCTGAGGTCAGGGTCGTGCTCCGTTAAGCAGACTATTAGGGGACCCTGGCACCGGGTTGGGTGATTTGGAGATGACGAGTTACCGGTCGTGTTCATCAGGGTTGCATTTCCCATGGTCCGCCAGCCCGAGACGCGGCACGTCAGACCTCTCTGTGGTGCAAACAAGACCTCTCTGTCCTTCTTTGTCCAGAGAAGGGCCACGTCTTGCTTTTGCAAAGAGTCTCCAGTGATGTGGGACAATCATGACCTTCTGGGGACTGTCTTGCCGTGCCCTTGTCTTGGCTTCTGTAGCTGCTCAAGCAGCACCAGCCCCTCAAAGAGACCAGATCTTGGGTTTTTTTCGTGAAGCTGGGAAGACTAAGCATTCTTGACCTTATATTAAACCGAAGAGACTAATTGGATCCCACACACCCTATCTCGCGGCACGAGCGCAAGACTGACACGACTGTGCATTTTCTAGGCTTTCATCTGGTTATAAATATCCAACATAACAGGGCTTCCATTGCTTTCTCCAGGAGATTATCCCCGCAGCCGAACCAATCTGATAAGCAAGTATGCAAGGCTATTTATAGCTTTTCAACTGGAAGACAGATCCATGCCTTTTCTTTGTAGATGGTTCTTCACTTGATTAACACACATATCAGTGTCCTCCTTTTTTGGACACCTTTTACTGTGCAGACTGCAGTAAAATGCTGTATTGCAGGGGCTGAGCCGGGTCCTTTTCAGGAGGAATTACGATGTTTCTGATGAAGACTCCTCCAGTGTCTTGGCACTGATGTGCCAGCTCCTCAGGCATTTGTCATCCCTGGTATTTTACCTCGCTGCCCACTGTTTCCTCCCCAACATTTTGCCGTGCTGTTACCCACTTCTGTGGGGTACGTTGAGCTGGGAACTGAGCTGAGTCTCCCACTTGGCCACCCGTTGCTTTCGCTGAAGACATCTGCTCCCCCTGTATCACAGATTTGCTTTAGTTGGAAGGAGCCTGGGAGTGATTCTGCTCTGCAGAGGATCTGCCCTGCCATAATGCATGCAGAGCTTGGATTAGGAAAGTGCCAGTCTCTCTCCATTGACGATGGAGAGACTTTAGTAAATTTAGAATTTTAAATACGTGCAATTTAGGAAACGTTACATGAAGGCTGTTTCGCTCCTCCATCCCCATGTGGTACGAAGGTACCTGAGATGACAATATATTGGATGAAGTCTTTCCGAATTGCGTTCTTCAGCCCGCGGAACGGGGGCAAATGTTTAATCGGTTTTATCCCCATTATTTAAAGTGGGGACCCCATGCCATTTTTAATGCATGCCGTTACAACCCCGCACTGAATATGTAATTAACAGTCATCTCATGAGCTTTTGCAATGCACTTAGTGCAGCAGTATCTGTACTTCACAGATGTTAATGAGTTTATCCTCGCAGCTCCCCTTCCAGGGAAGAAATTCCACCCTAGGTGGGGAATGAAAGAGAAAATGATAATCTGCGTTTCTGAGCCGTCTGCCGGCTTTGGGTGAGCCCCCTGGATGAGCTGGCAGCTCCTCCATCTGCTCTTTTCGGGAGGTGAGAGCCACCGCAGGATCCCGGTGGTCCCCAGGGGCGAGGTGGGTCTCCAGCGGCTCTTGGTGGCGAAGGAGGCGCGGGCAGCGTGGCTTTGGGGCGTCGTGGCAGAGCTAGATGTAAAACCCTCTCGCCTGGTTGATAGCCGTAGGCTTTTCTGACAAGACCAGCCTTTTTTTTTTTTTTTTTCATGGTCTCCTACCCCCTCTGTACACCTCAGCACAGCTTGACCAAATGAATTGAGATACCATTTCCAGGGTTTGACTGCTGGACTTAATAAAACCCCTTTCAGTCTGGATTTTGCTTTGCTTTGAGAGAGGTTGGGAGATTGATGCCTTGTAAAGCCAGCAGGAGCAGCTTGTCTGACTCCCGCATAACGCAGGCCATAAAATTTCACCCTGCGATTTCTGCATCTCGCCACGGCTGAGTGGGAGCGCTCCTTGGGAAAGGTCCCATTTTGATCGCAGACTGCAAGCGGTGGCGAGCGTGCGAGACCCCCGGGGAGCCCTTCCAGCGGCAGATCCTCTCTGCCCCCAGTTTCACGAGCCTACGCTGAGATTCTGCTTGGGCTGCTCTCGCTCCCGTTTCTTCCCGTTGAACCTTAGGACGTTAGAGGAGGCCTCACTTCATGCGTGCTTGCGGATCACAGGCAAGCGAGTCAACATTTAAAGTTCTCTTTGAGGCATTCAGAAACTGAGTCAAGTCCCTTACCGTGAGCGGCGCCAAGGCAAGGCATTTTGGCAGCTGGGTCCCTCTTCCTTTCCTCCCACTCTTCCTTGGGCTCCTCCCAGCCATTGCCATCTGCTCATGACAGCACCACAGACCTGCAGCCCCATTCCTGGGCAGCAGCAACATCTGGCACATCTCGGATGTACGCGCTGCTTTTTGGCAACCCTTGCAAAGGCAGCCCAGGGAGACTTTTTTTCTCCTCCTGCTCCCCTTTGCTACGCTTCCGATGATGATAGTTCAAGTCTTCCGTTCCTTCATTTCATTTCTACTCCGCACGATCACCAATTTGCCCGCAACCTTTTCAGCGGTGTGGATGGCAGCCCGCAGCTCTCCAGCAGCACTCGGTGGCATCCGTGGCAGCATGGGGCACGGGGGTGATGTGACCTCCACCATCTCACGACGGGCATCTGCGTCCATCGCCTGCAAACGGAGCTGCTTTGGGCTAGCGCCGGGCTCTGCCTGCACCCTGCGGTATCACGACACCTTGAGAAGGCGGCTGGCTCAGAAGAGGGTTCCCCAGCCAACGGTCCCTTCTTACCGCTCACGGCGATGAGATGGACTCGCAGCGCTGGGCGGCCACTACCTCCTGTCTTCTGCTTAGTGTCAGTCTGGCCACGAGCTTCTCTTTAAGGTTCTCGCTGCTATTGTTCAGTTCCTTCCAGGCAGAAGATGGGACAAAAAAAAAAATAATACGTTCCGCCTCCTCCTCTGGCAGAGTGTAGTCTCTAGATCTTAAAACCTATTCTTCTTCTTTTGCGTTATCTTTAAATGGCCCTTTTGTCTTGCAGAAAGTGTTCCAGCACATGCTCACTCTGCGGATTTTTTTTTTTTTTTTCCCCAAACCTACCCTGCAGCATTTTTGCCTCATTACAGAGCGCTGAGGAATGCTTTTGCCTGGGCTCCCGCCTGGGATGTGGGGTTTGAGCTAGCCCCGTGCCGATCCCCACCGAGCGCTGGTCAGCCCAGGTGGGGGGTCTGGTGCAGAGACCTGCTCTGTCCCTCAACAATCTTGTACCTTGTGGGAGCAAACTGAGGGCATGGCGTAGGGTCGGGGAGATGCTGCTGTCTCTGGAATACAGCAGGGTGGTCTCCATGCACCCATCGTCCCCGTGGCTGAGCGAGAACCTGCAGGTCACACACCTGACCAGCTGAGGACGTTGGCTTGGGTCTGACTGGTGCTTGGACTCCTCTCTAGCTGAGACATGGTGGGGTTTTTTTAAACTGATCTCCAGCCCTTTCCCTCTTAACGCTGACTGTTGACATCAGGGCTGGAATTACTGTGGCTGTTCCGTCGTTAGCAGTAGTTTCCAAGTCCTGCTCTTGTTTAGGGTCCGCGTACCCTCTGTGACCATCTTCTGCATCTCGTCTACTTCTACAAATTATGGCTGGGCTCCTTCAGCTGTACGGGCACCTGCATTTCTTCATAAGAAGTCATGAGCTTCTCTGCTTTCTTCACCTAATGTTGGTTCATCCCCAGTGACAGCTTCTGATTTTCCTAATCACTCCTGAAGAGAGATGTGGGAAAAGATTCTTATCACAAGAGACAGCATCCGACAGATTGCAAACGGTCATGGGTTACACCATCTTGGTTTCAACACGACATTTCTGTCAGAGCTGTAATTTCAGACTTGTTCTCACCCTATTTCTGCTTTTCCGTATTTTCGAGCACCCGCGTCTGGGTAAACTCCCTCTTACGAAAGAGCCGTTCAGGTCAGAGCGGTTGTGCCATGCCACGTCAACCACGTCACCTTCCTTAATCGTACCCAGGATCCCAGGCTAAACAGGGTGCAACTGTTTTTTCTTCCCTGGACTAACAAGTGCATTACTACTGGCTACAGAGAACGCCTTTAATCCTCTCAAGACCTTCTAAGAAGGATGCTACTTGCTTCAGAGGTTGTCCAAAATAGCTTTAATAATTTATTTGACAGTCTCTTTCTTGTCTCATAGGATTATGTGGTAGCGCACACATAAGATTGTCCTCAAGTTCTCCAAAGATCCTTGGCAGATCCCAGACATCTCTAGAGGAGTTATTTGAAGGAACCAAATTTCCCTGGTGGTTTCTGATGACTTTTTTCACCCTTTCTGTCCCTGAACTGTGTCTGCGTTACGTGATTATGAAAAATCTAGGCAGGACAGTCGTTCTGAGGCAACGCTGGAGAGACAGAAAGCTTCATAGTTCAGTAGGAAGGTTCTGTAGAATGTATAGGTCCCTATGGCTGTATGAGTGCCTCCTGCATTTGTGATTGCTTTTATTGCTTTTTCTGCTATTCCTTGCGACCCTGGGCTGGGCTGTGACATCTTCCATTCCCTCTTGCTGTCTGGGGCAAGACGATGGAAATCGATGAATGTCATCTCCCTTCTTTTATGTCCTTCACATTTGTCCTGCTCTGTACCTACTGGATGGAGAAAAATCCTGACATTCTTTTCTTAACCTTTATTCTTTCTTCCATTTGGAAGCCTTCCCCAGCATGATCCTCTCCTTCTGCTATCATGAGGGCACATCTCAGGGAGGTGACCCTGCTCTAAACTTGCTGATTTACCGGGCAATGCTGCAGAGACCACAGGCTTGGAGAATATGCTGGGAGAAAGCCTCAGACTTGCTTTTTGGAACCACTCTTCCCTGTCCACTGGGCTTGGTCAGCTCCACGGCAAACTTGGAGACTTTTCTAATAGGAACCAACTGCATAACAGGCAGGGGCACGTAATTTTTAGCTAAGGACTAGAAATGAGCTTATGGAGGGAAGACGAAGGAGGGTTTTTCCCAGTCTCCCAGACCAGGGGGACCAAGCGAGGTCATGTACCTCCTCCAGTCCAGGGCAGAAACACTTCCCACCACCACTTCATCTCAGCAGGCCTGGGGCTGGGTGGTAGCTCTCCCCTGGCAGGACATGCACTCCCGCAGCCCTTGTGACATTAAAACGGGGACCTCTTCACCTTCACAAGGTGGCTGCAAGGTGAGGCACAGGTTACAGCCACTCAGTCTGCACAGGACTCTGGCTTTCTGCTTTTGCCTGGTGATGGTTGCAAATGCCCATGCAAATGCCCATGCAAATGCCTATGCAAACAGTCATGCAAATGGTTATGCATGGCTAGTCTTATCTGGAGCAAATCTAAAGAGCCTTTCTTTGGTATAAAGTCTGTTTTCCAAAGAGTAGTTTATGTCACCCTCCAGCTATTCATCCAAAGTTCGTTAAACTGTTACAGGAAGAAACTTTCAGAATTAGATCCACTGCGGGAACAAGAGGGTGGGCCCCTTCATTTGCACCATGTTGCTCTCCAGAGAGGACATTTCCTCAGGCTGGATGGAGCTCCTTCAGGCTCTTCTTTGCTGTTTTCTAGAACATTTTAAAAATAGGCATTTGCACAGGGCTTGAGACCCGGTGGCCTGCCTTTGGACGGGTGCTCTGGAGCCATCGCAGATGGTCCGTGTGATCTCCGTGGGGGAGAGCCAGCAGCTGAGTTAGGAGCGTTCCTGTTGATGAAGCTGTTGGGCACAGCCAGCACCCCGTTGGGTTTTGTTAGCAAGAGCGCCAAAACAGGCAGCGCCCCTCCACCTCGCCTCGCTCATCCCCATCCCTGTGCCACGGTGTCTGTCATGCCAGCACAGCTCTTTGTCCGGCCGCATGGTGAACTGGGTCGGGGAGCTGATCAGGCTGAAGTTTTGCCTGATCCCTTTTTTTTTTTTTTTTGGCGGAATTACTCTCCAGTCAGAGCGGTTTCCCCAGCCTGACTACTCCGTGGCTCCACAAGGAGCTGCACTTGCAGAAAGCAGGGATTTTGTGGAAGGGCAGCGAGCGGCCCGAGGAGGTCGGCGTTCATGTGTAGAGTACGTCTAAACCAGGAACGGCGACCAAGTGTAAAAGCGATAGACAACTCGGATCCCTCAGCAGTCCCAGACGATTTGTTGTTTTCAAAGACCTGCTTCCTTAGAAAGCTCCTTTTGAAGTCGTTTGACGAGCCGTTTCCAGCTCCCGTGTGATCTACCTCAGATATTTCCCCTTTATCTGCCTCCAAACGTCTCTATAAACCGTCCTGCTTGGCAGCGCCTCTCCCCACGTAAAGGGACCTGCATTAGTGTGGGATTTAAGCTTAATGCTGGGGAAGCTTATGGAGCCTCCCATTTGAGCTTCCTGAGGACTTCACACCGCTTTTCCTTCCTCATAAAAATAACGTGTGCCGGAGTCTGAAGGATCGGTCAGGTGTAGATCCCTCAGGTGCAAAATCCCTCTCGTAGGCATGAGATAGAGGATAAGGGATTCATTCCTGTCCCCGGTGAAATCAATGTGAGCTTTGCTGTTGAGACAGGTCAAATGTCAGTCTCAGTTCTTCGCTCTTCCTCGGGATTTTATGCTTTGTGCTCTTGCTATCAATGAATCTCTCTTCCTGTCTCCTTCCCACAAGCTCTCATCCATCCTGATTTGAAGTCACCTCCATTAAGTGGTTGTAACGCTAGTTCTTTGCTTTACTTGCGGAGAGGACAGTCCATAAATCTCACATTAGTCATGGCATCTGGCGCGCGATCCCAAGGATAGGCTGCTTTGACTCAGAGGTTATCTAACCGTATCAGCCCCCGCGTTTGCCTTGCCTTTCAGAGAGCCGAGCTTCCCCTGCAGGAGCCAGGGCTCATTTCATGTGAGCTGATGCAACCATGCAGCCTGCTCGAGGCCAGTGCCAACGCAGCGGCGGCGTAGGGAAGCCACGTGGTGGTCAATTCCTTCTTCCCCGGGCAGGGTGGTTGGACCTGGGCTCCCTTTCCAACACCTCAGCCCTCTCTCTGGTCTGAGCAGGGCCAGAAGCTTTCAATAAGCAGAAATCATAGAATCACAGAATGGTTTGGGTGGGAAGGGACCCCTAGAGGTCACCCAGCCCAACCCCCCCGCAGGAGCAGGGACACCTTGAACCACATCAGGTTGCTCACAGCCCCGTCCAACCTGGCCTGGAATGGTCCCAGGGATGGGGCCTCCACCCCCTCTCTGGGCAACCCCTGCCAGGGTTTCACTACGCCACACTATGGGGGAGGCTTATGTGCTTCGTGGCCGGTGGGCTCCATTTTCCCAGGCAGGCATATCCAGACAGGTTTCAGAGGCGTGCAGGGGGAAGTTGTCCACGATTGCTGTTACTGGAGACCACAGAGGGATGGAGAAGGGGCTGTGCCTTTGCGTCGGGTGCAAGGCTTCCCAGATAATCTCTGTGATGGGCTTCAGCCTCACTCCTCGTGGGAAAGGAGGAGCTGCACCCCACTGATGGAAGAATGGGATTGCCCAGGGTCTGATGGGTCACGGGTGCTCCTTCCGCTGCTGTATCGCTGAAAACAAAGAGCCTGATCTTGTTCTTGGGCTTTGAGGCCAGCTGCCCCAGCACAGCTCGTGTCTACCAGGCTAAACTCTTCCAGCCCACGCCGCTTGATCCATCCTGTCCATCAGGAAGGGTTCCCCCCCAGTGCTCACCCCCAAACTGTCCCAGGGCTCTCGTCTGGCTCTGGACCAGGCGAAAGCGGGCTAACCTCAAAACGAGACGGATGATGAGGACAGTGCTCCTGGTGGGTCTTGGGGTTGCTTAGATTTACACTCCCTTACTCCAGCATAAGACTGGTGTTACTGGGTTTAGCTTCTTTCACTTTTAAGATCACATAGGGTAAACCGGCAGAAAAGCTGGGAGGCAGGAATAAATCCTCTCAGACAGCCCATGTGTGAGAGGACTCGTGCCCTGTTTTAGTCTGTCGGTGTTCCTATGCTTAGATATAAACGGTGAAACGTTCTTACATGGGTGGCCAGAAACCCTCCGGACAAGAAGCACTGGGAGAGGCCGGGGAAGGGATGCGGCGGCGAAGAGCAGGGTGCTGGAGTACCCGGGCACCCGTTCCCGAAGGACGCAGTCCTCAGTCAGTTATATGCCTGTGTCTGCCTTAAAACGACCTTGCCTGGCGGTGAAAAACCGAGGAGGCAGCGAGCGGAAGGAGGAGAGGGTTGGGGTATGGTCTTTGTTCGGGGATGTGTCAGAACAGCGTGTTGTGTTGGTTTATGGCTGCCGAGGAAGGAGAAGATGGAGTAGGGAATGTAAAATGACAGAGAGGGAGTAGATGTGATATTTGCCTGATATATTTTGCTGGTAATTAGTATAATGCCAATTAGACGTAAGTAATTTTTTTTCTTTCTTCTTCAGCTGTATAAGTTATTGCTTGAGAATATGCCAACAAAAACCGAGGTATTAAACTTTGAGGGATATGTAGATCTCTGTTCCTTGAGGATCTCTAGATGAAATTACCCAGACAACAGGGATCTTGACAAAAGCAAGACTTATGATATCGAGAAAGAAAATGAATAAAAGCAGAAGAAATTGCGTATTCCGTGTCTCGCGTCTTGCTGCTTATTAGCCACACAGGAAGGGACACCCGCAGAGATGCAGATAAATCAGTGCGAGAAGGCAAATATCTGGCTTCCCTTGCTTCGAGGTTATTGCTCACCCTATCAATCACCCCTCAGCAGGCAGATCCTGAGCCCTTCCCCAGGGCCAGGCAGTTCCCCGCTGCAGGTAAACCCTGCTGCCCACGCACGTTTGATTTTTTTTTATTCTCCAAGCCCTGTTTTCTCTCTTTGCCAACCCATCGTAAAGGCACAGGACTCGCGGTTTTTTTGCCTCTTGGTCCCTCGGGGCGTAAACCTCCTTAATGATGATTAATGGCTTCCTTCAAAGGGTCAATTGCTGATCCTAGACCGCTCAAATCACAGATCCCTTTGAGCTCTTGACCTGTCCGGTTCTGGGCTGCTCATTCAAACAGGTTCAGGGCTGCTTTGCTCCACGCCAGACGCGTATCTCCTGTTGCCGTGGGCTGCGCACAAGGAGCAGACCCGCTATGGCAGTGTTCTCCCTTTTGAAAAAGAAGCTGTAAAAATGACGCCCTTTGGGCTGATCCTGGACGTTTTCCTACATCTCCGTTGGACCGTGAAATCAAAACCTCCTCGCGATCATCCTGCTCTTCCCTTGCGCCGTGCTTCGGGGGTGGCGGAGCTGGCAAATCCCCTTTGCCCATCTGCCCCTACCGCAAGGCCGTGATGCAGCCCCGTTGTCCTGCCGGGGTGTTAGGCAGCAGGTTTAATCCTCACTCCTTTTTTTAAAGCGTGTTTTATTCATCCTGCGCCTTTAGGACTGCCTCCGGCACGTCTCCCTTGGGTGCTGCAAACTTTATTGCATCTAACCTCCAGCAGTCTGTAAACTGCAGCACCCAGGGGTAGCTGGAGGTTGATATTCCCTATCGGAAGCGATTATCCTCCTTTTCCCCCACTCTCCCACAAGAGCACCTTTCTGCCATCCTAAGAACAAACATAGGGCAGAGCAGTGTGCATCAGGATCCAGGTTGTTGTTTTTTTTTTTTTCCTGGGTCTTCCCAAACAAACCATAACCAGCCTGCCCTGTTCCTCAACCCCTCCATTGGCAGCAGCACACCGCTGCCCTCCCGCTTGCTCAGAGCTGCACCTTTAGCAAGCGCCATCGGCGTTGATGCCTCCTCTTCGTACACGAGGAGGTGGCCTCTGCCCAGCCGTGGCCGTCAGCACTGCAAATCCTTCCCGTGCCTCGGTGGGGAATGATGCCAGCAAGATGGCAAGCGGCTCAATTCAGAAATGTTAACCACCTGGGTTGATTTCTTGGCATGTATTTTGGCTGCACCACGGGAGGATTTGACCAGTGCATATGCTGCTTCTGCCATGTGCCAGCTGCAAAAATCTCTCCCCATTCAGCTCCCACCGCAGCTTTTCAACCTCTGAGTCCGTGGGTGTTTGAGGTGCCAATACTGGGTGTTTGAGGTGCCAATACTGGGTGTTTGAGGTGCCAATACTG
>JADKXX010004941.1:0-29246 GCA_017310255.1 Butorides virescens
ATCCCTCTTGTTGCCTGATGGCCAACCCTCTTGTTGCCTGATGGCCAACCCTCCTGTTTCCTGATGGCCATCCCTCTTGTTGCCTGATGGCCAACCCTCCTGTTGCCTGATGGACTTCCCTCCTGTTTCCTGATGGCATCTCTCCTGGACATGCCCCTTTCCCAGTACTCTGGGGGTCCCCAGTTTGCTCCAGGGTGCTGGCTACTGCATGGCACGGGTTGCTCCTTGCCTGTGGGAGCACTGAGCGTGGCTTGCTCTGCCTCCAGGGCGTGTGGCACACGTGGGCTCTGGTGTCAGGGTGCATCTCAGCGTGCCTTGCTAGGAGAGCTGCTCTGGGGCAGGGTGGGGGGTCCAGGGTCCCGTTCCTGCTGGGAGATGGAGCTAGCCCGTAGGGCCTGCCAGCCTGCCTGCGGAGCTGCCATCGCCTGGTCCATCCAGAGGGAGAGGACCCTGCATCCCCCCACCCACATCACCGCGGTTGGCAGACTTAGCAGTGGGGTTGGGGCTCAGTCCCTCGCTGCCCTCCCTGTCCCCAGGCTGCCAGCGTGAAGGGATTCTTTCTTTATCTTCTTTTCCCTTTTCTTGTCCTTCCTGGGGCATGTTCCCTGCCCTTCTGCTGCTGCTTCTTCCCTGGCAGAGGCTGCCTCAAGCTCCAGTGCCCTCCCTGATTAGCTGCTGCCAGGAAGGGAAGCACGACTGCAGCTTTAATTAAATGATAAGGGCAGAGCCCCGGAAGTGGGGAGATAAGTGCAGCGGTGTCTGCCACCACACTTGCCCAGGCTCTTTCTAATTAGCTTTGAGAAGCTCTAGGGAGGAAGCTTAACCCTTGGAGGGAGGGAGGCTGGAGCGCTGGGCTGCAGCCGACGGAGGGTGCCGAGGCCGGCCCCAGGGGTGGGGGGCTGCAGTTGGCCTGGAAGCCTTGTGTGGGATGTGGGCAGGAGGGGACCCCTCCATGTGCTCCCCCCCCCCCCCCGAGGGGCTGGGTCAGGGAGGATTAGACCCCTGCCTTTCCCAGGCGCAAGCACAAGGTAAAGCTCAAGGATTAGCCGCTCAGGTTCCTGCTGTAAGAAGCATTTGCTGCTTTAACACATCCTATTCCTGGCATCTGGGTGGCCTGGGGCGCGTGGGTTGATGCGCTTGCCCCCCCCACCCCACCCCCCGCCCCGCTGCTTTGGGGTGCAAGCAGAGGAGTGTCCCCAACCGCTGGGCCAGTGATAGGGAGCTTGGGGCACAATCCTGCAGGAGCCATGGGACAGGTCCCTAGTCCCCTCCAGAAGCCACGATGTGTCTCGGTGATGCTCTGAGAGGGGAGGAGGATGGTGAATGTCAGCAATGCATAATAACATGGGCCAGGAGCTCCCCAGGACCTGGTGCCACAAGGGCCACCAGCCCAGCTCTCCTGTCGTTCACCCCAACCCCGGAGGGCTGGGTGAGGGCACCTTGGCTGTAGGCACCCTGAGGCGAGGTCACCAGCTAGCCAGAGCTCTCGCTGGCATGGGTGGCACTGCTCCTGGCCCTGGTGGCCTGGCCCCTTCTGGGCACCCCCCTCCCATCGGCCGGCAACACACACACCGGTACCCAGGGCATGGGCATGCCAGAAGGCTCTGGGCCATGCATCCATGTGTCCGTGCATCCATGTGTCCATGCATCCATGTGTCCGTGCCTCCATGTGTCCCCAGGGAGCCCCTGGCTGGACAGGGGGGGACAGGTCAGCCCCACAGACCCAGGCTGGGACCCCCACTGGGAGGGTGTGGGAGGAATCCTATGCAGCGAGGCGAGGCATGGCAAGGTGGGAATGCGGAAGGAAGGAGCAATCCTGTGGGTATTTGGGCAGCAGGAATGCGCATACAAGGCATGCATGAGCTGCCAGCCCCTGGGGAGAGCAGCTGGTGTTCCTCTGCCGATTTACGATTTACGTAACCAGCATTAGCCCTTGCAAGAGAGGACTCCAAAGCCACAAGAGCCCTCTGCTCCGACCTGCCCATCCTCCTTGGGGAGGAGGTGGGGGGAAGAAGGGTGGCTGCTCTCCCACCCACGGCTTCTTGTCAAGACCTTTGTGGGCTCCTGAAGGTATTGCAGGAGTTGTTATTCACCCGGGTTGGATATCGCAGGAGCAAATAACGAGCCTGGGGAGATGGTTCGGATACCGCGCGGTTTGGTTTGGTTATTGGGGGACTCCTCGGCCTTTCCGGTGGTTATTTGTTGAGGGTCTGTAGGTGTCATGAGATGTTCTTGGTTGGCCAGAGGACGGTGTTTGGGTATTACAGGAACCAGGATTTCATTTTGGGGCTCGGCTTGTTGCTGTGTTTTATACAACGTGGGTGAAGAAGATGGCCTCGAAATGCTCATTGCCTGACTTTGTGTCCACTTCTTTGAAGTTTTGGCAAACTTTAACTGCACGGACACAATTTTTCAGAGTATCTGAAATACCTGTCCAGATATTCCACTTCCAAAAGGCCGTAGGAAAGGAAATTGCTGGTTTTGTCTCAGCAGCAAAGCAATCCCCCTACCCCCCAGCCCCACGCCTTAGGCAAGTCGTTTTCTGTGATCTCTCGACCCTTTCATTGCACCTTCCCCAATTTCGGCAGCCTGTGGGGGTAGAGTCTCACTGGCAAATCCTCTTCTTCCCCAAAAGCCTGGTGACCCTCCCAGGTGGTTCTGTCCTCTCCCCCGGCGGCGCAGGGGGACCCCTGGGGAAATATTTTCCAGCCGAGCGCGGCTCTGGTCTGCATCTCAAAGCAGGCTTCCATGAAGCGAATTAAGACTGCATGGACAATCCTAATTTTGGCATTTCCTAACCTTTGAACCCTGTAATCCTATTAAGGTGGTTCTTAACATAATTATTCAGTAATTTAATGTAGTAATTCTGCTTTTTATAGCCCAGCGAAGGTTGAAGCCCCACCGTGCCAGGGTAGGAGATCGCGCGGGCGGTACCACAAGCACAGAATCTGTTGTAGGGGGATTGAATTTGTTTCGCTGGGTATCACAGGGATTGCAGTGAAGCTGGGGGGGGTGGGGGGGTGGATGGGTGCTTTTGGGAGGCCGGCGGGTGCCGCAGTCTGTCGCCGAGCCCCGTGAGCCCTGCCTGGTCCTTGCAGGAAGGCGCTCAGTGTCCAGAGCCGCGCGTTCGGGTGCTCCTGGGGCTGGCGCGGGGTCGGGATCGCCCCCGGTCGTTGCTGCGCTTCCCAGCCCGCCTGCTGCTGCCGCAGGGCCGCCTGCAGTTTGCAAGCATCGCGGCAGCGGGGAGGGGGTCCCTCAAGCTCCAGCTACGGCGTGCTAAGGAACAACACGTCCCCCGGGAGCCTGGGCTCCCGCCCTCGCTGCCGACAAAGCGGTTTGGTGCTACCTGTGCCGGCGAGGCTGAGGCTGGTGGGTGGGTGCATCTGTCCGCATGAATTAGGTGCCGGGTCTGCGGTGATAGCCGTGGCAGGGTCTGGGAAGCCGTTTGCCTCGGCGCTGCCGTTAGCCCACGCTGGTGTAATACGCTCCAGAGGCCACGGTTTGATCCGCCTGTGCGTCGGGGGGCTGACAGGCCCCAGCTTGGGGGGGATGCTGGCTGTCCTGGTGTTAAGATGCTATTGTTTAGCATGAAGGGAGGGATGCTCGGGGCTGCAGGGTCGGGGGGAGATGGCTGTGCACGTTATATCTCCTGACTTTGGTGCCTAGGAGAAACCCATCTGTGTGCTGCCATCAGCCCGCGGATCTTTCTCGGTATGTATTGTAAGAGCGGGTGTTGCTCGTTATTGCCCTGAGAGCTGGTGGTGTGGCGCTGAACCGCGGTAACCACCTTTATGGGCAGTGCCGGGTCGGTCTCAGATACCAGAAGCCATCTGTCTGCGTGCTGTAGTGACGGTGTTAAGTTTGGAAAGCCATCTGTCTGGGTGTTGTAGTGCTAGAATTGGTCCCCGAAGCCGTCTGTCTGGGTGTTGTAGTGCTAGGAATGGTCCTGCAAACCGTCTGCCTGGGTGTTGTAGGGATGCTATTAGCTCAGCCTAGGAAAAATCGGGGCTGACGTGGACTGCGGGGAGCTCTCGGCTTGTGCTTTCAGCTTGCGCTCTTTCTGCGCGCATCGATCTCTGGAGCATCGCTGTGGAAATGGGCAGCGGTCCAGCAGCCTTCCCCAAGGCCTGGAAAGTGAAATCGGTGTCGTGCTTGGGCTGCTCTGGAGGCAGAGGGCTCTGGTCACGTCCCCATGCCATGTGGGAACCGGGGGCCGGGAAGCAGACGGACTGAGGAGCTGCAGAAGGCGAGCTTGCCGCCCTGGTCCCCGGAGGGTGGGCATTCCCCGCCGGGGGTAACGCGCTGGCCGTGCCCACCCCGCCTGGGGACCTTTGGGTCTGGGCTTTGCGAAGGAGAGCGCGGCTCCGCAGCTGCCCACGGCACAGCTCCCCCCTCCCAAAAGCCCTTGTGGGGGGAAGACCTGTTGGGAAGGAGCCACCGAGCTCCGGTGCCCCAGAGAAAGCCCACACGGAGCTGGCCATGTAGGGATGGGCTGTTGAGCATCTCTTGCTGCCCAGGGGGGAGGGAGGGTCCTCCAGGCACCTGGGTCAGGAATGCTGCTGCAGGGGGGAAGGCACGGAGAGGGGTGAGTCAGGGGGTGGGGTAGTGCAAAACACTGATTCCGGCAGCGCTGGGATGCAAAGACATGAAGGACAGGATGGGACAGGACAGGATGGGACAGGACAGGCTAGGTTAGAATAGAATAGAATAGAATAGAATAGAATAGAATAGAATAGAATAGAATAGGACAGGATGGGATAGGACAGGATAGGAAAGGAAAGGAAAGGAAAGGAAAGGAAAGGAAAGGAAAGGAAAGGATAAATAGGATAGGGTAGGATAGGATAGGATACAATAGGATATGATAGGACAGGAGAGGATAGGAAAGGATAAACAGGATAGGATAGATAGGAAAGGATAAATAGGATAGGATAGGATGGGATAGGAAAGGATAGGAAAGGATAAATAGGATGGGATAGGATAGGATAGGAAAGGATAAATAGGATAGGAAAGGATAGGAAAGGATAAACAGGATAGCATAGGATAGGATAGGATAGGAAAGGATAAATAGGATGGGATAGGATAGGATAGGATAGGATAGGATAGGATAGGATAGTAAAGGATAGGAAAGGAAAGGATAAATAGGAGAGGATAGGATAGGATAGGATAGGATAGGATAGGATAGGATAGGATAGGATAGGATAAATAGCATAGGAAAGGATAGGAAAGGATAAATAGGATAGCATAGGATAGGATAGGAAAGGATAAATAGGATGGGATAGGATAGGATAGTAAAGGATAGGAAAGGAAAGGATAAATAGGATAGGATAGGACAGGACAGGACAGGACAGAACAGAACAGAACAGCAATGGGGCTGCCAGTCTAAGGAAGCAGGGCACACCGTGCGAAGAGCTGTGCTGTTCGGGTGTCGTGAGGAAGGAGCAGACCACGAAGCAACGGTGCCTGGAGGAAGCGGCACCGCAGGGGAGTGGTATCTGGAGGGAACAGCGCTGTAAAACATGGTACCTGGAGGAAATGGCACCATCAGAGCAGCGGCGCCTGGGGGGAAGCCAGCAGCGGGGGGAGGCAATACCTGGAGGGAGCAGCAGCACAGAACATGGCACCTGGAGGCCGTGGCACCGTGGGGGACCAGTACCTGTAGGCAGCAGCGCCGTGGGGGGACGGGGCTTCCCGGGAATGGCGCTGCGGGGGAACAGCGCCCGTCGAGAGCACCGCCGCGGGAGAGCGGTACCGTCGGTAACCGCGCTGCGGGGGACGGTACCCGTGGGGAACGGCGCCCTGGGGGAGCGGCGGCTGTGGGTGGTCGCGCTGTAGGGGAGTGGTACCTATAGAGAAGGGTGGCATGGGAGAATGGGACGCCCCGCGGCGGGGGAACGGCGCCCGGAGGGAACGGAATGGGGCTGTAGGTAATGGCAGCTGTAGGTGTGAGCGTGCCGGGGAGCGGCACCCGGCGGGAGCGGTGGCACGGGAGAGCGGCACCGGGGAGCTCTGGTGGCGTGGGGGAATGGTGCCTGCTCCCAGGAGCTGGGCTGGGGGAATGGTGCCTGCTCCCAGGAGCTGGGCTGGGGGGAATGGTGCCTGCTCCCAGGAGCTGGGCTGGGGGAAGGGAGCCGTCGGGAGGAGCAGCATTGCGGGGAGGCTGTTCCCATTGCATGGATGCTGGAGGGGCAGGCAGGGAGGAGAGCGCTGCTGGGATATGGTGGCAGGGGTGGTGGCCACCGTAAGGGATGTCCCAGGGCTGGTCTGCAGAGCCCCGGGGGCTCGGTGCGGGAGAAGGGGCGATCCCAGGTGTCCAGACCAGGGCAATCGAGGTGGTTCAGCTGCCCGTACTGGGAACACCGCAGCCTTCCCTGGCTGAAAGAAATTTTGAAAGAAATACCTTGCACCCCAGCCCTCCGTTTGCAACGTGGGGCACACTCCACCCTTGACCGAGGCTAGACGGGGTACAGCGCTTTTGGGCTCTGTGGCTGGGTTGAAATCAGTGGCCGATATTCTCCGTGCTGCCGGGTAGAAAAGACGAGTCTTTCTGATCTAACACCTCAGGGAAGCATCCTGCTTTGTCCCCAAGCTGCTCTCCCCACACCGTCACCTTCCCCCGTACCACTGAATGTCTCCAGTCCCTCCTAGCATGCCGTGCTTCCTTCCTCCTCCTCCTCCTCCCTCCCAGGCTTCTCTGTATCCTCTGCCATGCTCTGCTGTGTCGTGTCCCCACGGTCCCACCATCTTCCCCCCCAGGGCCGCTCCGCTCTATCCCCTCGCCTGCAAGGGCCTCCCGTGCCGCATCGCCCCCTGACCCGAATGGAAGGCGGGGGGAGAACCAAACCAGGCTGGGGACATTGCAAAAATAAAAATAAAAATAAGGCTGGCTCTCAGCCTCTGCTTGAAGCCTACCCGGCTTGCAGCGGGCAAGCAAACCTTGCACATCGACTGGAAGCCCCCGCTGAACGGGGCCGCCTGCTTTTGTCCCCTGCCCAGCAAAACTCGGGCGTGCTGTCGAAATCCCCCGCTACGAGCAAGCGGCTGCAACAGGACGCGGTCCTGCCCTGGGTAGGGAGAGAGAGAGAGAGAGAGAAATAATTAGCAGCGGCACCAATATGTGCCTCTTCCCGGAGGAGCCGGCCTGGCACGGTCTCCTTCACAAAGAGCGGCGGTGCCCTGGATGTCGGGAGGCGAGAGCAGCCAACGCCGGCATCAAGAGCGGAGCCGCGGCTGGAGAGAGCTTCCCCCTCCTCCAGCCCGAACAAGGGTCTTGGTGTAAAGCCCCAACTGTGTCCCCTTTTCATCTGAAAAGTTCAAAGGGATGCGAGTTTTTACTGCCCCGCATTCATTCCCATGCAATGAGCCGAGGCAGAGCAGCCCCCGGGGCAGCAAACAGGAGGATGCTGGAGAAATGCAAAGCTACGGCAAGGAGAAGACTGGGAGGATTGCGAATGCCCAAACAACCGTGCACCCCCCCCTCGCCCCCCAGCTGTGAACTCCAGCCTTCTGGCATGGGAATGCCGGTAACGGGATGGGCCAACCCCCCCCAGGGAGCGCGGCGGGCGGGCAAAGCGCGGGAAAAGACGGCAACTGCGCGGCCATTGCTTTGCCATTGCATGGCCCAGGGGGAATGAGGGGCTGGAGAGGGCACGGCCATCCTCTTCGGCACCTCTTCATCATCCTCTTCATCTTCTTCGCCAGATTTCTGGGGTTCAAAGTCACAAAACTGCATTCCCGGGGTGGAGGAGGGATCTGAAATCCCAAGCACGCTTCGTAAGGTGAAGGGGACACCTCGAGCCCCCGGTGAGGTTTGGGCTCTGCCTCCTCACCACACTGCAGGGCATCCAGGATCAGCGCTTTGCGGGCAAAATTTCCACCTGCCCTTACCCCCAGAGGAGGATTTTCACTCGCCTGCGGTGGCACGTTGAAGCCTCCAGCCCAGCGGCACGGCTAGGAATTAGGCTGTAGGGTCGTGTTTGCTCCCAATCACAGCTATTCAGGAATTACCCCCTGCCCCGTCCCCGGGCGCTCGAAGCGGCGCGGGCTGTGCTCATGGCACATAATACGCTCCTTTAGCCGCAGGGCTCCGATGCCAGCGTCTCGCTGCAAGTGAAGGGACAACGCTTGGAAAAAGACTTTGGTGCCAGCAACGGACAATGGGAAAACCTGAATAAAAGACCCTGAACACGGCGTTCCTGCTGGATCCTGCGATTTCTAAGCTGCCGTTGGCACGAGGAAATCGCCATAGCTTTGTCCACGGGAGAGGTGGCTTTTATTTCGGGCCTGCCAGTACCCTCCGTAGCCTCCGCATCTTCATAGAATGGCTTTGGTTGGAAAAGCCCTTTAAGATCATCGAGTCCAACCTTGAACCTAACCCTGCCATCCCACCACTAAACCCTGGCCCTCAGCACCTCATCCATCCTTCTTTTAAATCCCTCCAGGGATGGGGACTCGACCACCTCCCTGGGCAGCCCCTTCCAGAGCCTGACAGCCCTTTTGGTGAAGAAGCTTTTCCCTAATGTCTAGCCTAAACCTGCCCTGGCAAGGGCAAGTCTACTGAAGCAAGAAGAGGTGGCGCTCATCCACCGCCAAGCCGGGGAGCGCGCAGCACCAGGGCGTTTCTGGCAGTGGAAATGGTGACGAGCCGGCCCGTTTGTCCGGTAGGGAAGAAGATGGGAGAGGGAAGGATATTGCCTCTTGCACAGCGGGGAAAGGTGGTCTAACACGACCTCAAACTGACCAAGCCGGTGGCCACCGGGGCGTCCTGTTGTCCCCAGCGGAAGAGCTGGTGGACCACCGAGGGCACAGGCTCCCGCCTCTGCTTTGACTTGTGCAGAGCAGGGGTGAAAATGGAGCTGCCTCGCCTCCGGCTTCGTATCTGGCTCTCTACCTGTAGCTAGGGGAAAGAAATGAGGCAGCTTCCCACGTGCCGGGGCAAGAGGACAGTTGGCCCACGGCCAGCCATGGGAATGGCCCCCAAAGGCACGCACTGGCGAGCGATGGCCTGGGCGGGCACCTTGTCCCCTGCGATGCTTTGGGCTCCTCCTGCTTTTGCACCCTGCAGCGCCAGCATGACCGTCCCCTGCCCACCAGTTCATCCCAGCATCTGCGGCGCATGTCCGGCTGGGCTGTGCCCCTGTCTGCGCGTGCCTGCCTGCCCCCTGCCGTGGGGATGCACGGCCCCGGCCCCTCTGCGCGCAGGAGCTCGGGGGACCGCGAGCCTCGGGGTCCCGTGTGGGTCCTGCAAGGGCCGGGGGGGGCTGCAGGGAGGTGAGGAAAAGGCTGGAGAAACCGGTGAGAGATCAGCAGCGGCGGCCAAGCAGCCTCGAGGAGGCTGGAGCGGGGCCAGGAGAGGCCAGGGGAGGCAGTGGGTACCAGGGGGATGCTGCGGGGCTCGGTGCAATGCGACGGGGAGGGCTGGCAGAGGCTGAAGGGTCCAGGGGGGGTGTGGAGGCTGGGGGCTGTGCAATGATGTGACCCTCTCGTCCTTTTTCTGCTCCTCATTAGAGTCCCCTGAGCGGAGCAGGCTGTGAAGGGGGTCTGCGCTGAGGTATGTCCGTATGGCTTCTGCCAGGATATCACAGCTAACGGGGGCGCCAGGGGGACGCGACACGGGGGGGCGGCTCCCAGCACGGGGAGCAGCGTGGGTGCCAGAGCCTCCGCAGGAGCCAGGGGGAAAATCCGGGGTGCCTCAGCCCCCGGAGGAGCTGAGAATTTGGGGTGCAGTCACTGGGGGTTGATTTAGGGCGAGAGATGCTCACGCACTGGGTTGCTGCTCCCTTTGCCCCTTCCTCCCTCACGACCCGTGCCAACCGTTCCCGGCGTCGCATGGAGCCTTCCCCTGCGGTGACCGTCCTCGCCCCCCGGGGCTGCCGGGCTGCCAAAGCTGTGCCAGGGTGACTCGGGGGCACCTGTGTCCGAGAGCCCCAAACCGGTGGCAGGAGGGAGGGACGTGCTGAGCCCCCAGCACCCTGTGGATGACTCCGGTTTGCTTCTTCCCAGGGCTGAGGCAGCACCAGCGGGTCTGTCCTTTTTGGGGAGGAGGGGATCACGTGTGCCAGCGTGTCTCCGGTGGGAAGGGGCATGCCCTGAACGGGTGAAAGCCCCCTGTGTCTCAGTCCCCAGAGCTCCTCAGTGTCGCCCTCCGTCAGTCCGTGGGGCTGTTTGTCAGCAGCGTGGTGGAGCCAGCTCCCGGGTGGGGAGCGGGAGAGGACTTTGGTGAACCAGGAGGGACGTCTGCAAGTCAGAGCAGCCTCAAGGTCATGAGCATCATCCCCCCCTTTCATCCCAGCATCCGCACCAGGCTTGGTCTGCCAGCGGGTGCTTGTGTGTCCCAGGCGGTGGTGGGGGGCTATGTGGTGTCCCCCCATTGGGGTAGGTGGCAAGGAATGGCTTGGGCCTGGGATGGCTCTCGGAGGGACACCCACCTCCACTGGGAAATGCCAGGTTTCGGCCTCTGAAGACTTGTGGCAGGTACTCCCTGCGTAAAGAAAGATGAGGAACTCCTGGAGAGAGTCCAGAGGAGGGCAACAAGGATGCTGGGGGGACTGGAGCACCTCCCCTAGGAGGAAAGGCTGAGGGAGCTGGGCTTGTTCAGCCTGGAGAAGAGAAGGCTGAGAGGGGACCTCATCACCACCTACAAATATCTCAAGGGTGGGGGTCACCAGGACAGAGCCAGACTCTTCCCAGTGGTGCCCAGCGCCAGGACAAGGGGCCATGGGCACAACCTGAAGCAGAAGAGGTTCCAGTTGAACGTGAGGAAGAACTTCTTGACTGTGAGGGTGCTGGAGCCCTGGCCCAGGCTGCCCAGGGGGGCTGTGGAGTCTCCTTCTCTGGAGATATTCAACCCCTGCCTGGCCGCTGTCCTGTGCCCCCTGCTCTGGGTGAGCCTGCTTGGGCAGGGAGGTGGCACTGGGTGAGGTCCGGAGGGCCTTGCCAACTCCTGCCCTGCTGGGATTCAGTGAAAGGACGCACGGCCAAGGCTCAAGAAGTCCTTGTGGCGTCTGGGGCACAGGGTGGCTGGTACGGGAGGACACCGGAGCGGTGTCGCTGGTGGCCAGAGCTGTTGATGCCCTCCGGTACCTGGCTCTCTCGGGGTCCAGGCGTGGGCGTGGGCTCTCCTGGGGCAGGGACTCACGAGTATCGCGTGTGTCCAGCCTCACCGGGGGCAGACACGGGTTTGCCCACATCTGCTCCGCTGCGCTCAGGGATTTCGGGCTCTGGGGGAGACCAGCCCGATGTCCGAGGACCGGGGGCTTGGGGGTCCGGCTGATGGGCGCTCTGGGGAGGCTTGCAGGCAGCCTGGCGTGCCTGGGGGCTGCCCAGGGGTGGTGCTCCAGAAATACGGTCGTACCTCGGGGCGGTGAGGAGCCTGGCTGTGGGTAGGGCAGTGCCCTGTCTCCGCAGGGTGAAGCTGCCAGTGGTGCCCAAAGGCGATGGAGCAAGGGAGTTCCTGGAGCCTC
Organism: Butorides virescens; assembly: GCA_017310255.1. Taxonomy (NCBI): domain Eukaryota; kingdom Metazoa; phylum Chordata; class Aves; order Pelecaniformes; family Ardeidae; genus Butorides; species Butorides virescens. The sequence continues at coordinate 11,460 of JADKXX010004941.1, forward strand.
GGGTGGTGCCCACGGCTGTGGGGTGACGAGGCCGGGGGCAGCCTGTGGAGCCCCTCCTGTGCAACTCTCGCCTCCAAAGCGGGGTGGGCTCGGTGAGCTCTGCCCCCCACCCCTGCACGCACCCGCTGCAGGCAGGCTGCTTGTCTGGGGGGGCTGGGGCTGCCGGCAGCCTGGGGGTCCCCTCCCAGCTCCGGGGGGTCCGGCTGTCCCCTCCCACCGCGGGAGGGTGCGGGTAGGACGGAGACATCCAGGCTGTGCCGCCGGTCCCTGTGCTTCACCCTGACGTCCCGAGCCAGCGGTACCCGGGCGTGCTTAACGATGCTCTCGCTTGCTTCCCTGCAGATCTCCGGCCCCTGCCCGATGTAGCCATGACTGGGACCTGTACCCGGGAGTGCACAGAGTTCGGCCACTCCGATACCTGCTGGATGCCCGGCCAGTCCTCCCCCAGCCGCAGGCCCAAGAACGCCCTCAAACTCTCCACTTTTGTGCCTTACCAAGACAGAGGGAGTCAAGAGCAAGTCGGGAATGGCAGCCCCAGACTCTCAGAAGAGCGCAGCACCAAAATGGCCAACCTCCGCCTGCTCCCCACGTACAGTGCCTTCTCCAATAGTAGCCATGAGCCCTGCAAGGACTCTCCCATGGAGGAAATTCCTCTCACCCAGACCTCGGACTTCCAGCCAGCCACCACCCCCTCGTCCCAGACCACCAAGAGGGAGATTTACCTGTGAGGCTGGGGGCGAGGGGCAGGGAGCAGCCGCGCTTCTGAGGCCAGTGTCCAGAGGAACATTTTAAACTTTTAATGCTTTATCGCTCCGGCGGCCGGTTCTCCAGGCAGCGGGCTCGGCAGACAGCAGGGCAGGGCAAGGCAGGGATGAGAGGAGCGCCTTTTTAACCCGTTGTGGTTGTTTTTTTTTTTGGGGGGGGGGGGGGGGGGTGTCGGGGTGGTCCCAGGGGTGGGTGGGAAGGATGAAAGCATCCCGAACCCGCTTTGCGAGCGCTTGCAGGTGCATGTCTGCGAACCGCTGCGTCGCCGGGGAGGGCTGGGCAGGCTCCTGGTGCGGAGGGCACGGCTGGGGAGAAGGGCTTACGTACCAAAGGTCCACGCAGAGCCGGTGGGGCTCCTGGGGCAGAGGTTGAGGGGCGCCCCCTGCGCCCCGGGAAGCGAGCTGCCTGGTCCCCTTTGCTGTAGACTCCTGTAAATACGAATCTTAGGAATGACATTCAAGTCCTGCCTGATCGAAACTTTTTATCGTCCTCGAAAACGAAAGACGTTTAAACAAAAAAAAAAAAACAAAAAACAAACAAAACGACAACGACAACAAAAAAAAACCCACACAAAAAAAAAAAGAAAAAAAAAACCAGAAAAAAAGAAAAAAAAAAGAAAAGGAAAAGAAACCAGAAACAAACCACAGGGAGCAAGTTCCACCTTTAACTGGTTTGCTGCGTGGAAGAGCCCGCGGAAGCGCAGCGTCCGGCCCACACTCATGTTCGATATTGTAAATAGAGATGTGACCAGTCCCTGAAACAGCAGCTGGGGAGCTGGAGGAGAGGGGCAGGGTCCTCGCCGGACTGTAGGGACTTTGCTGTTTTTCAGCCTGGATCTCTTTCTGAACGTTGTCACTGTGCCCACAAGCTGCAGGGTCCCTAGGGACTGCCCGGTGCCATAGGCGGGGGGCTGCTTTGGGGTGGGGTGGGGGGGTTCCCTGGTGGTGGCCCTGCACCCGGCGGGTGGAGGAGGGCTGGGGGAGCCCCCGGGCCAGGGACCGGCTGGGTCCGGAGAAGCCCTCGCTCCGACTCCGCTGGCAGGGAGGTCGGCGGCGGCCGTGGCGCCTCAGCCCATCGATGCCCGGTGCCTCCCCCCGGGGCAGGGGACGCCGGTGAGGCCGGCTGTGCCATGCCTTCGACCTCCGTCCCGCCCGCCTGTAACGCCGCCATTGCCTTTGTGAGGAGGAGCTTTGTCTCAGGGTCACACCGGGGGCCACCAAGCCCCTGCCCGCTGGACCTCCCGCTGCCCTTAGGCCGCAGGGCCGCTCTCGCGGGATCCGGCTTTCTCTTCCATTCTCAAAGGTCGACCGGTCTCCCCGGCAGGTCCCCGCTGCCCCGGCACCCTCGGCTCCCTTCCAGGGTGCCCCACCGGGGCGACGCCGCGCAGGCGGCGGGGAGAGGACCCCCCTCACCGCCTCCCCCCATACCCCCACCCCAAAAGGGACTCCCCGGAGGGGGACGCCCGGGCGCTTTCTTGAGCCTCTCTGCTCCCGCGGGAGCCGGGGCACAGCCCTGTTTTGGGGGGATGCACGCGCACCCCTGGCTGGAGGCATCCGGGGGGGGGACTCGCGCTTCATTCCTGGGTAGCCCTTCCCGGTCCTCCCCCGCCGGGGCGCGGGGAGGGGCTGTGCTGCACCGTTGTTCTTCCCGTACTCATGCGCGCATCGATCGTCTTCATCTCTGGGATCTTCCTTAGGGAGCGAGGCCAGTGGTAACTGCGGGACGGTTCCCCCCCCACACACACACACCGTGGCTCATCTTTAGTCCACGCGGTCCAGCACCACGGGGCTCGTGGGTGGCTCTGCCGGGCACGGGGACACCGCCGGGACAGGGCACCCCGGCCGCCGCGGGTCCCAGGCTGCCCTGCCATAGCTGTAGTGCCTGTTGGGGTGCAAGCGCGCCGGGGGCCCCCCCTGCCCAGCCTCCTCCTCCTCCTCCCCCCCAGCATCCCTCTCTCTGAGCAGCTCCTCTCCCTTTGCTTCGGCGGCAGTGGCGAGGGGCGGCCAGCTCCCCCGGCGCGGCTGCGGTTGGCCCGAGGGGACACGGCGCCAGCCGAGCCCGGGTGACAAGGGGAGGGCGGCAGAAGGCGCCTGCTCGCACCCGCTCCCTCGTGCCCCAGCCCTGCTCCTCGCCTTCCCCGGGCGGCATCGCGCCCCACCGCATCGCCCGGCACCTCGGGGTGCCACCCGGAGGAGGCAGGACCCTCCTCCCGGCCTCCTGCTGCTGCTCCCTGCCGGGGCTCCATTGGGGCGGGCGCCATGCTCCCGGTGGATGTCCGTCCGTCCGTCCATCCGCCCGCCCGCCCGTCCGGGCATCCCTGCTCTACCCTTGCCCGCGGTGGCCGCCCAGCGGGGCCCGCGTTCCCCTGGCCTGGCTGCCTGAGCAGGTCACGCTCCTCAACTTGTTTTTATTGTAGCTCTGTAGTTTCAGGGCCAAACTGGGCAGAATGTGCAATTTGGCCGCGCTGGCCAGGATCTTTGACTCCACTGCCAACTCGACTGCTCACGCCTCCCCTCGGCTCAGGCAGCAGCAGTGTCCAGTGCCCCTCTTGGGGACCCCCCCCTGGGAGAGCGACGTAGCCACACCTGGGGGGTACTGGTCCAAGACCAGCTTCCCCCAGCCCCTCGCCCGCGGGTGGGCTCCCTACCTGCTGCTCGGGGTTGCCAGAGGGACCCTGAAGCTCGAAGCCCTGTGGCTGGCGTTGCTGTTTTGTCTCCTGGAGCACCCTGGCGATGTCCTCAGTGCGAGCGTGGGGGCGGGGGGTGAGTGCAGAGGGGGTCCCCAAGGGGTGGGAGGGATGGGGGATGGGGATGGGTGTCACGGGGAGGGATGGGGGGTGGGGGGATGAGTCTCATGGGGGTGCACAGAGGGATGGCGGGGCTGGGGCTTTGGCGGGGAGCACAGCAGGGAGAGGGCATGGGTATCTGGGGGGTGGAGAAGAGATGGGTGCCTGGGGGGGGGGGGGGGGGGAACAGAGGGGGGAAATGGGAGTGGGGTGCCAAGGGGCGGGAGGCTATGTGGGGTGCAGCGGGGGTGCGGGTCCCTGGGGAGGAGAAGGTGCTGGACATCGGTCCTGGGGGACGGGGCGCAGGGGATTTGTCCCAGGGTGTCACTGGGGATCAGTCCTGGGGTGTCACTGGGGCTCTGTCCCAGGGTGTCACTGGGGATCTGTCCCGGGGTGTCACTGGGGATCAGTCCCATGGTGTCACTGGGATCAGTCCCATGGTGTCGCTGGGGATCAGTCCTGGGGTGTCACTGGGGATCTGTCCCGGGGTGTCACTGGGGATCAGTCCCAGGGTGTCACTGGGGATCAGTCCCGGGGTGTCACTGGGGATCAGCCCCGGGGTGTCACTGGGGATCAGTCCCATGGTGTCACTGGGGATCAGTCCCGGGGTGTCACCGGGGATCAGTCCCGGGGTGTCACTGGGGATCAGTCCCGGGGGAGGGTGGCGAAGGAGAGGTGCTGTCGGAAAGAAGCTCATTTGCACAATTAAAAGCCAGAAGGATCAAGCCTCGTGCAGGTGGCGGGGGGAAGGCTCCCCACGGGCTCCAGTCCAGACAAGCACAGGGAAGAGGAGGTGGGTTGGACGCCCCGGCCGAGGGCTTCGCTGGATCTCACACTGCACTAGGACAAGCCAGGGGTAAAACCAAAGGTGGGAGCCAGGGAGCAGGCGGGCTGCGTGGGAAGGATCTAAGCGACCCCTTTGTAGCTCTTCAGTGTTGGTTCTATTTATACGAGATTTCATTTCCTTGCTTGTGATGCCTTGTTTTTTGTACAGTTTTATGTACATGCAGGTGTAGCTTTTCTAAAAGGAGAAGTCCTATGGCAGAGTAAAGTACCCAACTATTTTTCAGATGGTGACCTATGTCTAAAGCAATGCCTCTTGCTAAGGTTGTATTGCTCTCAATGTGTGATGCATTTCCCTGTGCGGGGAAGGCTTTTGGCCTTGGGCTTGGTTTTCCCCGGGCGCTGTGAGCACAATTGATTCCCTTGTAATTCTTTCTGTTCCGAGAAGTGAGCATGACACCGTCGTGATCCCCTTTCTGTTCTCTCCTGTTCCGTTTGTTTGCTGAGCTGTCAGATGACCAACTCCATTGTAATTAGCCCTTCCTAAAGCTTTACAATAAAAGTGTGAAAACCCGGGTGGGCTGAGCCTGATGGATTCTTCCCCGCGTGTCGGATTCTTCCCCGCGTGTCGCATCCGTGGGGGTGGCCCGGGGCATCCTCAGGGGAGAAAGGGCATGGAGGCAGAGAAGAGCCTTGGTGGCCACCGGGAGATTCATAGATTCATAGAACGGTTTGGGTGGGAAGGGACCTCCAGAGGTCACCCAGCCCAACCCCCCTGCAGCAGCAGGGACACCTTGAACCACATCAGGTTGCTCACAGCCCCGTCCAACCTGATCAGGTTGTGCCCATGGCCCCTTGTCCTGGCACTGGGCACCACTGGGAAAAGTCTGGCTCCATCCTCGTGACCCCCACCCTTGAGATATTTGTAGGTGTTGATGAGATCCCCTCTCAGCCTTCTCTTCTCCAGGCTGAACAAGCCCAGCTCCCTCAGCCTTTCCTCCTAGGGGAGATGCTCCAGTCCCCTCATCATCCTTGTAGCCCTCCTCTGGACTGTCTCCAGGAGTTCCTCATCCCTCTTGAACTGGGGAGCCCAGAACTGGACCCAGTGCTCCAGGTGGGGTCTCCCCAGGGCAGAGCAGAGGGGGAGGAGAACCTCCCTCGCCCTGCTGGCCACGCTCCTCTTGATGCCCCCCAGGATGCCATTGGCCTTCTTGGCCACCAGGGCACCCCGCTGGCTCATGGCCACCTTGTCGTCCACCAGGACCCCCAGGTCCCTCTGGGCAGAGCTGCTTCCCAGCAGGTCAGCCCCCAGCCTGGACTGGTGCATGGGGTTCAACCTCCCTGGGGGCAGCACCCGACACTCCCCCTTGTTGAACTTCATCAGGTTCCTCCCCACCCAACTCTCCAGCCTGCTTGCCTTTTCCCTGCTTGCCTTGGCACAGGACTGGGCCAGCCGCGGTCGATGGTGGCCCGGGGCAGTTTCTCCGCTCGGAGCAGCACCGCGCGTGTCTCGTTGCGGAGCCGCGGGATCGGGGCTTGCCGTGGTCAGCACCAGGCACAGGCAGGGCTCGCCCCCAGCCTGGAAGACACCGGCAAGTGTCCCTGGGAACGAAGGGTTCCCAGGTGAGGATGTGGACCACTGGGCCCTTTTGGGGGGGGTTTTGTACAGACTCCTTTTCTACCATCCCCGGGCTCTCCCCTGGGCCATGCAGTGGGAACTGGTGCCCCCCACTCCCGAGGGATCATGTCCTAAAGGGTGAGGGGGTGGGGGGCTCTCGGCTGCCCCTCTGTGCAGGCAGGGGCCGGCTGGGGAGCAGGGATGAGTCTCCAGGGGTCCTGGGGAGCCAAGTGCCCTTTCTGCCCCACCCCAGGGAAAGAATCATGGAATCACAGAATCGTTTGGGTTGGAAAAGCCCTTTCAGCTCCCCCAGCCCAACCGTTCCCCTACCCCTGCCATCCCACCCCCAAACCCTGGCCCTCAGCACCGCCTCTGCCCGGCTGTTAAATCCCCCCAGGGGTGGGGACTCGACCCCTTCCCTGGGCAGCCCCTTCCAGCCCCTGACAGCCCTTTGGGGAAGGAATTGTTCCCCAGGCCCAACCTCACCCTGCCCTGGCACAGCTTCAAACCATTCCCCCTGGTCCTATCGCCCAGAGGATCCAGATGTTGAGGCTGGTGCCAGATTCCCACAGCTGGCAAGGGGTGTGGGGGGGAGGTAGCACCGAGCTGCCAGCACCCACCTGCCCCCAGGACAAGCGGGGGCATCGAAAGCATCTTCCTAAGCAGAGCCCCAGTCTCAGGGCATCCCTGTCCCTCCCGAATGTGCCTGGCCTTGTGCCATGCCCTACAGCTGCTCCTCCCCAGCCAGCCCAGGCTGTGCAGACCCCCCGTGCCCCCCATTCCTGCCTCCTTCCCCTCCTCTGCTCTACCCCTCTCTGCCCCCCCAGCACACCCCATCCCACCCACTCCCCACCCGCTCCGTTCCCTCCTTGCCTTTCTCCCCTACTCCACTGCGCTCCCCCCGGCATCCCCTGCCCTCCCCTCACCCCACCCGGCACAGCCAGCCTTCCCGGTCCTCCGGCACAGCCCGGAGCATCACATCCAGCAGCTATGTGCTGGTCTGGAACCGTTTGGTTTCCATGGCAGCACACATTCGTTACCAGGGTGGGAAGGGGCCTGGCGGATGCTGCTGGTGAGGATGCTGCGGCTGCCTGGCATGGCTCGGGGTTTGGGCACGGGGGTCACTGCTGCCCCCAGATGGGTTTCGGTGCCCAGCGAGGCAGGTGGATGTGGAAGGGGTATCATAGAGTCATGGAATCAAAGAATCGTTGGGGTTGGAAAAGCCCTTTCAGCTCCCCCAGCCCAACCGCCCCCCTCCCCCTGCCATCCCACCCCCAAACCCTGGCCCTCAGCACCGCCTCTGCCCGGCTGTTAAATCCCCCCCGGGGTGGGGACTCGACCCCTTCCCTGGGCAGCCCCTTCCAGCCCCTGACAGCCCTTTGGGGAAGGAATTGTTCCCCAGGCCCAACCTCACCCTGCCCTGGCACAACTTGAGGCCGTTGCCCCTCGTCCCATCGCCCCTTCCCTGGGAGCAGAGCCCGACCCCCCCGGCTCCCCCCTCCTCTCAGGCAGTTGTAGGGAGCGATGAGGGCTCCCCTCAGCCTCCTCTACTCCAGGCTGGGCACCCCCAGCTCCCAGTTCCAGAATGGTCCCACTGGGCTGAACCTCAGGAACAACCGAAATGGGAGTTGAGTGACGTGGCTGTGGTGTCCCCGCCGAGTCCATCGGTCCTTGGGGGTTTGCACAGCCTGGGGCTCCACAAGAGCCATTCCCAGCCCGGGGTGGAGGAGGTGGGCACCCACAAAGAGGGGCGATGGCCTGGCTGGCTGCCGGGTGGGGACGGCGTCCGGAGGGAGACGGGCTGGGCAAGGCGCCGCCGGCTGCCCACGCTTTGTTCTGGCCTGAGGTTTTTCAAGTACGCCGGGTTTAATAGGGTCCTCAGCTTACAGCAGGAACTGGGAGTGTGCCAAGCCAGGGACATCCATTTTGATGGAAAACTTAATTCTCGTGTCTCCTGAGGGCCTGACCTTGCAGCCCCAGCTGCCCAGCCGCCTGCACAGACCTGGCAGATTGATTTTCAGCGCTCGCGTGGTGCAGTGGCTGAGGTTTGGGATCCCTTTCGGGCTCTAACCAGGAGTCACCATCTTCTTCATGGAGGCTGCCTCTCCCGAGGCTTTCTCCCAGCATGGCTTTGCTCGGGAAGAAGCACCATGAAGTTTACAGCCGTGTTATCAGTAACCACAGAAGACCGGTGCTTGCTTGGTGCCTCGTCTCAGTTCCTCGCCTCTGGAGTCATGGACAGAGCTAGAAACAGGGAGCCCGCTGGAAATCTTGGAGCTGCCTGATCCGTTTTCACCAAAATATCAAGAAATAAAATGATCCTGAGATGGTTCCCGGGCCAAGCAGATCTGGTGGGAGGATGAAGAGGGCCAGAGCAGAGCTGGCTGAAGTGGCCAGCCAAGGAGCTCCCGCCGGAGCTCGGCTTTCTTGCTCGGGTCTGTGATGGGATGGCAGAGCCTTTGCTGCCTGCCTGCGCCACGCTGGTGGCCACAGATGTGCTCCTGGCATGGGAACAGGGCGCTGGGCCACTGCCCGATGCTCGGGGTAGGGGTTCACAAAGAGCTGGAAGCAGCTGCAGAGCTGACGGCGTCTCTGCGGGCTGGGGATGTGGGATGAAGCCACCATGCCCACGGGCAGCTGCGGACAGTGGTGGGGCCACAGGAGCAGGGCTGGCCGTGGAGATGAGCTCCAAAACCCATGTCCCACGGTGAGACCCTGCGAGGAAGAGAGGCCACCCTGCAGGAGGAGCAGGAGCATGGCACGGGGAAGCTGCCCCTGCCCCGGCTTTAGAATCATAGAATCCCTTTGGTTGGAAAAGCCCTTTAAGATCATCGAGTCCAACCTTTAACCTAACCCTGCCATCCCACCACTAAACCCTGGCCCTCAGCACCTCATCCATCCTTCTTTTAAATCCCTCCAGGGATGGGGACTCGACCACCTCCCTGGGCAGCCCATTCCAGAGCCTGACAGCCCTTTTGGGAAGTTTTTCCCAATGTCCAACCTAACCCTGCCCTGGCGCAGCTGCAAACCATTCCCCCTCGTCCTATCATCTGTTACCAGGGAGCAGAGCCCGACCCCCCCTCGCTACAGCCTCCATCAGGCAGTCGTAGAGGCTGCGGGGAGGTCGCCCCCGCCCCGCTCATCCCTCCCGTGTGCTGCCAGTAATGGGATGAGCGGGGCTGCCTCTGCTCGAGGCAACCATGGAGCCCAGCCCTGCATATGTTGTGGTGGCCTCTGGGGGAGATTGGATATTGTCCTCCGGGAGAAGACCCTGTAATCGCCCACAGGATGATTGGGATTTGCAAGCAGCTCGGGGGAGGCAGGGGGACCCAGCCCCGGGCCGTTTGCTGCCGTGCCGCTGGTTGTCTGGCAGCGTGATGAAGGGGATTAGGAGATTTAGAGCAAGCCCAGCCCCCTCTCCGGGGGGCTCTCAAGCTGAAGCCCCAGCAGAATACGCAGCTGGGTTTATTCCCATAGGCAGATTGATGGAGAGAAGGCTGGGGTGCTGCTAAGAGCAGCTAATCTAAGAGCCAGAGCTTTTCCCCCTCTGCTCGCAGGGAACTGGCATCATCCAGGACAGGGAGAGCCTCTTGGGTTCCTCCATGGCCAGAAGCTCAGCCCCAGCAGCTTTCACCCCACATTGCTGCTCCCATCCCTTTCCTGTGCTGATCCCAGCCCCGGCCCCCACCCCGCGGTGCTGCAAGCACCCTTTAGGCTGGCGTGAAGCCCCGAGCCCCCGCACCAGGATGGCCTGGCACCACGTTGTAATGGCACAAGGAGGTTGGACCGTGCTCCTCTTCCCCATCTGCTCGTGGCAGCGGTGGCGCCGAGCCTGGCCCCAACTCTCTCGGCACGGGAGCGCTCGCGGGGGCTTAGTGCAGACAGCCCTGATGGGATTAGGGCAAACGGGAGCCGTGCTCCGCTCCGGCAGAGAGGGGAGCGCCCGCCCTCCCTCGCCCGGCTTGCCTTCCCCTCCCCATTGTCTGTGACCCCCGGCTGGGGTGCTGGTCACCTCAGCACCCGCACTCCCAGGAAAAGGCAGCTTTCCAAAACTCACTGTCCGAGGCTCCTCCAGACTAACGGATGCGGTGCGTCAGATCTCTGAGCTCCCTGAGCCTGTCTTCCCACCCTGATCTCATTAGGGACAGCCAGCTTGTTGCAGGACCCGCTTGAGTCCCACTTTCACTTGTGAAGCAGCTCCAAACTGCCACGTTGCCAGATTTGCCTCTGGAGAATGACTTCTTTCCAAAAGGCTTTAAAAATGAAGGCTTGCAGCCTCAGGGTGGACACCAAACCCTTCCTCCGTGCTCTCTTTGCAGCAGCCTTGTCCCAGCTCTGCCGCTGCAGGTGGCCGGGGTGCTGGGAGCCCCTGGGTAGCACAGGAATTCTCTGGAGGACCATCAGCCACCCCTGTCCATGAGTTAGCCTTGCAATAACACCGAGGCTCCCACCATAAACCACTTGTGGTCTTACACTTGGCACCACACAAAGATGGACCAGAGATCATAGAATCACAGAATGGTTTGGGTGGGAAGGGACCCTCAGAGGTCACCCAGCCCAACCCCCCTGCAGGAGCAGGGACACCTTGAACCACATCAGGTTGCTCACAGCCCCGTCCAACCTGGCCTGGAATGGTCCCAGGGATGGGGCCTCCACCCCCTCTCTGGGCAACCCCTGCCAGGGTTCCACCACCCTCATTGGAAAGAATTTCTGCCTTAGATCCAGTCTAAACCTACCCTGGCCGCAACCACGCCGGGCACGGGCAGGGCAGCGGGGATGGTGCTGGGCACGGCCGGATGGGCAAAGCACCGCGCAAGGGAGGAGCGAGCAGGGGAAGGAAGGAGGCAGAAAGGAGATGCAGAGCAGCCAGGAGAGCAGGAAGGTGTCAGGAGGGATGGAGCTGCCTTTCCCTGCCTGATCTCACCTCCAACTAAAGCCTTCCCCCGCGCTCTCCATCCCCTCCCGCTCGCTGCTCTGCTCCGGGGCCTGGCCAGCGTTTCTGCTGCCTCGGGTTTTGGCGGGGACCTTCCCCTCCAGGCCTGGTCAGACTCGGATTGAGCAGCTCCCGTGCTGCTTACTGCAAGCAGACCCGTCACCCATGGGTGGGAGGCCCGGCGGCACCCCCCCACCCCGTTATTTATATCACAGCAGCCACCTCCAAGCATCGCTGTGAGGGCACGGCGTTCATTTCCCAGGATAAGCTGTGCTCATCCCAGCCTTTTCCAAGCCTGCTGAAAAAAAGATGGCATCTTTCCCAGGGCCTCTCCGGCTGCCAAAGTAGGTCTGCCACGGCGCAGCTCCTTCTCCATGTGGACAAGCACATCCGAAATGCTGGCGACACCACCTGCACCCCAAAATGTTTTGCTGGGGGTAAGGCAGATGGGGAAGGACCGGCCATTTCCACAGAGCAAAAAAGCAAAGGAGAGGCTGGTTTCCCCTGCCCTGCCTAGCTCCTGGAGCCTGAAACCTGCTGGATGATGCTCGTGACTCAAATTTGCAGGAGGTGAGGGGACCATAAGATCCTGCGTGCCATTGCAGGGCTGAGCCCCCAGCCCCATGCGATGCTGGCTTATGCTCCAATAGCACAAAGCTGAGCTCAGCACCACACCGGGGGCAACACTTGAACCCTGCGCAGATGTCACCCATCAAACAAACAGCCTTTGGGACACGGCGGGATCCCAAATGGGTCACGTCCACGGAACAAAACCAGCCCCAGCTCAGCCTGCCGGGAGCTGGTTTTCCCTGCTTGCTCCGTGAGATCCTCGCCCTGCCTGGGAGGTGAACGCCTCGAGGGCAAAACCTGCCCCCAAGCACCCTCATCCTTCCCCTGCCCCGGGGTGAAGGGGTGCTGGGGGCAGCCTGGGTACCGTGGGGGCACGGACAGTGCCCGGCGCCGGCGTGCCGACGGTTTGCACGCGCGGCTGAGACCACCCCGCGGGGCAACCCCCCCTGCTTTGGGTTTTGCCTACGGCAGGATCTGAAGAAGCCTCCACCATTTGTGCAGCTCTGGGGGGGACAAGGAGGTGGCTGCTCCCTGCATGTCCCCTCCCCGGGCATGGGGCCGGGGGGGGCCCACGCCGCCCGCGCTCCCACGTGCAGCCACGGGCAGGTGTGTGTGCTGCGTTGGGCCGGGGGCGGTCATTACTCTTTATTAGTTTTCCTGTCCATCTGACATATTCTTTATCACTCTGTCTCAATCTTTCACTCGTCCTCCTGCTCTCCCTCAATCATCCTCGATTAGGCTTTCTGTCTGCCTCCCGTCCCCGTATTCCCCATCAGGCGCTCCCCCGCTCTCCTCCTCCCTTCTCCATCCCCCCTCCACCCAGCTTGCCTCCCTCCCCTCTTCTCTCCCCCGCTGCTGGGGGAGCCCGTGAACACAGAGCGGCCAGGAGGCGTGGGGCCGTGGTGGCTTTTTGTCACGAGCTGGTGGCCGCTCGGCCACCAGCCCACCCAGCGCTCCCGCTCCATCTCCATCGCTGCCCCAGCTGCCAGGCGCTGGGGATCTTCCTGGGGATGCTGAGCACCTCTGGCCCCCTCACTGGTGTGGATTCAGTTGCAGATTAAGCCCCTGGCTTGAAGCAGCCCAGGAGCTGAGATCTCCTTCGAGAGGGAGCAGATCCCCTTGGATGCTTGTGCCTCGCTCCCGCTTCCCCATCCCTCCGCTCCTCCTCCGGTCCACCCCAGCATGCATCCTCCAGCGGGGAAAGCACTCGCCTTGTGCCTCACCCCCCCTCCCCTCCCAGGGTAGTCGTAGAAGTCGCCGAATAGGCTGGTGCTGTAGGACTCAGCTGTGAGACTGGAGGCAGCTTGCCAGTCGCCAGAAGAGGCCCTGGCTGGCAGCCCCGGGCTGATTCACAGCCCTTATTGCCTCTCATCCCAGCGGCTGCGCTGCGCCTGCCCCCGCCTGCCCAGACCTGCCGTCACCCACCACGCGTGGGGGGGGACCGGAGCAGGGGCACGGGGTGGGCTGGGATGGGGGAGACTGGAACAGGGGCACGGGGTGGGCTGGGATGGGGGAGATCAGAGCAGGGGCACGGGGTGGGCTGGGCTGGGGGAGACTGGAGCAGGGGCACAGGGTGGGCTGGGCTGGGGGAGACTGGAGCAGGGGCACGGGGTGGGCTGGGATGGGGGAGATCAGAGCAGGGGCACGGCTGGGATGGAGCTGCACGGCCGGAGACCTCGGAGAGCAAAGCAAGAGCATTGCTGCTGGTGGACCCTGGGCTTTGGGGCACCGGGCGAGGGCGCAGCATGGTGGGATGCTCTGGAAGGCGCCGTTGGCTAATGACAGGGGAGGGATGAAGACATACCCTGCACCCCGCAGCAGAGCAGGCACAAATATTTTGCCTTGTCTTTGGGGGCCAGAAGGTGAAGGTCTGGGCTATTGGAGGACTCGGATAAGTGCAATGGGCTGGCGGTGGCTGCCGTGCCCCAGGCACCCAGAGGGATCGATCGGCCCAGACCGATGGCAGCTCCGCACCCAGTTGGTGTCTGCTCGGTCGCTGCCCTCCCCTGACCCTGGAGGCAGAGGGTGCTGGCTGCAGCTGGCAGCTCTCAGCATCCTTGTCCCTGCCTCCCCGCATGGGCAAAATCGGAGCTGGTATTGCGGGAGAGACCCTCAATGCCACAGCACCCCCACCCTGCTGTGTGTGGATGGCGGAGGGGGGGGTCTTGACCCATCAGCAGGGGTTGCTGCAGCTGGGCCCCGCACGGTGCTCCGTTTTGGGAGTGAGCCATCCTGCCCAGAGTCTGATTTCCCAGCGCTGCGCTTGCTCCCGTTGCTGGCTGAGAAGCCTGGTCACTGCCCAGCCCCAGAGCTGCCTTCACTCTCACCCCCAGGGTCAGAAAAGCCCATTTCGGGGGGGGCTGGGGAGCAGCCGGGAAGCCGCAGGGGGATGGGAGACCTCACCAGCACCCAGCGAAGCCCCAGCACCCTCGCCGTCCGGCGGCGAGCTCCCCGCTGGGCAGAGGGGTGCTGCAGGAGGCGCTGGGTCCTGCATTGCGTCCGCGGCTGATGCCGATGTGACAGGCGCGGGGGTTGCCAGGAGACAGCATCCTCCTCCTCGCGCCCCGCGCAGCCAACGCCGCTCCGCACCGGTGATGTCATGTTCCTCCCGCGCCGCTCATTGCCGGCCTGCCCTGCCTCTTCCCTGCCAGCCATGGAAGGCAGAATGCAAAAAACCCTTCCAGACGTTCCCGTGGCCTTCTCACGGGCGCGGCGAGCAAGGCTTTGCAAAAACCCGCTGCGGCGACGGCGCCCAAAGTGCTCTCGCCCCCCGCCCGCCGCAGGTCGCCAGCCCCATCTCCCCATCTGCGGGGTCCATCATGGACCCCCCTGCCCGCCGCGGGTCGCCAGCCCCATCTCCCCATCTGCGGGGTCCATCACGCTCGGGTTTTTCCGATGTCGTCGCCTGCCGGGCTATGGGGGGATAGGAGAGGGGGATGGCCGCGCACGCACGCGGAGGCTCATTGCATAAATATCCGGCTACAAATTATCTGCTGATCTAATAAAAAAGATATTACCTACCTCGACAAACCTAGTTTCAAATTATTCCTTCTGCTCTGTTCAGTAGCCTACTGGGAGATCACTGGCAGGTTAATTTGCTATTGAACGGGTCCCAACTGGAATTAGCACTTCAGCCTGCCTCTGGTTTCACCTGGCAGTTAATGAAAGTCCGCGTTATTCACTCCTGGCTCTCAACTTTATGCGCTGCACCATGTTTCAGGGGTTCGAAAGAGCTGACCAGGATATTTTTCCTTGGACTCGGAAGGTATTCAACGCTGGCAAGACCCAAAAGGTGCTGAGATAGAGAATACGCTCCCATTTGTATGCTTTTACATGAGGGCTTGGTGTGTTCCTAAGAAAAGTGGCCTTTATCTGGGGACTGTCATTTTGATTATTTTATATCTGTGCAGTGCCCCAGAGGTGTGCGTAGAAAATGAAAACAGATAAAGAGCCTGAGCGAGGCAGAGCTCCGCCAGAGGCCCTAATAAAGCAGGCTGGGGTGATGGGGGGGGGGGGGGGGGGTGGGCAGGGGGGGGCAAGTTGAAATGATCCGTCCTGCAAGCCAACGGGGCTGGGAAATGAGCCTGGTGAATGGGGCTGGGGAGGAGCGATGGCTCCCATCTGCTGGGGGGGCACCCAAACCCGCCCCTCCCCAGCACCCCCTGGGCTGAGCTCTCTCCGTGATGGCGAGGACCCAGGTCCTTGTCCCCGTGGCGTTTGAAGAGGGTATGGCCAGGGCGTGTGGACTGCGGCGCAGAGCACCACCTTCCCCCGGGCTGGCGTCTCCCACCCCAGCTTCTGCCCGCAGAGCTCCAGGACAGACAGCGGACTCGGACAAACGCCGCGCCGGCAGGATGGCAACATCCCATGGAGCCACGTTGCCAAAGCCAAGGTCTGTAATGGCACGGACACAAGAGAAAATGCAATCTTTGCCGTTGCTTATCAGTCCCATCCCGCCTTCCTCGCCCCCCTGCTCTCCTTGCACAGCCCCGTTATCCCACCACGTTCTCCCTGCTCCCCCACCCTCCCCTCATCCCGTACACAATTTCTGCAGCCCTTCTTGGCCTGCCACCCGTGGGCGAGCGGCTTGCCTGGCAGCCCAGCCATGGCTTGGTTGGGGCTAAGTCCCCGTCCCCTGCCCCAAAGACCTGCCAGGGACAGCAAGGAATTGCTGAGTCAGCGGCACTGGCGTTCCTCTTCCCCCTCCGGCACCCCGAAGCCCCCTAAGTAATTTCCTTCTCCCTTGGTGTTTGCACCCTTCAGGCACTCAGAGAGAGTTATCCGGCTCCTGCCGGCATGATTGATCGGCAAAGCTAGACAGATTTAGTTCATTTAATCTGCCTCCTAAATCCCATCCTTCAGCCCCTTCATCATTTTCCCTGCGTCTCCCTGCTGTGTCCGTATCTCCCCGGGACCGCAGTGCCTCCAGCCGTGCCCAGGCACGGCACGGCTGCTGCACCGGGGCACCCCGCGTCCCTGCCGGGAGCCGTCCCACAAACCCGGGGTCCCTAAGGATGCTGGGGGGCACCTCGCACACCAGGCACCCTTTGCCCCTGGCTACCCCCTGGAGGAGCATCCTTAGCAAGCGCTGCCCCAAGCCCAAGCCCCTCGGATGCCATGGGCAGCCCCCGGCGCCCTCGCCAGACCCCTCTCGTTGCTTGTGCCTTGATGAGCGTTGCGGAGAAGAGCTGCCGGAGCGGGAGGCGCCAGGGCAGGGCGAGGAGGCGGGGGGGGCACGGCTGCCACCCGGGTGCCTCTGGTGCCACCGCATCCCCTCTCCGACACAGCCCGCTGTGCGCCCCGGCGGTGGCTCCGTCCCCAGCCGAGCAGCGGGCACCGCAGGGCTTCTGGGCAAAGCCAGGGCTCTGCTTTCCCCAGTTCTCTCTGCAAAATTTTGGGCCAAAATCTCTGCTCCAGGCTAAACCCAGAGATGTTTCTCGTACTTGTGGAGAAAATAATCCTATGGTGATGAGGGCGTGTGACGGATCTGGCGAGGTTTGCCTGGTCCTGCAGGTGTACAGGTCGGGGAGCAGGACCCTCTGGGTCAGGGCTGGGGGGGGGTCCTTCTCCCATTCCTGCCCAATAACACATTTTGTCCAGGTGACCTAAAATTGAACATTTCCATCCTGGATTCCTCCAACAGATGGACCTACAATGAATGTTTCTACCTCTCGATCCGATGAGGACCTTCCCCTGGCCACCTCTCTCCGGGTTCCCGACCAGAGCTGTCTCACTTCCAGCACCACAAGCCCAGCGCGGCTCCGTCCGAAGCAGCAGGGCTGGAGCCCACTGAGATCCCCAGAGCAAGGCAAGAGCCCCGAGAGCAGAAAACGCATCTCCCCGCTCCCCGGGGGTGGTTGCCGGCACGAACGACTGCGTGGGGAGGGGGCAGGGGGGCAAAACCACAAGTGCTGTGGGTCGGGTGCCCGGTCCCCTGCCGCCCTCACCGCCCCGCCGGCCGCCGCTGTGATTTTGTTATTTTCCAGAAGTCTCCCCGGCTATCGGCTCTATTGTTGGGTTGAAGATGGAGCCGTAAAGTTATCGCTGCTGGGATCGCTGCCCGGTCGCGAAGGCTGGCGTGCTTCCTTCTTCCAAATCCTCTGGTAATTTCCTGCTTCTCTGTAACTTAAACAACTCTATTGTCGGGCCCTGCTTCATCTCATAAGCTGGGTCCCACCCCGTTCCCTGCCGCCTGCCCCCAGCCCTGCTCAGCCGTACAGGTTCACCCCGCCGTTGCTCGAGACCAAGATTTGACAATTTGACAAGGTTTTCTTTGTTTTCTTATTGTCTGCAAGGCGCTCGTTAGCTTGTCTTTTCCTTTTCCTTTTTTTTTTTTTTTGGTTCTAGGCAGATTTTAGAAGGCTGTGCGGCGGTTCAGCCATTTGAGAGTCATCATTAATTTAATCTTCTTCCTAATTTATTAATGGCTCCTACTTTCTCTCCAGTATTTGAGACTCCCCTGGTATATTTGCAGAAAACCCCATCTTATTCCCCTTAACCTCTTTGGCAGCATTCGTCCTCGCTGCCTTTCCTGCCCATCTCCGGCGGGTTGAAGCCAGCCACTGTCCTCCCCCGTCTCTGGGACAGTCACGTCCCATCCCATCGGCTCTCCCCGTGGTTTTTGCCGCCTCTCGTTGGGAGATTTGCTGGAAGCTGCCTCCTCCTTGAGGGAGCAGGTCAGGTGCCCCCATGCCACCCCACAAAATCCAACCCTTTCCTCCTCCTGTCCCTCGCCGAGCAGGCGGGGGAGCCGGGGGCACCATACAGGGTCCGTGGCTTGCTGCTTTATTAATTACAGCCCCACAGAGGTGCATCCCCCCCCCCCCCCCCCCC
>JADKXX010004943.1:0-30357 GCA_017310255.1 Butorides virescens
TCCCATCCCTCAGCCAGGCTCCCATCCCTCAGCCAGGCTCCCATCCCGCTCGGGCAGCCGCTTTGCTGCGCTGCAGAAGTGCCATGTCACCATGGGATGCCTGGCGGTCCCTGTCACCAGCCTGACACAGATGCACGGGCTTTCTCCAAGACCTGACGTCCACGAGGTCTCGAGTCAAGGAGCTGCTGCTGCTGCCAGCGCTGAAGGGCTGGTCCAAGAGGAGTGATGAAGTGGAAGCAGAAGCAGCCGGTGCCAGCGCCGGGCGCCGCCGTGTGCCTCCTGCCAGCCCGACTGAATGTCCTGGAGCTGTCAGGTCGGATGGAGAAGCACCACGTCAGCCTCGTCAGGCTACGTCGTGGGGGGAACGCAGAGCATCAGCAGCGGCACGTGCAGCTCTTGCCAGCTGCGGAGCCCCGTGGGTTTTGGGGAGGCCAAAAGAAATGACGCCCTGAAGGGGGGGTGGGTGCTGCGGCTCGGCACAGGGAGGTGGGGTTTTCAGCAGGGGTGGGTGATGGCTGAACCTCACGCCTGCACGGATCCACTGGTGTTTTAGCACCCATCAGCCGAAGACACGCCTGCTCTCAACGAGCGTCCACGGAGGAGAATTGGCCACCGCCAGTACTGGGGCTGGGCCACCAGGTCACATAGTGGCTCGTCCTGTCAGGTGTGGCGGAGGAGCCAAGGTGTGGTGTTGGCAGGTGACATACAGCGATAGCTGTCCTTTCCACCCGCTCCGGTGCCAAACCTCTGGGGACAAGAGCAGTGATACGCAGGGCGACTGCGTTCTACCAGCTGGCTCGTTGACGCATGGAGCGTGGCGTGCGGCGGCTCTGGTGGTCACGGGGCTGGAGATCCCAGGGGGGTCAGCAGAGCCACGGGGTCCTGGGCCCCTTCCAACCTTTTCACCGCGGCGTGTAGCCCATCGCACAAACTTCAATGCACTTTGCTGTGGCTTTTCGGCCCCGTGCACTTAGCAGGTTATCCCAGGATTGCCCCAGCAGACCTGTGGCTCGTTCAATCCTATTTTCCTTTCCACCAATGCCACCCATTAGCTTAAAGAGTTCTCCTCCGAGCCCCTGGCTGGAACATTTTTGGGGAGCAGGATGCCCTTTGAATCATCCTGATGGGTGGGCTGGCTGAACTCTTCCAAAGATGGGGAGGGGGCCATGCTGGGAGTCTCAGGGCGCTCCGGACCGGCAGGACCGCTCCTGATGAGGCCACACTAACACACCATCTGCAGCACTGATGGGATTCTCTCTCCAGGGAATATTGTGGCTCGGCTCACCCATCCCTTTTTGGCAGCTGAACCAAATTGGCAGCCTATGGCCCGTCGGTGACCGACTCCTCCAGCAAGCTCCCTGGGCTTTTCATTCACTTCCAGCTGGAGCTGGAGTTCCTGCATCAGTTCCTAAGCACCTGACCCCCCATTTGTACTATTGAATTTCCTTCCAGGTCTCCCTCTGCAGTCTTTAAGGTCACCCAATCGCTTCTGTTTGATATTCCACTGCTGCCATGCACTGGCTTCCTCCTCTGAATCACCAGCAGGTTTTATCAGCAGTCTCCTACCTTTCGTGCAAAGATCATTAGTGGAAATATTAAGCAAAATCAGACCCCAAATGGATCTTTGAGAAACTCCATTAGTAGCCTGCCTGCAGCTCAGTGCTTGCTGTTCTCACACTACCCATCGCTGCCTCCCCTCCAGCCATTTCCCATCTCACCCTTGTTCCTTATCATTTCTCCATTAATCCCCACCTTCACCAGTTTAATTAATAATTTCTCATGTGCATTACATCAAATGCTTGACTGAGGTTCAGGGAGATGAGATCTACTTCAGTTCTTTTGTCTGGGAAAGCAGATACCTTCTTAAGGAAAGCTATCAAGCCAACCTGCCACGGTATGCCTTTGGTAAATCCATATGGTATTTAATCCCATTTTCTATTTACTTCAATGCTTTTAATTACAATTTCCTTTAAAATCTATTCCAAAGCCTTGCCCGTTGCTCAGGTCAGCTCTCAAGTTGTCGTTTTTCCAGATCCTCTTTTTCCCTGTTTCGGGTCAGCCAGCTCTTTGGACCAGTGAAAGGCTCCTGTGGGCTCGAGCACCAATGTGCTCTAGAAGAAGAGAGTTTTTGGAAATGCAGTCTGGGCAAGGCTGGACAGCTTGGAGAAGACATCCAGCTGTGACCCACAGCTGGCTCCCAGCGGCCTCCTGCCCTGCAGTGGGAGCTGGCAGCCTTACTGGGGAGGTGTCAGAGCCTGGTAGGGGCAGACAGTCCTCCAAGGCCCAGAGCACGGCTGCTCTGGGGCAGGGAACCACGATGCCCACACACCCACTGCAAGCAAACATCTAAACCTTCCCAAGCCTCTTGCCCGGTGGTGGTTCCTCACCTCGTGCTGCGCAGGTAGCGTGGTTTCCACACAGGAGGAGTTGACGGTCCCGGTCAGCACAGAAGTCCCCAGAAGGTGATGGTGCCAGTTAGTGCTGCCATGCACAAAGATCATGGCTCCGCAGACGTTTCAGAGGGCACCAGAAGGCTTTGGGCTTTATGGGATCAAACTTGTCATGTTGGACAGGATCAGTCGTCAGGTGACACCAGAGTAAGGCTGGAAGGACCCACATCATCTCTACGTCTGATTTCAATGACCAGGGAGAGGCAATTAAAGAAAAGGAATCAGGGTCATAGAATCCTAGGTTGGAAGGGACCTCAAGGATCATCTGGTCCAACCTTGCTAGGTAAGATCACAGTCTAGGCAAGATGGGCGTCCAGGATTGAGAAAGTGTGGACAGTTGGAAGGAGAGTGCCCAGATGGACCCCTGCGGAGGAAAGCCAGGTGCCTAAGCCAGCCTGGAGACCTGTAGAGGCTGGAGAGAAGACACTGTCAACAGTATGTGGAGACAAGGAACCCAAGGGAAGAGGAACCAGGGCAACTTGTGCCGCACATGAGACGGGATACCATGAAATGACCCTCCTTCCCTCCTGAGATCCTTGGCCTGAGCCCCCCTCCAAGCCTCCCTGGAAACCGGTGCAGGGGTGCACTGTGCCCATGGGGTTCTTCTCATTAGGAGCGGGTAACCCTGCTCTGCCCCCCTGCGCTGGCATTTCGTGAGGCTGTTGAGCTCCTTCAGCTGCGGGATGCCTTCCTCCTCGCACACCTCGGGCTGCTCAGCACGCCTGCTCGCCGGAGCTGCCAGCCCTGCAGTTGACTTCTCCCAGCTCAGCTCATGTATAAACCATGGGACTGCCCCATAATGTTTAACCCATAAAAATGATGGCTTGAAAGACATGTGATAGCGCTCTATAAATATTTTGGGGAGAAAGAGGGGAGGGTAAACATCAGCACGGCAGCTTGTTATTTAAACTACAGGCCAGTGTTGGCACAAGAGCAAATGGGATAAACTATTCATGAATATATTTTGAGTGAAAATTGGAAAAACTGCTGAAGCCATCAGAAGATCGGGGTGGCTGTGGAAAAGCCTCCCGAGAGGAGCAGGGGGGGTCGGCTCGGAGCCTTTTTGCTGTTTATGAAAGAGAACCTCAGAGCCCCTTGGGTTGCGCAGGTCACCCCGCTCCCGGGGCGAGGCGGGAGGGTCCCACAGCCCGGGGGTCCCCACGGGAGGAGCCCCACCATGCCCTGTTCCTTCCCCATCCCTCTGCCCTACTCGGATGCCATCACCACCCCAGGAGCCTTGTGCTGTGCCTTGCTGTGGGGCTCGAAGCTTTCCTCCGGAGAGGTGGGGAAGGACTCGTGGGGACCAGAACCCCTGGAGTTACCATCTCTGAACATTGCACTTCCCTTATTTATCCAGCTCTTCATTTTCATTGCTTAAGAAAAAGGAATTTTTTCTTTCCTATTAGCAACAGCTAGAAAGCACTAAGCTGGGCCCTGTGTGCAATCAGGACAAGCAAAATTATTTTAAATTCCTAAACTCTTGGCTGGGAAAGGCTGCCCTGAAACGCAAGTGGGTGCAGCAGTGAGGGCCAGAGGTGGCGGTCACTTTGCGGCAGAGGAGCGGAGCTGGAGCCACCAGCACTGGCACCCAGGAGTGGGGGAAGTCATTCCCAAGGAGCTGTTTGGATTCGGGATGAGGCGCCGTGGTGATGGTGACGGGTGGTGGGTGAGGAAAGAACAGGGGTGCCCACATGGCATGGCCTGACCTTGACTCTGAAGGACCCCAAGCAACTGGAGGCGGCTCTCACACCACGACCATGCCCAGACTGGGTGTCCCCACGTGAGGATGGGGATGAGTTGGCAGGCCTGGTTCTCTTCCCAAACACAGGTTGCCCGACAGCACGAGGCATCGTGCCATAGGCACTGGGGGTGCAAAATCATGTCCTGGTATGCTCCTGCCCGAGGTTTGCCTGGAAGACCTGTCCTCATCTCTTGGTAGGTCCCAGTGCTGAGTAAGGGCATCAAATGTCTGCTGCAGCAGCTGCAAAAAGCTCTTTGCCCAGGATCATAGAATCATGGAATCATGGAATCATAGAATCACAGAATCATAAAATCCTAGAATCCTAGAATCACAGGTTGGAAGGGACCTCAAGGATCACCTGGTCCAACCATTCTAGGCAAGAGCATAGTCTAGACAAGATGGCCCAGCACCCTCTCCAGATGAGTCTTGAAAGTGTCCAGTGTGGCAGAGTCAATCCCTCTCCTGGGGAGATTATTCCAATAATTCCAGAATAATTCCAATAATTCCAGAAGATGCCCTCAATACTGTAGACCCTCGAGATCCCCCTGTCCTCCCCCACCCCTGCACCGTGCTCGCCCCTGTTCCTCCACCTCCCTCACCCTCCTCCCTGCATTCCCTTGCTCTGTTTTCCTGGGAAGCTGGCACAGCTGGGATAGACGCCAGCTCCATCAGGGCTTGTCTGAGCTTGCTCCTAACCCTCAGCTGACGGATCCATCGCTCCGTCGGGAGCAACAGACAGGTCATCTCCCAGCTTCCGATCACCCTCTCCTGAATTGAAAGAAGTGCCTGTGAACCAGAAACAAGCTAGAAGTCTGTGTTTGTATTTATGTTTGTTTTTTTTTTTTTTTTTTTCAGGAACATATGTTTAGCAGCAGATGCTTCCTACGGGAACGTGACCAAAGAAGGGATGCCTTTGCTTGACCCTCTTCCCACACTGTGAAGACCCCAAGGGGAAAGCGAAGAGCAAACATTGGTTTCAGCGGCTCAGGAAGCTGCGTTTCCACCCTGGCAGCCCCTCCACCCTGCACGGAAAGTCCCTCCGTGTTTGTGAAGGTCTGCGCTCACCAGCTCCGGCGCAGAAACAACGGTGTCCTCTCACCAGCCTGCATTTATCTCGTAGCAAAACTCAGATGCAGATCATACACAGGCCAGGTGTAACTGAGGAATTTTTGGATGGATCCCAAAGCAGCTTGAGGTGATGAAAACATTGCACATCTTTGAATGAGGGAATGAGAGTGTCAGAGGAGTTCCTGGAGCTTCCCCAGAGCCTGGATTTTGGGCGCCTCTTACTTGTATGTGCACTTCAGATGCTAAGAATTTGCCGGCTCTTCCGAATAAAAGCCTGAAAATACCTTTTAAGTGGACCAGGGCCTGGCCCCTGGAACTTGGGATCACAAGGAGCTCCAGTGCAGAGGCGACTCATGGGGAGCAGCTCCTCCCTGGTCCAGGAGCACGTCTGCATCCCTGGGCTGGTGTCCCGCACCGCACGTGGATCCTCTTCCATTTCTCCTCCTCCTTGCCCCATCATGTTTAAACACAGAAGGTGGAAGCATGGTTCTGCCCCTCTGCTCTGCTCTGGGGAGACCCCCCCTGGAGCCCTGCGTCCAGCTCGGGAGCCCTCAGCACAAGGAGGACATGGAGCTGTTGGAGGGGGCCAGAGGAGGGCTACTAAAATGATCCGAGGGGCTACTAAAATGATCCAAGGGCTAGAGCCCCTCTGCTATGAGGCCAGGCTGGGAGAGTTGGGGGTGTTCAGCCTGGAGAAGAGGAGGCTGCGGGCAGAGCTGAGTGCGGCCGGTCAGGACTTCAAGGGGGCCTAGAGGAAAGGGGGGGACAAGCTTTTTAGTAGGGCCAGCTGGGACAGGACAAGGGGGGATGGCTTTAAACTGAAGCAGGGGAGGTTTAGACTGGATATAAGGAAGAAATTCTTTCCAGTGAGGGTGGTGAAACCCCTGGGACCATTCCAGGCCAGGTTGGACGGGGCTGTGAGCAACCTGATGTGGTTCAAGGTGTCCCTGCTCCTGCGGGGGGTTGGGCTGGGTGACCTCTAAGGGTCCCTTCCAACCCAAACCATTCCATGATTCTATGATTCTATGGTACGTACCAGTATGAACCAGTATGGGTGACTGGAGGAGAAGGACAGGGGTGCAAAATTCAGCCTCCATGTCCAGACCCCAGACAGCCTCTTGGTCTGGGGCTTGTCCAGATGATGTGGTTGTCTCTGCAGTTTGCAGCCATGTGCTGGGGGGGTAAAACACGCGCTCCGGACTAACGACACGGAACTCCCCTGCACCCTGCCCGGTAAAACACGCCGGAGCAGCACGCACCCCATCACAGGCATGGGTCTGGTTCTGCCTTTCCCTGCGAGCCGTGCCGGGATCTCCTACCCACGCGCGCGTGTTACGCCTCACCGGCCGCAGCAGCAAATCTGCTGGAAGGAAAAAAGGGATTTTCTGATTCTGCCTGTGCCGCCGTGGCACCAGCTCCAGGGCAGGGCCCCCAGCAGCGAGCGGCAGCCGTGAGAAACGCTGAGTGGACCCTTAGTGCCAAGAACATCTCCTCCCTCAGCAAAAGGAGCCCGGCTTTTGTCACTTCCCATTTCTCAACTTCCAAAAACCGGGCGGTCAACTTTGCAGTCTCCAGCCTTCTCCCGCTGCCTTCCTCCCCTTCCCCCTCGCCACCGCCAAGCAGGAGCCAGCGTTTCCATGCAGCTGAACGGGCAGACTGTGTCAGCAGGACCTGTGTGTGTCCCCCCCCATCCAAGCATGCCTCTGCACAGCCCTGGCTCACGGGGATTTTTTCAGCTGGTGCAATTGCCCAGGGTATAAGCAAGCACCAGCAGTGGGGTTTATCAAACTAAAAGGGCTCTTCTGCGGGGCTCCCGGGCGTTAGACAGCAGCGATGCGGTGTCCCGGTTAAACCGGGACGTGTGGCTTGTCCCCTGAGCCGTGACAGAGCTCCTCATGCAGGAAAACCCTGCGGGCCCCTGCTGGGAGAGGGGACAGTGGGGGCTGACACGAAGCCCCCCCTGCAGAAGCAATCCGTGTGCTTTCCGCCATCCGGATTGGGTTTGCTCGCTTGGGGTGGGTTTGCCATGTGGGATATAAAAAGCTGCTTCCCTGGGGTAGCTTCAGCCGTGCGAGGAGTTTTGCTGATGCAGTGTGGTGGTTGTGTCCCGGCAAGGCACTCCCCCTGCCAAAAATCCCCGCTGAGGTTATTATAAAAGCAGCCGCTTCACTGCGATGCTGACCTCAGCCCCGCGGCAGCAGGCAGCCCCCCCCTCACCCGACCCGGTCTCAGGGACAGCAGGGGAAAAAGGCTGGACCTGAGGACTGGGGGAGGAAAGTAGCCTCCTTCTCAACCTTCTCAAGCTCCTTCTGGGGAATACTGGGGGTACTGGTCGCCAGGTGGCTGAATAGGAGCCAGCAGGGTGCCCAGGTGGCCAAGAGGGCCAGCAGCATCCTGGCTTGGATCAGGAGTGGTGTGGCCAGCAGGAGCAGGGCAGGGACCGTGCCCCTGTGCTGGGCACTGGGGGGGCCACCCCTCGACTGCTGGGGTCAGGGTTGGGCCCCTCCCTCCCCGAAGGCCCTGGGGGGGCTGGAGCGTGTCCAGAGAAGGGCAGCGGAGCTGGGGAGGGGTCTGGAGCCCCAGGCTGCTGGGGAGCGGCTGGGGGAGCTGGGGGGGTTCAGCCTGGAGCAGAGGAGGCTGAGGGGAGCCTTCATCGCTCCCTACAACTGCCTGAGAGGAGGGGGGAGCCGGGGGGGGTCGGGCTCTGCTCCCAGGGAAGGGGCGATGGGACGAGGGGCAATGGCCTCAAGTTGTGCCAGGGCAGGGTGAGGTTGGGCCTGGGGAACAATTCCTTCCCCAAAGGGCTGTCAGGGGCTGGAAGGGGCTGCCCAGGGAAGGGGTCGAGTCCCCACCCCTGGGGGGATTTAACAGCCGGGCAGAGGCGGTGCTGAGGGCCAGGGTTTGGGGTGGGATGGCAGGGGGAGGGGAACGGTTGGACTTGATGATCTTAAAGGGCTTTTCCAACCTAGACAATTCTATGATTCTATGATTCTCCACAAGAGCAAGCTCCTTGAACCGTAGACCCATTCAACCCAGCACCCTGACTCATAGAAAGGATCCCATGGCAGCAACCAGCTCCTAGGAGAGGGGACAGATTTCTCAGTTCTGATCCTGAGGCCAAATTTTGGAAAGAAATCTCCTCTGGGATGACTGTCAAAGCCGATCTGTGACATCAAAGTTCCCCTGGCTCCCAACCGGCGTCCGAGGAGCCTTGCAGCCCAATGGCTGGAAATAGCAACGCTGCCAGGAGGCAGCAGCCGTGCCCCCAAGAAGCGCAGCGCAAAGGGCTCCTCTGGCTCCGTGCCACTACCTGGTCCTCCATCCCAGGAGGCTGCCAGCGTGCTCCTCTCCCCAGCTCCAGCGGCTTTTGCTCATCCTCCTTTGGCAGAGCCTGCTGAAACCCGCGGCCCACTCAGAAGATTTGCGAAATATGGTCACCGGCAAGAGCAGAGAGGAGTGCCTACAGTCCTCGCTTCAGGTCCTGTGGCTGTAATTAGCACAAATGAACTTCCACGAGCTATATTAGATGGTGTCTCCTCATGACTGTCAAACTCTGTTCAAAGTCCTCCAAATCACAGAAGCTGATGCCAGCACAGAAACCCTGTATCTGCAGAATCACCTGTGATTTAAATATGAGATTTTAAGGCATTCCAGACTTACTTTTCTCTGCTCCATCCCATCACCCAGAACTTCACCCTCGCAGACACCTTTCCCTGTCGTGCTCCCATATATCTTGGTTTTGCTGGGGTGGTCCCAGGTCTCAGAATTGGCACAAATGTCTTTGGAGTTTCTTACTTGGAAATGCCTTGGGTGTATTCATCTCATCAACCTAAACACTTGATTTTTTAAATATTATCTGTCAGCAGCTGCCGAAATGTTTGTGTTGGAGGCATAGCCCGCTCACGGGGGAGCCAGCTCTGAGATGACAGGAGTGAGCCATTTGGGGTGACAGGCGGAGCGGTGGTGTGTCAAACCCAGGTTGGCATGCGTTTGCAAACCGACCTCATACTCTTGTTCCCCTTCCCAGAGCCACCAGGAACTCCCCAGGCCAAGCAATTTGCCCATCTTCCTGCAGAAGCTGACAATCTTGAGTTCCAAATGACATTAAAAAAGACACGTGCTTTTAGAGGGCCACCAAGAGGTGCCTTTCTGCCTCGGCTCCCCCATCATTTGGAGGCCAGAGTGTTTCTTTTCCCTTCAAACCTGTTCCCTGCCTTGTGCCACAGGCTGCGAACCCAAAGTGTCATAGAATGATAAAATGTTTTGGGTGGGAAGGGACCCCTAGGGGTCACCCAGCCCAACCCCCCCTGCAGGAGCAGGGACACCTTGAACCACATCAGGTTGCTCACAGCCCCGTCCAACCTGGCCTGGAATGGTCCCAGGGATGGGGCCTCCACCCCCTCCCTGGGCAACCCCTGCCAGGGTTTCACCACCCTCACTGGAAAGAATTTCTGCCTTAGATCCAGTCTAAACCTACCCTGCTTCAGTTTAAAGCCATCCCCCCTTGTCCTGTCCCAGCTGGCCCTACTAAAAAGCTTGTCCCCCCCTTTCCTCTGGGCCCCCTTGAAGCCCTGACCGGCCGCACTCAGCTCTGCCCGCAGCCTCCTCTTCTCCAGGCTGAACACCCCCAACTCTCCCAGCCTGGCCCCAGAGCAGAGGGGCTCCAGCCCTCGGATCATTTTAGTAGCCCCTCGGATCATTTTAGTAGCCCTCCTCTGGCCCCTCTCCAACAGGTCCATGTCCTCCTTGTGCTGAGGGCTCCAGAGTCCAAGGAACCCTCCCAGTCTCATCCCTCGGGCAGGACACCAAAGGCGGTGCCCTCGCTGGTGGGATGAAGCCATCCCAGGGCCACTTTGGCCACCGCACCGTGCAGCTTGGGGCTCACCGGCTCCTGCCCTGGTTCTCGCAGAGGAGCTGCCAGCAGCCAGGCACGGGCTGAGGAGCTCCCTTGGCTTGGGCTCGGGTACCAGGGGTGGGGATGGGACCTGTGCAGGTCTGCGGTGGGGTCTGCACTGTGCAGAACGTGGATGACTTCATGGGCAGGGCTGAACACTGACTAGCTGCCAGAGGGGATTTTAATATCCGAGGAGGCACTTTGGGAAGTCCCACAAAGTCCGGCAGGGACCGTACCACCCCACTCAGGATCTCCCCACGCTCCTGCAGGCCTGCAGCTCTCGCAAACCTCAGAGGAGGCATCCGTCAGGCTCCCTGGGACCAGGCTGCCGCCGGTTTCCTTCTTGTTTTCAAGATGTTGATGACTACTATTTGTCCCTGGATGAGTTTTTGGTTGGTTTTTTTTTTTTTTTCCTTTGGTCTTTTCTTTCCTTTCTTGTGAAACTGAACCATTTTGTGACCAGACAGGAACCTGGACCTGCTCTGAGCCTACAGAGACAGCAGCAGCAAATCCGGCTGCTGCAGCACGTGGTGGCCAGCCTGACCCTGCCGCCCACGCCTGTCCCTGGTGGGCACCACCGGTGCTGGAGCGCCTGGAGCTGGGTCACCTGCCCACCTACCATCCTACCTCCTATCATCCATCGGTTGGCTTAACCACGCTGAAATTTGGGGCAGTTCCTAGCTCTCCCCCACCTTCCCTGCAGCATGGAGGGTGCCGTTTCACCGCTCTGCCTCATCGCTGCCCGAGCATCCCTGTGCTCCGCATCCCACCCCTCGGCACTTCTGACACGTCTGCTCCCATCGCCGTTACCTGCGAGCCGCCGGCTGCGGCTCCGGGGTGCTCCCAGGCACCCCCATGCACACCATGGCCAAGGTCCCAGGTCCCACCCCTGTTTTTCAGCTGCCCCAATCTATGGGAAGACCATGGGACCACTGCCCACATTACCTGCTCCCACTGCTCGGTGCCTGCCCGTTTCCCAAGCAGGGCAATGCCTGGCCTTGACGTCTGCGACACTCCGGCCTGGCTCGCTTTGAATTAATAACATTCATTTCACAGTGCCAGGATTTCACTGAACCCTTCTCCTTATTTTTCACATGATTGCCAATCTCTTTTGTTTCACTAGCCGAGTCTAACAATTTCTCTAACTGTCCAAAAGGGACATTAATCAAATGAGCAGCCCCTGCTCCACGCTGCTACGTGGGACACATCGGTGTGCGCAGCCCCGTGGACGTCAGCCTCTCCTTTGCATGGCCGGGCTCGAGCTCTGCCGCACGTCCCGCAGCCAGGGAAGATTTAGGTTGGACGTTAGGAAAAACTTCTTCACCGAAAGGGTTGTCAGGCTCTGGAAGGGGCTGCCCAGGGAGGTGGTCGAGTCCCCACCCCTGGAGGGATTTAAAAGAAGGATGGATGAGGTGCTGAGGGCCAGGGTTTAGTGGTGGGATGGCAGGGTTAGGTTAAAGGTTGGACTCGATGATCTTAAAGGGCTTTTCCAACCAAAGGGATTCTATGATTCTATGATTCTCCATTGCCTTTGGTTGCCTTCCTGGCTGTGGCTTGCAGCACACGAGCCCGGGCTCCTTGCTGGGGAACCTGGCTCTGCTGCTGTGCTGTGCTCCCCAGCTAACGCAGGTCCTGCTGCACATCCTCGCCTGGACCTCCGCTGGGTCCCGAGCAGTGCAGACTGTCTGGTCCCAGGCAGCGTGCAAGGATCGGTGCCAGCTCTGGGTAAGTTGGTCCAGGGGAACTTCTGCAGCATCATCAGGGCTTGGCTGCTCAGCCTGGAATCAGCCCCCTGCCTGGTTCATCTTCCCTTCTGGTTCAACCCCCTGCCTGGTTCATCCCCTTGCCTGGTTTCCTCTTCCCTTCTGGTTCATCTCCTTGCCTGGTTCATCCCCTTGCCTGGTTCATCTCCCTGCCTGGTTCACCCCCCTGCCTGGTTCATCCCCTTGCCTGCCCCTCCCTGGTTCATCTTCCCTTCTGGTTCATCCCCCTGCCTGGTTCATCCCCCTGCCTGGTTCATCCCCCTGCCTGGTTCATCTTCCCTTCTGGTTCATCCCCTTGCCTGGTTCATCTCCCTGCCTGGTTCATCTCCCTGCCTGGTTCATCTTCCCTTCTGGTTCATCCCCCTGCCTGGTTCATCTCCCTGCCTGGTTCATCCCCCTGCCTGGCTCCTCTTCCCTTCTGGTTCACCTCCCCTCCTGGTTCCTCTCCCTGCCTGTCCAGCTGAACTGCGACATGGACCCAAGCCACTGCCGCTTGGAGGAGGGTAGCAGCAGTGGGAAGAGAAGGGGGAGCCTTGCACCCGCGCAAGGACAGCCTGACTCCGTGCTCCTGCGGGGCGCAGAGAGGGCAGAACGAGGGGGTGCTGTCATGCGGGCTGTGCTGGCCGGTTGCCTGGGGGTCGCCAGCCCCCGGGGCTGTGCACAGGGCAGTTCTCCGGGCCCCTCAGCTCTTAGCGAGTGCCAGGGAGCGCTGGCTTCTTTCTGCTTTCATGAAGCCTTATGGTTCCAGTGAGATATGTTGGGGGTCAGGTCCTCGCCCCGCTTTGCCAGCCATGGTTGGGCAGTTGGAGGCTGCACTTGAAACTGTGCCTGAACATCTGAGCCCTCAGCAGAGCTTTTACTTCCAGGCAATTGGCTTTGACCTCTTTGTAGCTGTAGGGCATCTCTCTGTGTCTCCTCTAGACAGAGCTTGAACTCCTTCCAGCCTGCCTAGATTTTTTTTTTTTTTTGGATGCTTCAGATATTTGCTTCCTCCCCATTTAGGCATAAGAGCTCCCAGCTTCTTCGGACACAGCGTTTGGACAGTGTCTTTTTTTTTTTTTTTTGTCACTGAGTCTCCTTGCAAAATGCTTCCTGGAAAGATGAAACCGGGCACGGGGTCAGTCTGATCTGACCAGAGGTAGGCCTGAGTTTAACCTGAGTTAATCCCCCTTGGGCTCCTCTTCCAGCAGGTTTGGGGTGCGAGCTAGAGTAGATCAAACATATCTTGCCTGGAAGCTTATTTTTCTCCGCAGCGAGTGCAAATGAAGCAGCAATGAGTGGCCCCGCTGGCGAGGCGTTCGCTGCGGACATCCATGGTCAGGTGAGATGGGCTCTGCCCGGGGGGCCCAGCTCGCCCCCCCGCACACATGCACGGCATCGGGCAAGGCGATATCTTTTTCCAGGAACCGTAGCGCAAGATCAGCACCTGCAGAGGGGATCTCAGCGGCAGTGAATTGATTTTCCTGCAGGGCTTTTAGCTAATAGATGGCCTGCTCTCACCCACTCCCATCCCACGTGCCTCTTATTCCACAGCCTTACCTTCCCAAGGCTAAATGTTTTCTCAGTTATAAGGGAAGGTCCGAATGGCTTTGCCTAGTGGCATAACGTACGTGGCACAGAGCCTTAGCTAATAGCATTTACTGTGTCCAGTTCTGGGCTCCCCAGTACAAGAAAGACGAGGAACTCCTAGAGAGAGTCCAGAGGAGGGCAACGAGGATGATAAAGGGTCTGGAGCATCTCCCCTATGAGGAAAGGCTGAGGGAGCTGGGCTTGTTCAGCCTGAAGAAGAGGAGACTGAGAGGGGATCTCATCAACACCTACAAATATCTTAAGGGTGGAAGTCAAGAGGACGGAAGGAGCCTGTTTACAGTGGTGTCCAGTGACAGGACTAGGGGCAACGGGTGTAAACTGAAACATAAGAGGTTTCAGTTGAATATGAGGAAGAACTTCTTTACTTTGAGGATGACAGAGCACTGGAACAGGCTGCCCAGGGGGGCTGTGGAGTCTCCTTCTCTGGAGATATTCAAAGCCCGCCTGGACGAAGTCCTGTCTAGCATGCTCTAGGAGAACCTGCTTTAGCAGGGGGGTTGGACTAGATGATCTTCCGAGGTCCCTTCCAACCCTTGCAATTCTGTGATTCTGTGATTCTGTGACCCCAAGAATTAAGGCAGGTCAAGCCTGTAGAAGCGCGAGGAGAATGACCTGAGCGTGTAAATAAAATATGCGTGCCAGCAAGAGAAAGAGCATGCACCTGAGAAAGGAGGTGAGCACGACTGTGAATTCACGTGCCATGGCCATGGTGCACCCTGAGCGCCCCCCCCGCCCCCAGCCGCGTCCTCTTCGATCAGGGGCCCGCCAACCATGCCAGCATGCAGAAGAAGTGGGATGGTGGATGGATCTGCCTTCGTGCTGGAGGCTGGGCAGAAGCTGGGTGGTCCCCAAGTTGCTGCTGCTGCCCACAGGCTCGGGTGATGCTCACGGGTTTGCTTTCCTCCAGGTAAATTGTAAGGAGCAGCCGGACGGCCCTTTTGATGCGTCCCCGGGACGCAAGCAGGCGAGGAGGCAGCCAGCATCAGGGTGATGGGACTTGGCGTGCAGGGAACTGGAAAGGGCTGGGGTCCCTTTGGGGAAGAGGTGACGAGTGGGGGATGTGGTACAGGGTACCTGCTCGCTACCGCTGTCATGTAATGAACAGCCTGGCCCCCTGCTCGCCTTTTCTCAAAGTGAAAAGGAAAGTGCCAGAACAGTAAACCAGAAGGCAACCTAATTAAAACTGATAAAAGGAAACCATTTCGTATGTACAGCAAAAGCTTAGCTGGAGGGACTCATGGCCACAAGGCACGCCTAAGGATGTGGATTTAGCAGGGATCAGAAGAGGGTTAGATCTGTAAATGGGTTCGACGAGGTCCCTGGTGGCCGCCCTTGGACAGGATCACACATTTGGCTTAGCCAGGAGATGAGCCTGCACGCTTTGGGCCAGAAACCGACCACTTGCTCAGGCTCTCAGGCATCTGCAAGGAAAGGGATCCCTGCCTGGGGATATGGCAGAACTTTGGAGGCTGGAGATGGGGCCAGACAACAGCCCGAGGGGGAGACGCAGGCTGCAGTGGTGGGAGTCGAGGCTGCGAAAGGAAATGAGAGGGTCAAGGAGAAGAGCAGCAGAGCTGGGCTGTCCCACTGGAGACAGGACCTGGCCACCGCTTCCCTGGATCCAGCAGATGCCTCGTCCCTGCCGTGGGACCCCGGGGGCTGCCAGCTCCCTCCTTCTGGGGAAAATTGGCCATCGGGTGAGACGTGGAGAGACGAGAACAGGGATCTGCTTCTGGCTGCAGAAATGAGGAGGCAACAAAGAGCAGGAGGTGGTTTCTGAGCCAGATGAGGCTGTTGGAAGCAGGGGGACTCTGGGCAGGGTGGGGACAACCCTGGTGGTGCAGGGATGCTCGGCCCGTTGAGGGACAGGCTGGTGGGGACAGGGGAATGCAGCCCCTCTTACGGATCCCAAAAGGAGACCCCAATAGTTTAAACGGGGATGGAAACACCTCCGGCACAGAAGTCGGGCTGCAGAGCCGTGTAGCTGCCGGCATCGGTGCCTGGTTAGCCTGACATCTCTGGGAGGAGCCCTGACACATCCTCATGGACATCTGGGACCGTGCCCAATCGGCCAAACCCTGGCAGAGCACGGTCACCAGACGAGCGCTGGTGAAAGTCCTGGTCCCATCGCCCCTCGGGGAGGATGCCCATGGCAGGGGGGGACCCCTCCAGCCAGGGGGAGACGCAAAGGGCACCGTCAGCCCCAGCTCCACACTGAAAGAGCTGCACCGGTGGCAAATGTGGGCAAAGTCCTTCCTAAACACAACCAGACAGCCCCTTCCATGAAAGAGCTTTCGAGAAGAGAGAAAGGCAGGCTAATAACTCTTGGTAGGAGCCACGACCCCAGCGATGAAAGCGTCAGGCTGGCTATTTGAATCGCAGGGCTTTTCAAAGAGCCTCCGAGTGTGGCAGGGACCCACAGGCGTTTCAGAAAAAGGGGGAGACGTGAATGGCAAAGTTTGGGCTGCTTTGACACGCCAGCCTCTCCGGCACGGATAAAGGATCTCTTTCTAATCAGCAGTGCTGGGACCCAGCGGAGCACACGCGGAGCCGGGGTTCCCAGGGTACATTATGAACATTGAATTCGCACAGCAAAGAGCAAGCGAAAGGAGGAAGGGAAAGGGGGGGAAAAAAAAAAAAAAAAAAAAGCAGTTCATATAATTAAACTGCGACTGAAGAGAGAAACAGCCTCGGCGCTGGGCGAGCTGGGGAGTGCTGGATTCAGGCAGCTGGAAAGAGGGAATGAGGGGGCGGGGGGGAGCAATTGTGGTAAAAACCTGGAAAATTCATTTTGAACAAACTCATTAGAAAGCTTGCAGCCCTGTCCTCAGAGGGGCAGAGGAAGAGCTATTGTAGCCAGCTATTGTGCTGCTCAGGAAGGACTCGGGGCTGCAATGGCCCCCGGCCACGGGAGGTGGATGGCAGCGCTCCAGGGCTTGCCGTGCCGGCAGCGTTAAGCCCTCTCGGGCCAGCGGCTCCGAGGAGCAGGTGGATTAGGAACCTCCTTGGATGCAGAGCAACCAGACGTGGGGGATTTGTCCTACCCAGCCGCTGTGCTGGCCCGCGCCGAGCTCTCCCGTCGGCAGAAAGGGGGGGCTGCCTCTGTGCCGGCTTCCTTAAAGCTGCCCCCCCAGTGTGGGCTCCCCTGGTTTGATCCAGCAGATTTGCCAGCACCCCAGGGGCATGGGGGCCAGAGGGAGGGGCAGAAGCACCAGGAGGGAACAGAGCAGGACCCAAGAGAAGGCAGCTCTTCCAGCTTAACCCCCGTGGGGCTTCGCCCCAAAATCAAGCTAGAGCTTGCTTTGCTCCCTGGAGGCATCTGCCCTTTCTCTGGCAGCAAAGCCTTTGGCCGTGGGGTTGGCAGCTCTCTGCACTGCTCCAAGCTGCCTGGTGCAGCTTCCCCAGGGGACACCGGTGACAGACAGGGGGAAGCGGGGAGCCCATCACCCCCCAGCTCTGCTGTGCACCCTCGGGTTTGGGAAACAGGACCCCAAAGGCACTG
Organism: Butorides virescens; assembly: GCA_017310255.1. Taxonomy (NCBI): domain Eukaryota; kingdom Metazoa; phylum Chordata; class Aves; order Pelecaniformes; family Ardeidae; genus Butorides; species Butorides virescens. The sequence goes on from JADKXX010004943.1 coordinate 17,009, forward strand.
CAAGACTGGCTGCCCTCCCCACCTGGCGCTGCAGGATTTTTTTCTTTATTTTTTTTTTTTTTTGTCAGGTGTCCGTGTCCATACTCACGTAGGTGTTAAATTCTACGGTGTAAGGGTGTTCCAAAAGGCTATTTGCACAAGACTATTTGCACTGGGCCAGATCCCATCAAGTCCCCGTCACCGGAGGGATGTTGAGCACCCAGGGCTGCACCTAAGGAGGAAAAGCTCCTTGCAGGTTGTGGTAGGGCGACAGGAGATTTAACTCCCATCTCTAGCAGTGCTGATGGGGACCTTCCACTGTACCTGCCAGAGCAAATCCCTGTGCTGAGCCCTTGCCGTAGCCTCAGCGGTGAAGCGAAGCTCAGCGCCCAGACCTGACTCCGAGGGACCGATCCTGGCACCTCTGACTTCCCACAGTCTCAAACAGCTTGCAGGTGGGGAGCAGAGCTGGCACTAAAGCCCAATCTGCCCCGTGTCACGGTGAGCGTGGTTTATAGGGGGAATTAACTGGCGAGTGGGATTGGTTTTACGATCTCTGCCACGACGTTTCTCACTGGGGGCGATCCAAAAACGCGCTTTATGCCGCCGCGTGCGCTGGCTCTTTGGTGCAGCAGCACGCGAAGGAGATATCGTGAAAGCATCTGGGCTGGGAGCGTGTGTGACTGTCGCTGAGGTTCAGCGCAAAACTTTATTGCCGGAGGAAACCGCTGAGCAGCTGCCGTTGCTTTGACAACAGCCGGAGCAGCCGCGTCCCCGGGCGAGGGGGATGCGAGCTCGGTGCGAGCCCTGCGAGTCCGCCTACCGGTACCACCAGCGCTGGTGCGCTCGCTGATGGGCTTCGAAGACACAGGACGTGCCTCTCCTTGCCCCACAGATGATAAAGTCTCTGACCCCTGCTTCAGGGGTACTGAAAAGCTCCGGTCCCTGAAATAAACCCCTTGCTTCCCAGGGTGGTCCAGCTGTTGGCTCAGCCAGGCAGTGCTGCATTGCTCAGAAGGTACCGTGTGGAGGTCCACCTAAACCCAGGGTAGATGTCTCAGTCTGGGGACTCCTGTCCCCCACCCAGGGCCCATTACTAGAGACAAGCTGGTGAAAAGAAACACCCCAAATCTCAGCATAGGGGTCTATGGCTCCTTCACCGCTGGATCAAGTAAAAGAACAGGTCTGGGTACACCAGCAGCGTTATACCCAGCAACTCAACAGCGCTTGAGACCATGACCTCTTCCACTTGGCCAAGGCCGGGGGGTGCCCATTTGCAGCGCCTCTCGTCCCCGGTCACTGCGGAGGAAGCCTTCGTGTTTCACCCTGGGCTTGGTTTCCAACACACTTTGAGTGTGGCTGTGCCCAGGTCTTGGACGTGGCTGTGCAGCCGTCAAAACTCCAGACTCCTGGACACTGGAAAACCACTGTCGGTTTGGGACACGGAGCTCATTGGTCTCCTGAGTGCTGGGGAAAATCCCCTCCAAATTCACTTACTACACAGCAGTGTTTGACGAGCAGTCATTGTGCTCCAGCTTCTTGCAAGCTGGAGCCCTGTCTTTATGGCTTCCTTATTTTTCCAGGGATCTGCTGTCAGATGAATTGTCCTGTAAATGCCGGAGTGCACAGGAACACCAGAACTACTGGGCTGGGTCAGAGCCAGAGCCTGTCTGCTCCAGAACCCTGAACTGGGTGTCCTTTTCCCATACCAAACCCCGGCTGGTTTTCCTTCTTGTTCTGGATTTTCCCCAGGACCATTCCCAGCATCATGGCCATTCCCGTGACTCACTCCAGGGCACTGCATGGCGAGAGAGACAACGTGGAGCCCAAGTAAAGTGCTGCAGCATCAGCAACCTATGAGCAAAAGCTTCCCTAGGGGAAAAAGGACCACGAGCAACCAGCCTACGTCCACAGGGTGCCGTGCTGAATATGCATATCAAAGGCTAAATCTCAAATGTCCCTTCAGCTGACCCCAGTAAACATCACAGCTCATGGCCAACCTCAGTGGGACAGCGGTAGCTACCTCCCAAAAAAGAACTTTTCATTTTAGAAAGGGCTTTCCATGGCTGTACAAGTTCCGACACCTCCAGCGCTCCAGGTGAGAAGAGATGAGGAGCTTGGGGTCATCTCAGCCTGCTGGTGGAGATCGGGACAAATCCCCAGGCAGGGCAGGGGAGATCCTGCCTCAAAATCAAGAAAGAGAGGGAAGACAGGAGCAGGCATGGAGGGACACAGCTTCTGTGAGCGTGGGTGGACGAGGTCTGACGTGGAGAAGTGTTTTGCTGATTAATCTGGGCCACGAGGGAGAGCAGGGCACGCCGCAGGCAGCGGCACCCGAGGCAGGCTGCTCGTCGGGGGTATTTCCATTCATTTTTCCTTCCCTGCTGAGCTTGATGCCTCCTCATCGTGAGCTGGGCCCGACACATAAGGATGGGGAAGCAAATCCCAGCCGGCTCACTTTCAGCCACATTAGGAATGGCTGCAGGGATTTGGTCCTCTCTGGAGCGAGGATGCGCTGCTGGGAACGTCATTAGGAACACGCTCATCTGCCTTCAGCGCTGAAGTGGTCATTGCACACGTGGGGGCAGGAGGGCCTGGCATTAACCGCCCGGGTGACGGTCATGTCATTGGCTTGTCCCAGGGGACGGGAGGCAGCTGGGGTGACAAATGTGTCAGCGCTCAGCCAGGGCCTTGCTGGATGGGTTACCTGCTGGGGGAGCGTGCGGCACCGTGCTGCGGGTTTTCTGGTACCTCATGGGTCTGGGCCTTGGGACCCCTTCAGAAACCTCAGCTCTGGACTATCTGGATGTTTTAAAGAAGTGGCGACGTTCACCTGGCAGGAGGTTCTGCCCAGCCCAGAGAGAAAGGGAAGGGTGATGGAGAGAGCAAGGAAGGGCATAACAAATCACACTGAACTTGGGCACAAGGTCTGGGGAGAAAAAAAAAAGCCATGATCCAGGGTCAAGGGACCCATCTGATTGCGTTCCAGCATGGACTCGCTTCCAATGGAGACCTGCTCAGTCTTGCTGAGTGTGCAATTCTCTTGTCCTCGGGTAGGTTGGACAAAACATCGCCTACTCCTCCCTGCTGGCTGGGGAAGGCGAGTGTGACCCGCAGAGCTCGAGCCCGGCACCGGACACAACAGAAGCTGGGTGAGATCCCGTCTTACCCCTGAGCTGGCAAAGAGTAACGGGCGGTGGAAACAGCACCCGTGGGCTGCCTGCCCTCCCTGCCACCCGGGCTGCCTGCCAGCCAGGAGCCGCAGCTCCTGCAAGCACCTCGGAGCCACCGGCTGGACCCCGGGGACCCCCTGGTGCCGCTCCCCGGCAGCGCTGAGGCCAGAGCTGAGCACCGCCCCGCACGCTGACGCTGGCCCTGCCTGGTTTGCCTGGCCTTACGGTTCCCAGAAGGTTTCTTGGTCATTTTGGCACCGTCCGTGCTGCTCAACATCCAAATATCCATGGAGACAAGACATCACCTTCACCAAGCCTCTCCTGCGCAGAAGACAGTGCCCTCTACACCCTGGTAGCAGTGAGCTGCACAGTTTTGACCTCCGGGCTCAATTACTGCAGCTCATTATATCTGGGAAGGGAGCCAAGCAGGCCGAGAAAGCTTCCACTGGTGCAAAACGTAGCAGCCTGTGCTCTCAGGCGCCTGGGGGCTGCGATCCATCAGCCTGCAGCTCCTGCTTCTTTCCCCGTATTCCCAGTTAACCCAGCACCCCTGCCAGACTCCACCCCGGGACCTGGGGTGCTTCACACTCGCTGAGACCAGCTTTATCCCCGGAGTGGGGCTGCAAGGGGGGGTCGTGGCAGAAGACAGCCCTTCCCAAGCAAGTGGCATGACATCCACCCCTCCTAGAATCATAGAATCACTTTGGTTGGGAAAGCCCTTTAAGATCATCGAGTCCAACCTTTAGCCTAACCCTGCCATCCCACCACTAAACCCTGGCCCTCAGCACCTCATCCATCCTTCTTTTAAATCCCTCCAGGGATGGGGACTCGACCACCTCCCTGGGCAGCCCAATCCAGAGCCTGACAACCCTTTCAGTGAAGAATTTTTTCCTAATGTCTAGCCTAAACCTGCTCCTGGTGGACCCTGTGATCTCCCTAGCTTGCTCTCTGGAGGCCTGGAGGATTTTTCCCCTGGGCACGTGGGGCGCTCTGGTCTCAGCCTGGGGTCAGAAGAAGGGGAAGGTGGCGGGGGCAGAGGATGGGGCAGCCGTAGGCACAGAGGAGGTGGTGGGGAAGGGCAGGCGAAGCAGCCCTGGCTGATGCACATCCCTGCCGGAGCCACGAATCCTCCCAGCCAAAGCAGCCAGCGCCCCTGCTCCCGGGTCTCGGTCGGCTCGGGAGAGCAGGAGCCGACACCAACAGCCCCGGTCTGCCCTCAGGGGTGGGGACAGTCCGGATTCGCATGTGGATGTGCAGCTCCCATGCGGGTTGGCAGGAGGAGCTGCACATTCCCAAATCCGGGCGCCTCTCTGCCTTCGGCCTCATCTTCCTTTTGCCTCCCGCTTCGGTCTCTTCCACCAGGCTCTTCTGCCGCCCTCCCAGGTAAATCGGCGGATGCGGCAGCGGTACCCGAGCATCAGGGCAATAAGGGCACCCCGTCCACCCCTCTCCCACCCTCCCCTCCTCCCCTCCCCCAGCCTCACTAACTCACTCTCCTGCTAGTTTATGGCCAGAACATTTTGTTTGCAAAGTGCTGTCAGATGCGACATTAAGAGGCGCAGTAAATCAGAGCACAGGGGCCTCTCCAAGCCTCTGCAGATGAAAACCTTTTATCACAATTTGGATCTGTTTGCACTGGTATGAAAATTATGGCTCCAGTTTAGCATCAACTTCCCATTATTCATGTCCCTGGGAGCAGCGCCTGCTAAATTGGATTGTTTCAAGCCTCCCCGCCCTTCTGGCCCTGAGAGCCCGGCAGATCCCGCCCGGCTTTCCCATCCTCACCTTGATGTCGTCTCCCGGCGGGATGCGAACGTGAGGGAAGTTGCGGCGCAGCGTGCACGCTCCTGGCTGGAGGAGGGGATGGGAGCGAGGGGGAGAGGGATGGCCGGAGCAGACGGAGAGGCTTCCGCGGCGGTGTGCTGGCCCCCCCTGTGCTGAAGCAGGGGCACGGTCCCCGCCGCGAGCTGCACCCCGAGCTCTGCTGCTGCCACCCCCCAAGGTGGGAAGCGCAGGTTTGGTGCCGGCGGGTCCATGCATGTCCCTTCCTCCGCTCCTCCGTGCCCGGGTGCTTTCTGGTTCCTGGCGTTTGGAGGAGAGAAGCAGAGGCGATGGGTTCGGGAAGGAAGAGGGGGCCAAGCTCTCGCAGGGATGCAGATGGAGCGCGAAGGAAAACGAGGGATTTTTCAGCGGCGCTTTAAGCGCTGTTAGAGCATAAGAAATCAGGATGCGCCTCCGCCCCATCCTGCCGAAGGGGGCAGCTGGGGGATTCCTCGGGGCAGAGAGGGGCAGGGGGGCAAGGAGTGGGGCAGGCTGGAAGGGACACCCTTGCTCCTCGCCCGTGCGGAGCCGGGAGCAGCACCGAGCTCTCCCTTGCTTTGGCCAGGGCAGGCTGCAGCGCTTCCCAGCAGCAGCATCGCCACCCTGCTCCGTCCCAGGGCTCGGCCTCCCTCCATCCTGCTGCTGCATGGGTTTCAGGGTGCACAGTTTAAGACGGGGACTTACTGGGGCTCAGTGGGTCTGGGCAGGGGTCCTCAAGCTGGAGGGGCACAGACGGGTTAATGCCTGGTGTCCCAAGGAGCCTGGACCAGCGCAGCCTTTGGGATGTGCAGAGGGAGTCCCCAACATTGGGAAGCGCATCTCAAATGAGCACCACTGCCCCGGCAAACTGGAAAGCCCTGGAAAGTCTATGGCATACGCTCGTTTCTACTTCAAACGCTGAGGCTCACGCTAATGAGGCCCAAAACTTCCTTTGCAAAAAAACTTAACTGGAAACCTCCATTGAAAGGTAGCAAGGGGCACCGTTGAGCCCTGGTTGAAGGTGTTGGATGCTCCTGGCAAACTTAGCTCAGGCTCCGTGGGAAGAACAATTAAATGCTGCCCTGGACAGCATCAGCTGGGACAGTATGAAGTCATGGTCCAAGGGGGGGGATCCCCAAAAGGAGGCCCACTGATGGTTATACGGGGTAAGTGGGGTTTATGGTGGTCAGAGAGCGTGCGGGACGGAGGAAGGACGGGCCGCTTTCACCTGCGATTTGCGTGCCCGTGTGAGACGGAGCAGGAGCAAACCTAATGCAAAATCAAGAGCATGCAGCCCAAAACCGAGAGGAACAGCAACGCGTGTGGTCTCAGGAGGAGATGGGGAGGAAAAGCTTCTTCCAGCTGAGGCTGGCTAGCCGCACAGGCTGTTTTCAGGGCGGCCGGTGGCCTCCTGCTAACATTCATGTTGCTGAGATGTGGGACGCAGCCCTGCGGGTTCCTTCTTGCTCCCTGGGAGGGCCCGTGCCCGTGTGTGCCATGCAGGGACACCAGAAAACCGCTCAGCCACCGCACGATGTCCGTCTGAACCAGAAGCTGATCCTGAGAAGATGAATCCCGTAACTACGGCTCAGCCACCTGAGGTCCCCGCCATAGGAAGCTTCGTACCCAAGACCTTGGGGGGTTTTTTGGCATTGTGCGAGGGTGTTCAAGCAGCATCTGCAAAGATCTGGTCCTCAAGACACCGGGAGCTGGTGGAAGGGCTTGCACACAAACAGCCTTTCGGACACAGCTGGGAGCATTGGTTTTCTTTTTTGCACCTTGCTGCAGAGATCCTGCCGCAATCGTAATTGCACATTATTTTTAGATAATTTGGCCAGCTGCTCTCCAAGCAAACCTTGAAGTCTGCTGTTGCAGGGCAATAGGTATTTTAATTTTAACTTAACACCAGCGTGACTGCTCAAAATGAGGCAATGTCACCGTCCAGCAAATCCCTTGGGGTTTCTCTACCACAGAGAGAGAGTTGGAGTGAGTCTTGCTGAGCAGGTGACCATCCCAATAAATCTGGGCATTTCCTGCAGGTTTTTTTTTTTTTTCTTTTTATTAACACTCACCCTGTGCTTGGCCCCCAGGCTATCCTCTCGCTCCAGTCAAGTCCATGCTAAAGATTCCCGTCATCCGTCAATCTCAGGAGAAGTGAGATGACACTAATAAATACGCTAGCAACGCTGCGAGTCTCCGGCGCTCTCTGTATCCTCCCTTGCATCGCAGGCTGTTCAGAGCAAGGCTGGCTTCATGTCTCTCCCGTACATCATTGATTTGCTGCACTGTCAGAGTTCAACAACAGCGGTAATAATTAACCATTTAATCTGAATCAGACGCTGGGTCTTGTTTGCTCTTTCTGGATATAAGATGGAAAAGGCTTGCAAAGATCAGATTCTGACGTTCCTCAGCTTAGTGTTGTGTCTTGACTCTGCAAAGATTGCTCGGAGCCTTTCATTTTGCTCTTTGAGCTCGTTAGGCCAAATTAAAAACAGCGTTCATTCTAATTTCAGCTTCTTGAAAGCCCTCCAAGATCAGGGCTATTATTCTCTCAAATGCCTTGGGAGCGGGACTAACACCCAAAGACATTCCCTTGCATTCCTGATGTCCAAATGGTTTAATAAAAGCTGCCAGCTTCAACTTGGTGATCCCGTCATCCACCTTGCCAAAGTGCACGCCGTGCTCCTCCCGAAAGCTTCACCGCCCTTTCCGGAACGTCCTCGCTGCCTGCTGCTCGCTCTCAAGTTCTTTCAGTGAATCACATAGATGAATGCCCTTCTAAGCTTATTAACGGCTTCCGAATTAATTGGGTGCACACGCGGCTTTGTCTTTTCAATAGTGCACGGTTCCTGAATTTTGTCGTGTTTGGGTTTAAGTTGAGCCTGTAGGGAGAATGGCTTTCTCTTGGTCTTTGGACCGATGGGGCCACCCATCCTCATGCACCATCAGGAGAGGACTGCAGAGGGCTCAGACAGCAAAGCCGGGTCTTTAAATCCTGCATGGGGGTTGCAAAAGATCCTGGGGCTCACAAAAGATCCTGGGGGTCACAAACAGGATCTCTGAGCAGCTTCGGCCTCACGTCAGGTGGGAACGTAGTCTGGCACGCAACTCCTTCCCCTCCCAATGAACAACTCTCCTCTATCTTCCCAGGCATTCATCTCTTTGGCATCGGAACGGTCCATCAAGCCACACGCTGCCCCCCCAGTTTCCAGCGGAGGACGTCAGTGCGTCAGGCAGGGTTGCAGTCCTTTCCTAAGGGACCTTCGGCTTCATTTCATGGATGAATTGAAGTTGGGCAACGAGAGAGAAGGAGAGGTAGCAGGAGAAAAGCTGCGTTCACGACTCAGCCCTTAGCAGGCAGGCAGTTTAGAGGAGACCCCCGACAACGGCTGAGGGGGAACCCAAAGTGTCTGTACAGTGTCTGCCCATGCTGTTCTGCATCAAACTCCCTCCTGGGGGGAGTCAGGAGAGCCACAGGGGTCCCTTTCCAACCTAAACCCTCCTTCCCTCTCTCCGCAGAAGCTCAGCAGCCCAGCTAAGGGTGCTGACAGCGTCCAGCCTGGGGAGCACGCCTGGAGACATTGCAAGTCAGCAGCCAGGACACTGCTGGGAGATTTTGAAAGAGTTTCCTGGACGGCCACACATGCAGCCTTGCAGATCCCACAGCACAGAGCCCCTCGCTGACCATGATCCATCGCTCCGGGACGTTTCATACCAGCTCGGCAGGCAGCCGCTCCGTCTCCATCCGCAGACTGATTCCTCGCCCCATCCTGCTCTTATTAAAGAGGCATCCCGAAAACTCACCCCGGGTCGGCTTCCCAGCATGCTGGCCTTATCCTGGAGGAGAGCGGTGAGGGTTGGCCTGGGGAGAGGTGCAGATTGACCAGGGCTCTGCAGGCTTGCACAGCACTTGGGGGGATGGAGAAGTAGCAGGGAAGGTGTTGGGAAGGCATCTGCATTTATTTCCAACTCGCTACGGCTGTACAAGAGGAGCGAGGGTAGGGGGTGGGTGGCAGGAAGGTCTTTTGGTCACCAAAGACGCCTCGCAAGGTAATTTGGAAAGCACTGTCTAAAGTCACGTCTGCCTCCGAGTCCTGTGTAAGCCTTTGGAGAGCTCAACAGAAGATGGAAATTATGAGTCTAGGAAGACACAGATGCAGTTAATACCTGTTTTACATGTGCGGTCTATAATATGTTGCCATAGTCTTGAAAATGTTGTGACTTGGAACCCACAAAAGCTGGAAGGAACGTGTTAATTGAGAACACAGTCAGGCTATAAATCCGGAGGAGATACCAGGGCTGGCAGGAGAGAAACCCAGTCCCAGGGAAAAAGGGAGGGGGAGGAACTCAGCTGGAGAGTCGGGAAGGAAATTAAAGAGAAAGGGGAAAGAGGGAGAAACCAGGACTTTGCGGATCCCCAAGGCTGGCTTAGCCCCAGGTAACACTCCAGGTTGATATTAGAAAATCAAAGGAATTGATTCAAATGGAAGTGCCATTAGAAGCGAGAATTTAGGACAAATTGGCAGCGTGAATAGGAACTAATTGCCAGAAGCAGGGAGATTCACCCAAAAATGGTACGGAAAGAAAAGATGACATTTCCCATCTACTAACTGTAATGCATAACCTATAGCTTACAACGGTCTCTGCAGCAAAGTAAGGGAAGGTATCAGATGTGACACTGGGGCCTTTGTGTGGGGTTTTTTTTTGAGTATTAAATGGGATATAGAATCTTAGAGAGCAGTAGGTCAGACTTCTGTGCCAAGCAAATAGGTAGAAATTGTAAGAAAGCATGGAGCTATCGAGTAAATGAATAAATAGGGCAGAATAGGAGAAAGCTGCTCCTGTTTCTGTGGAAGGAAATCATGCATCAGAAACCCATGAACGTTCACTGAAGGGATCGATATGTGCACAGGGGTGATCTGGTCAATATAATCGGTTAGGGTTTTCAAAATGCTTTTGGGCAACGTCCCCCATCAGGGACTCATTGGGAAACGAACTTGTTATGGGTCAAAAAGGAAATTCCTCTCGTGGGTAAGTCTCTCGGTTGAAAAATTGGAAAGAAAGGGTACCAAAACGGAGTGATTTTCACAGGCGGGAGGGAGGTGGCTCACGAAGCCAAGCGAGGAGCCGGGCTGCGGCGCTCAGCGCAGGCACAAATGGTCCGGGATGGGAGGGAGCGGTGAGGCTGCAGAACTCACCGGCGGCATCAAATGAATTTGGGCAGGCAAACAAAATCTGACTGTGAGGAGCTGCCAAACCTGGTGGCGGGACTGAGTGCCTGGGCCAGAAAATGATCCGGTGACATCCGACTTCAGTGGAAAAGTAACGTGCATGGGAGACCAAACTGCCGCGCTTGTTCGTGCCGAGCACCGGGAAGGGACCTTGGAATTACAGCACCTGCTTCCAGCAGAAAGATCACCTTGATCCGGGGTGGTGACAGGCAGCGATGAGAGCCCTCCTGGAAGAAACCCAAAGCACAGCGCACAAGTTCGGTTTGCCACTTTACAAAGTAAAAGCGGAGCCAGCTTTGGAGGGGGGAGCGAGGTGGAGAACTCGCATCTTGCATGGGAAAGACGAGCAGCAGCGGTCACCCAGGAGTCTTTTGAGCAAAGATTTAGGAAGGGTGCCTAGCATGGCCAGAACTGGCCCGGGACCTGGCCCATCGGTGTGAGGCAGCGTCCCCAAGGCAGCTCAGCTCAGCCTTGTGCGGTGGGAGGGTGCCATGAAGGAGCTGAGCATCTCCAGGAGGGACACCGTCTCCTGGCCTTCAGGGAGTTTAACCTCTAAGCTGAGTCAGAGAAAATAGAATCTCATGCCCCTCTTGCAAAAACTCAACCTTCTTCATCACTCTGGAGAGGTTGCCAGCTCCTGCATGGTATCTGTCTGGCTCTTGGGAAGGCTTGCAGGTACCTCCCCTGCAGGCTGAACCCCCAAAATTATACCTGGGGATAACCCTACTCACAGAAAACAGCCCTCTGCCCCCCCGTGGGCTTGGTCAGGCAAACCCCAGCAGTCTGCAACTCTTCCAACATCTTTAGCTGCGCTTGAATTCGCATTTCCAATACCAGAGATGGTCGCTTCCGCTGCGTGTGTGACCGGACAGGGTGCCTGGGGGGGACCCGGCCTCTTGGGCAGTGCCACTGCTGGTGTCACTGCCGGTGGCACTGCCTTGGCTGCAGCGGCCGCGCGTCGCACGGCGCTCGCCGTGCTGGGGCTGATGGAATCCCCGCTGCGAGCTCCCAGCACTGACTGCTGGAGCAGGCGTGAGAACAGAGGAGCGCGTAAAGACCACGAGAGCAGAACACGGCCGTGCCAGCTCAGGCCAAAGGTTGGTGTCGCCCGGCGGTCAGCCCCCAGCCAGGCGTTAGAGGGTGCGGCGGGGAAGGGTGTCAGAATCAACAGAGGTTTGGAGAGGTCCTTCTCCCCCCAGCCCTCCCCCAGCATCCCGCAAGCAGCGTTTCGGGAAGCTTTTGGAGCTGGGAGTTGGACCCGGATCCTCATGTTCAGTGCTGAGGCTTTGTCTGATCTCTTTTCAGATCTGTTTATGTTTTCGGCCCCTGCCACACCCCAGGACAATGAGTTCCAGGTTTTAATTATGCACCGGATAAATTGGCATGCTCAGGCTGCTGCCCATCCGGCGTGCGGGGCCCGGCACTCTGAACAGCGGCTCCCGGTCCCTTTTTGTCCCCCCCGGTGTCCTCTCTCCCCACGCTCAGCTTAGGCTCCTTCGGTGCCTTTGCCAGGGAAAGCAGCTCTGCCGAGAGGGACCTGGGGGTCCTGGGGGAGGACAAGCTGGCCATGAGCCAGCAGGGTGCCCTGGTGGCCAAGAAGGCCAAGGGCATCCTGGGGGGCATTAAGAGGAGCGTGGCCAGCAGGGCGAGGGAGGTTCTCCTCCCCCTCTGCTCTGCCCTGGGGAGACCCCACCTGGGGCACTGGGTCCAGTTCTGGGCTCCCCAGTTCAAGGAGGATGAGGAACTCCTGGAGAGAGTCCAGAGGAGGGCAACAAGGATGATGGGGGGACTGGAGCATCTCCCCTAGGAGGAAAGGCTGAGGGAGCTGGGCTTGTTCAGCCTGGAGAAGAGAAGGCTGAGAGGGGACCTCATCACCACCTACAAATATCTCAAGGGTGGGGGTCACGAGGATGGAGCCAGACTCTCCTCAGTGGTGTCCAGCACCAGGACAAGGGGCCATGGGCACAACCTGAAGCAGAAGAGGTTCCAGTTGAACGTGAGGAAGAACTTCTTGACTTTGAGGGTGCCCGAGCCCTGGCCCAGGCTGCCCAGGGGGGCTGTGGAGTCTCCTTCTCTGGAGATCTTCAACCCCCGCCTGGCCGCTGTCCTGTGCCCCCTGCTCTGGGTGAGCCTGCTTGGGGGGTGGCACTGGGTGAGCTCCCGAGGGCCCTTCCAACCCCAGCCATCCTGGGATTCTGTGAAGCCTTCGCAGCCTTCGTGGGCTGCAGGGGGAGGGCAGGAAAGCACCGACACCTCCTGCCCTGCTGAAGCAGCAGCGATGTTCTCCACTCCTTTCCTCATCATCCCTCGCCTCCGAGTAGCTGTTTCGCCCCCTCCTCGGGTGCTATTTTGAGAGCACCCTCCACGCTGACCCATGGAGCCCCTTCCTGACAGCCGTGCGCTGGCTGTGTCCTGGAGAATGAGTCTTCCTCGTATGCCTGGACCTTCAGGGAATCTTTATGGCTGCTTATGGTTCACTTATCCTCAGTTAACTCCTCCTGGCAAACCGCACACGGAGTCAGCCCCGTTTCCAGACCGTGAAGACTCCGTCTGCCTCAGCCCTGGTGCGAGCCCACTTGGCCGCTGTTTCGGAAGCCCTGCCTGGTTATTTCGCCGTGCTATTTACTTGGCTGCCAGACCCACTGCTCGCGCTGCCTCCAACGCCCACGTTGCACTGGTTTCTGGGCTGACTATTGAATGGAAGCGAGTGGATATCACCCGGGGCTGTGCATCCCCCCTACCCCCCCGAAACAGCCCAGCGCTGGAGCGTGCCCGCCGGTGGGGGGACACCGTGCTGGGGACCCCAGGGCTGCACCTGCACCCTTCTCCTTCTGCTCGCTCGGGCTGGATCAGGCCCGCTCAGGCGGGGATCGCGCTCCCCTCCGCCCCGTGCTAGCGCTGCGAGATGCAGCAATAGCTGCTGGCAGCATCGCTTGCCTGCCTGCCTCTCATTTCCAGGCGCCGCTCTCACCAGGGACCGGCCGCAGACCCTCCCCCAGGCTCTCCGAGTGTCCCCCCCCCCACTGCTGCCTCCCTCCCCCCCACCCCCTGTGCTGCCCAAGCAGCCCCAGCTCTCCCGCTGACCCGCGGGCCCCTCGGCACGGTGGCACCCCCAAGCCGATGGCAGCTCTGCTTCGATGAATGTTCTCCTTGGGGGAAAAAAAAA
>JADKXX010004946.1:0-277748 GCA_017310255.1 Butorides virescens
TGATTCCATGATTCCTCCACCTCTCCCTCTCCCAGAGGCTGTCTCTGGATGAGGCGGGGGGGACGGCGGGCGCCGAAGTGGAAGCAGATAACTAGCAGGCACGGTGGCAGGTAGTAACACATTACGCTGACGCACCGGCTCCTGCAGACATGAGCCGGTGACGAGATGAGTACAACGCTTTCAAAGCTGGGTAGCGAGCTGAGCCCTCAGGTACTGTGTATTCTGGTGACTGAGACAAGAGCCAGCCAGGGTACGATACAGGGATCCGAAGAGCTTCAAAAAGATGAGGATAAATACATTTCCCTGCCCAGCCACGATGGCTTTCCGGGCTGAATGAATGGGACTGTGGCTCTCCCAGCGCTGATGAAGGAGCAACGCTGAAGGATCTCAACCAGAGCTGCCCGGCGGTGTGAAATACAGGAGCAAACCCACCGCAGGAGCAGCGGTTCTAAAAGTTACAGACATTACAGCTACCTGAGAGGAGGCTGTAGAGAGGGGGGGGTCAGGCTCTGGTTGGGCTGGTAACGGACGATAGGACGAGGGGGAATGGTTTGAAGCTGCGCCAGGGCAGGGTTAGGTTGGACATTAGGAAAAACTTCTTCACCAAAAGGGTTGTCGGGCTCTGGAATGGGCTGCCCAGGGAGGTGGTCGAGTCCTCATCCCTGGAGGGATTTAAAAGAAGGATGGATGAGGTGCTGAGGGCCAGGGTTTGGTGGTGGGATGGCAGGGTTAGGTTAAAGGTTGGACTCGATGATCTTAAAGGGCTTTTCCAAACAAAGTGATTCTATGATTCTAAAGGAAGAGGCCATGATGAAAAGGCGTGCGAACGCGGGGTGCCACAGCAGAGGGGACGAGCCTTCCGTGGGACGCTTGCAGCCGACTGCTCTGTAATTCACTCTCCTCAGGACCCGATAGATCTGGCCGGGCTCTGCTTGTAGGTGGTTTTGTGCTAGCGGTGCCCTGAAGAAATGCATTTTCCCCTTCTGAGGCCCAGGGTGCTGGGAAGGGATGTAGTCCTGTCCTGCCCAAGGCTCGGGCAAGCTCCCGAGGGTGCAGGCTCCGCGGGCAGCGACGGGCGCGCGGGGCTGCTGGGGCGATGCCCTCGGCCGCGCTGGAGCTGCAGCACCGTCGGTTCCCAAGGAGGAGATCACTCAGCGCGTGCCCTTGTCTCCGGTGATGCCAGGTGATGTTCCCTCCTGTAAACATAAGGAGAGGTGACATACGCTTTGCTTTCTGCTCGGCTGGCTCCAGAGCTCTGCCTGGTTAATCCTCCGCCGAGGTGACACGCCGTGCCACGTGGGCCAGCAGCAGAGGTGACACGGACGGTGGTGTAAGTGACACCTCGGTGAGGCGGGCTAAGCGAGTGGAAGGTGGTGTAAAACTCGGCGTCGCTGAGATGTGGGCGGGCAGGGAGAGGCGGGGAGAAGAAAAAGCAGCACGGCCAGAGGCTCTTGCTCCGCCATGACCCAGCACCGGTTCCCTGCTGGGGTGTGAAATAAGTGGGGTGCCAACACGCGCTGCCCATCGCATCCTTGGGGAGGAAGGTGAGGGGAACCTCTTGACCCCCCCAATGTTTAAAATGGCAAGCTGAGATAGAACCATAGAATCGTTGAGGTTGGAAAAGCCCTTTAAGATCATCAAGTCCAACCGTTCCCCTACCCCTGCCATCCCACCCCCAAACCCTGGCCCTCAGCACCACCTCTGCCCAGCTGTTAAATCCCCCCAGGGCTGGGGACTCGACCCCTTCCCTGGGCAGCCCCTTCCAGCCCCTGACAGCCCTTTGGGGAAGGAATTGTTCCCCATGCCCAACCTCACCCTGCCCTGGCACCACTTGAGGCCGTTGCCCCTCGTCCCATCGCCCCTTCCCTGGGAGCAGAGCCCGACCCCCCCCGGCTCCCCCCTCCTCTCAGGCAGTTGTAGGGAGCGATGAGGGCTCCCCTCAGCCTCCTCTGCTCCAGGCTGAACCCCCCCAGCTCCCCCAGCCGCTCCCCAGCAGCCTGGGGCTCCAGCCCCCTCCCCAGCTCCGCTGCCCTTCTCTGGACACGCTCCAGCAACGCGTGGGGGTCCCACGGAGCGCTCTCGGGCTGCAGCCTCCCCAAGGGAGGAGCGAGGAAGGCTGGCCCGGTGATTCCCCGCTGCCGGCATCCCTCTCCCCTGCCCCGCCGCACACCAGGTCCTACCACAAAGCTGCCACAAAAAGTGTCCGCTCAGCAAGGTCATGGTCATCCGCAGCAGCCGGCCCCGCTGAGGGCTCCTGGTTATTGACCCTGGCTTCGGCGGTTTCTCCTTACATGCGGCCTTTCAGACAAATCTTTCATATTGGTTTAAAACCGGCCAGACTTTGTGCTGTGGTTTTCACAAACAAAAAAAAAAAACCAAACCCCCTCATCGGCTGCATAACCTTACGGAGGAGGCTTCACGCAGCCCCTCGTTAGCATCCCTGGGCTGTTACGCATGAAAGCGGTACTCTCGCTAATAACATTTGTGTACTAATGTCTCGCCACGCTGCTGCTGGGCATTACCTTTTACAGTATTTTCCTTTCTTTATGGCAGCTCACGCTAAACGCCGCTGTAACCCCCATTCTGCTCTCCCCACGCGTAATTCCCCATCTACAGCCTGAAAAATTCCCATCTTCTTTTAACACAAAGATGTTTTCTCCACTCAAGCTTCGCGCACATCATCACGGTGCCCCCTCTAAGCTCTCCTCCACAGAGCAGTGGCACCACACAGGGAAAAATCCAGATATTGCTCATTCTTCTCCGTGGGAGGCAGAGCTCTGCTCCCGCCACCCAGCACGCTCCGCGCCATCCTGGACATTATTTTGCTCTGCTTTCCTCAAACAGATTTGCAGAGCAGGTCCTGGCAAAAAAAAGCCCTTCTTTCTGCCGAGCTCGAGGAGGGCTCTACCACCTCCAGCGAGGCAGCACCGTCTTCTCGCTGTTCCGCGGGGCCGGCTGGGCCAGCCGTGCTCGGAGCGGGGAGATGGCAAATGCATCTTTGTGGTAACCAGAGTAGGAGGCGAGGATGCAAGAAGGAGAATCTGGGAACAGCTTGGATGCTTTCAGGTAATCTTTTTCCCATCTAACTCATAAAATAAGACCGCACTCCCGCCAGGAAGAGGAACCGCGGGAGAGCGAGCTTCTCCCAAAGCCCAGCACCGGGCCACCAGGGCAGGAGCAGGGTGGGGATGGCAGAGAGCCCGGCTGTACGGGGGTTTGCCAGCAGGGGTGAAGCACTCGGCATGACGGAGCTGGAGGAGGGTTACCATCCCCAGGGCACTCGGGAAGCTGCGCAAGACTGCCCTTGCGTTTCCTGGGGAGATCCGGTCCCCTTGATCTGGGGAAAATGGAGGGAAGTCCCAGGCTGGGTGGAAGCACCTGTAAATCCAGGACCCTCTATGGAGGGGGGGCTCTCAGCCCTCCCCCTGGGGCGGTCCCGCTGGTTTGCCCTGTTGGCTGGTGGTCCTGCTGGCTACGGGTCTCCCCCTGCTCCCTCCCTCTGCCTCAGCTCGTTCCCACTCAAACCACCGACCTGAGCTGGCTTAAAATGCCAAAAAAGCGTTGGTTTCGTAGAGCCAGTGAAGGTTCTTGACCCCTTTATGGGGTGAGCACCAGACCCCCCAAGCTGATGTTACCATCAGGCACCTTTGTAGCACAAACTCCCACCCCCCGATGCCCCCTGGGTCCCAGCTGCCCCCAAAGCTCGGCTGCAGCAGCCTCCAGCGCCGAGCCACGGCTGCGCCCTCACGGCTGGGACATCCCAGGACCGAGCTGTCCCTGACCTGCGGCGTCTTCTCCTGGGGTGCAGGACACCGGGAGCCACCAGCTGAGGCCCACGAGTGCAGCCAGCTTCCCTCTCCCCCCCCCCCCAGGACCACCCCATCACCTCTGCTCCCCGCCTGCGCTCAGGCTCCTTCGTGATGTGGCGGGAGGTAAAAGCCACGTGAGGCTCCGACTGGGGCTCTGAGGCGTGGCGGGGAGAGGGGGGGGTGGGAGTTTTATTGCTGGATTAATAATTTAACAGGACAAAATGAAATTCACGGCGCTGAGAATTTGAGGGATTCATACGGCGCTGAGGTTGCCCACTTTTCGCCCGACAAGCGGCTGTTCCCATCGCACAGCTGCCAGACATTTTCCTGCTCCCCACCTCGTTCCTCCGAGCTCCTAAATTTCCAATTTGCCCCCCTCCTCTCGGAGGCAGAACCCTCCATGCCTCAGTGGGCAATTCCCGCAGCCGGCCAAGCAAGATGCATTTCCCAGCCTCCAGCTTTGGGAGGAGCTGGATGCTGCTGCTCCCGTGGTTGTGATCTCCTGGCCAAGCGGGTTTGGTGCTGCCGAGGGGACGGTTCGCAGCCGAGATGATTTTGATTTACCTGGATTCAATTCATCAAATCCAGCGGCGGTGACTTCCTCAGCTCGCTGGCAGCGTGTTGCACGTACGGCTGCGCGCAGCTGAGCGCCTCTGCACGAACGCCGGCCACACGCGGGAGATTGGCACCTCTCCCTGATAATAAATTGTGCCGAGAACAGCAAGAAAGGGGAAAAAAAAAAAAAAAAAAGTCCTGCCTCCGATGTACACGCTATCTTCCATCTCCAGCGCAGCCCGCGGCCCAGCGCGCCCCTCGCCAGCCGGCTCCGTGCTCCGCGCGGATGAGGATGGATATGGCAAACGTGGAGAAAATTGATTGCACTGGAGATGTGTGCAAGGTGCATATTGGGTGGAAAATTGGGGGGACTTGCTCTCATCAGGAGCTCTCTGAGTCATTGCCCTGAGTCCCGAGCGCGAGGTCGGCTGCCGCTGCCAACGTGGGCTGAAAATTTGGCTTGCGCAGCGGCAGAGAAAAAGGCAAGGGGTCCCAACTCCTTTGTTATGGCAGAGCAAGGAAACCCATTTAGAAATGAGAAATGGGAATACTAGTTGCTAGTTAACGGTTAACTCGCTCGTTAGCAGTGTTAGAGCATGGAGCCCACTGCCACGGGAACTACCTGGGGCAGATCTGACCCAGAAAGCCAGGCCGGAGGGCTACCAAGGTTGCAAAATCCAGCTCCCAGCAGACAGCTCATTTCTTTTCTGGATGAGTGATGGTTTATCATATGAGAAATTTAGTTTCTTAATCCCGCTCCTCTTAGGAGGAGGCAGTTTGGGAGCTCGCTGCTCCAGTGCTAGGAAGATGCTACCAATTTCCAGCTGGGATTTCACGGTCCCTTCATCCCCCCTCGGTGCCATATCAATATGCTCCTTAAATGGCATTGGGGTTTATTTTCCTTACGGTATAAACAGTGGCTGAACTCCTGCTTAGCCGCTCTGCAATATTGCTGTGGAAATCAAGGATATGAGCTGACTTATCAGGAGAGAAAAATGCCAGGAGGACTAATGCCTGGCTTAGACCCTGCACAGCCGCCGAATAACAGCATTTCTCCTGCGAGGCGGGAGCCTGGGACAGCCGCAGACCTTGGGAGACTGTGGGCATTGCCAGGCAAGCACAGCCTCCAGCCAAGCAAAGGAAAGGCCCCCTGAGCACCTTCCAAGAGCAACCCGTAGGTTTTTCCAGCCCCGAGCAAGCTGTCCGGCCTGGGGAAGGGGCTCTGCAGAGATGCAGGGCGGGAGGGAAAACCCCTTTCCAGGGCGCACACCCACCAAGATGCTCCTGACGCACCGTCCCATCCCCTTGGGCTCGTTTTAGCTGGAGGAGGTCACGGCAGAAAATTTTACCATAAGCTTGCGTGCTCGCGTGAGCGGGCACATAACACAAGAGACATTTAAGGACACAGTCTCACCCAGAGCAGGAGCAGTTTACGTTATTCATCATCCAGGTAGCACCGACAAGAGGAGAACATATAGCTGTTAAATGTTGGAAAACAGGAAAAATAAAAAAAAAATAAAAAAAAGCCGTTCCCTTGTAAAGAACTTGGTAAGCGTGTCCTGCAAACCCCTTGTACGCTCAGCTCGGTTGCGTGTCGCTATTGAGATGAAGCCAAAGCAGGATTTTAGGGGGGCTTTTTGGTGAGGGGGGTGGCCCCCCCGCAGTCCCCATGGGAAGAAACAGCTCGTGCTCCCCATGCTGGGTGCAGGAGGAGCGGGGGAAGCCTCCAGTTTGTGGTTGGGGGGAAAAAAGAGGTGGGATTCATGCATGCTCAGAAGGCAGCCCTGCCCAGGGGGATTGCTGCCAGCCCGGGGGGGTGAGGGCAGTGATGGGGGCTGCTCCTGCTCCCGCAGCAGGACCCCTGGATGTGCCTCTTCCACTTGCCCAAAGGCCGGTGAGCAGCAGCCCCTGTGCCTAATGCCCTCAGCACCCCCTCCGTGCCTCCGCTTCCCCGTCGCACGGCCACAGGCAGGCACCGAAGCACCTTGGGGGTATTTCCCCGATTCAGCAAAATTGCCGCGTGTCACGGATTCCTTGGCTGGAATCAAACCCGAAGATGCTTCCCAGCCGGCTGCCAGCTCACTGCTTTGCTCCTTCTGAACCTGGGGGCTCCACTGGGGGGTCCCCCAGCCGGGGACCCCTGTGCCCACGGGGCCCCCCCGACGTGACAGGCACAACGCTGCAGGGACACCGATCCCAGGGCTGTCAAGGGCTATGGCAACACAACAGTCAACAAGACATATGCCCTCAGGCAGACCTCAAATATTAAATTCCCCAACGTAGCAGAGTTCCCAGCTTTAATAATTATACGTACCAGTTCAGCAAAGGCCCTTGAAATCTTCTGATGGAAAGTGCATAATTTAAGTGCAAGGTACTTGTATTGTTGTTAGTGGTTAGTGGTTAGATCTGTGCCAGGTCTGCTCTCCTTTAACATCTTCATTTGATCTGAAAGAGGGAGGGTAAAGAGCGTGTTAATTAAATTTGCAGAGGATATGAAATGGGAAGGTGCTGCAAATCCTGGTGAGGACAAAGAGCTAAAAGATAATGCACTGGGAAAGAAGGGTCAGGCATAGGAAGGAAATAGCCAAACGAAATTCATTCTGAACAAATGCAAAGTAATCCAGCTGGGGAAATATAATTTAACACCATGGAGACTGGGAGAGAGACATTTGGAAAGCAGTAATACCGAGTGGCCCGAGGGACAGCGAATTACACCGGGATTTGCGGTAGGTTGGGGTGGGCTGTGTGCGGGCAGCTTTTGGGCTTTTCTGCCTAGGTGGAAAGGTAGGGTTTGTGTTCTACCGCGTGGGGAGCTGCTCCGTGTTACGCTACTGCTGTGTGCTGAGCAGCCAGGGGGGCCAGAAGGTCCCATCACCGCACTAAAACTCGGGATGTTTGAGCTCGAGGCAGTGCAGGGCCAGTCTGGGGCCACGGCAGAGCATGGGATCCACGAGAGCACCCGGGGTCCGCGGTGTCCCCTTCCCCGCTGCATGCCCACGTCCGCAGCCCCACGCTTGGATCAAGGCTACGGAGCTGGGGAGACACCAGGGACAAACGTCAGCTCCGTGCTGGGGACACCTCCTGACCCCTTAGGCCAGGCTGAGCGCTGGGCTCGTGTCCAAGCCGCCGGAGCACGGCACGGGCGGCAGCTCCTCAGCCACGTAACGGTGCCCTGGAAGCCCCCGCCGCCACCACCTCTCATCCCGCAGCCACAGCATCAACACCTCCGGCATCAGCTGCCAGGGAAGCCTGCCACAGACCCCCCCCTGCTGCCTGCCCCCTCCCTCTCCATCACCTCCCTCCATGCCACTCTGGCACCTATGTCCCCGGCACTGCCTGCCCCCTCTTCGCAACACCCACACCTCATGAGCATCATCATCTCATCAGCTCCTAACTTGGGGCAGTGGCTCCCAGGGCATCATAGAATCATAGAATGACAGAATGTTTTGGGTGGGAAGGGACCCCCAGAGGTCACCCAGCCCAACCCCCCTGCAGGAGCAGGGACACCTTGAACCACATCAGGTTGCTCACAGCCCCATCCAACCTGGCCTGGAATGGTCCCAGGGATGGGGCCTCCACCCCCTCTCTGGGCAACCCCTGCCAGGGTTTCACCACCCTCATGGTAAAGAATTTCTTCCTTAGATCCAGTCTAAACCTACCCTGCTTCAGTTTAAAGCCATCCCCCCTTGTCCTGTCCCAGCTGGCCCTACTCAAAAGCTTGTCCCCCCCTTTCCTCTGGGCCCCCTTGAAGCCCTGACCGGCCGCACTCAGCTCTGCCCGCAGCCTCCTCTTCTCCAGGCTGAACACCCCCAACTCTCCCAGCCTGGCCCCATAGCAGAGGGGCTCCAGCCCTTGGATCATTTTAGTAGCCCCTCGGATCATTTTAGTAGCCCTCCTCTGGCCCCGCTCCACCAGGTCCATGTCCTCCTTGTGCTGAGGGCTCCCGAGCTGGACGCAGGGCTCCAGGGGGCGTCTCCCCAGAGCATCATCTGCGATGGGATTGTGGCACTGCGCTGTCCCCATGGCAGCGTGGCCACCCCGAGGACCAGTCCCCTGTCCCGCTGGGATATCATCGGCACAGGCCATGATCCACGTCCTTCTCGAGGGCCTGAACGTCACACACCAGAAGCGGCCACTTCTGCTGCTGCCTGGCGTCTCATCAGGACCCCGCTTGCTCCCATCACGCCCAGGCAGCCGTGCAGAGCAGACAGCTCCATTTAAGATGCGCAGCAAGTTTCCAAGAAATCATGCTGTCTTCAAAGCAAGGTTGGCATGAATATTTCAGTGCAGCTGCTTGGCCCCAGGTACCTCACCGCATCTCCGGGAACAGTCATTACAGGGGCACCCGCGCCCAGGGTCACCAGGCCCGTGGCCAGTGCCAGCGTCGGGGGGACCGTACGCTGTGCTCCATGTGCTATGTGACACAGGCTTTCCCTTCCCCAGCCCCATACCCCAGCCCTGCTGTGATGGGATAACACCAGGGTCCTTGCTCCTGCCCTACCCTCAGGACCCAGGAGCTCCTGTTCCTGGCCTGCACTAAGCCCCAGGGAGATGCCCGAGCCCCAGGGAGATGCCCCAGGGAGATGCCCAAGCCTCAGAGACATGCCCAAGCCCCAAGGATATGCCCAAGCCTCAGGGAGATGCTCCAGCCTCAGGGAGATGCCAGAGCCTCAGGGAGATGCCTGAGGCCCAGGGAGATGCTCCAGCCCCAGGGAGATGCCAGAGCCCCAGGGAAATGCTTAAGCCCCAGGGAGATGCCCAAACCTCAGGGAGATGCTCCAGCCCCAGGGAGATGCCCAAGCCTCAGGGAAATGCTCCAGCCCCAGGGAGATGCCAGAGCCTTGGGGAGATTCCAGAGCCCCAGGGAAATGCTCAAGCCCCAGGGAGATGCCCAAGCCTCAGGGAGATGCTCCAGCCCCAGGGAGATGCCAGAGCCCCAGGGAGATGCTCCAGCCCGAGGGAGATGCTCAGCTCTTGCCTTCACCCCCCTGCACCCAGAAGGCCCCGGGTCACGCGTGGCCTGTCACTCTTATTCTCTAGACAAGTCCCCTCGCCGAAGTCGCAGCTTGGCAGCTCGGCTGCAGCCCATCCCCATCCCCATCCCCATCCCCATCCCCATCCCCATCCCCATCCCCATCCCCATCCCCACCTCCCCGCCCACAGCTCCCAGCTCCCATTCATCACCCTCTGCTTCACGGCTCCCGTCCCCCCCTTCCCCGGCTCATCACGGCTGGGCTGCCCGTGGCCTTGGGGGGGCCAGGCTGCCTGCCCGTTCCTGCCCGCGTTAGAAAAGGCAGCTCCTGAGCGGATCCACACGTCTGGGGGGACGCGGGGAGCGGGCGGCGGGGGCCAGGCGGCAGGACTGGGGAGGCGGGGGGGGGGGGGGGGAACCAATGCACCGTTCATTAGCCTCACTCTGCCTGTCCTAATTGCCTGTTCAGGCTGAAACAATTGTGTTAGAGGCTGCTCTGCCTAATTATTATTGTTCTTCTAAAAATAATGGGGTGGGGGGAGAAGAGGGGGAAAGCGAAGAGGGGAAGGGGAGGGAGGGAGGAGGGCAGGGGAAAGGGGATGGCAGGAGGAGCGGAGGACGGGGGATACAGCAGCTCGCAGACTAAGTGACTTGTTTAATGACTGCGAGCTCCCAGGCTGGTAGGGAATAAACAGGTCTGAAATTGGTTACCCCCCCCCTCCACCCCCTCCCCGCCGCCTCCCACCCTCTCCCGCTCCCTCGCACTGTGTTTATTTCCGAGTGATCAGAAGGAGAATAAAAGCCCATCTAGTGTAATAGAGGGAGAGGATTTAATCTGTGTGCCTGGGACTTGGGTAAACTGCAAACATCGATCCAAGCCAGTGGGGAAAGAAAAAGAAATTTACAGACCAATAAAAGTATATTAAAAAACTTCCCCTGTCCTTGCGCCCGGGCGGGGGCGATGCCATGGGGCTGCCAGGGGCTGCAGCCGGGGAAAGGAGCCCACGCGTGTCTCCTGTCTGGGCCCAGGGGGGCTTCTGGGGTCCTGGGGGGCTGCTGGGGTCCTGGGGGGCTGCTGGGGTCCCAGGGGGCTGGCCCCAGGGCCGGGGGGCCGTGGGCAGCCCCGGGAGCCCCCACGCTTGCCCAGGGGTGCCGCGGGGCCAGGGGGCTGAGAAGCGGGAGGGTCTGGCAGCCAGTCTGACACTTAAGGAATTAGCTCTGCATCATTTGGAGTTTTCTGCTCTACTAATTTTCAGCCGGCTCCTCATTTGCGTCTTTTTTTTCCCCACGGTTTAAAGGGGCAGCATCCCGGATTCCCGGGACCTCCTGGGACCTGGGTGGCAGAGCTTGGCCCCGCTGCTTGCCGGCTCACATCCCCTGTTGGCAAAAAATGGCAGATTTTGCCCTCTTCTCCAGCGACCTCTTCCCTTCCACGGGCCGTGCATCGTGCTTCCTTCCCCTGCTGGCATTTGCACAGCACCGGGACCCTCCCGCTGGGCAGCACCTCACCCCCTGCAGCATCCCCGCACCCAAAATCTCCCGGGAGCCCTTCAGTCGCCAGGCTCGGCAAACAAATCCACTCAGCTCTGACTTTGCCCTTTGGTGTTTGCTTTTGACTAACATTTGAGGTCTCGTCTGCGCTGGCCTGTCGGTTGATGAAAACAAAATTTCAGCCGTCTGTTGACTGACGGTGCACTTTAGACATCCAGGGGGGGGAGAAGGAGGGAATATTTGATCAGAGGTTTGCTTTCGCCGCGTGCTGCTCGCTGTGCCGGGGAGAGGATGGGTTAAAACACTGCCCTGGCTCGGGAGGCGGGGAGAGCAGGGTGCATTTATACCTATAACTCATCCTGGTGTGGCCAGCCTTAATCACTGCGCGGAGCCGTCTGCGGGGTGGTGTGGGGATAAGAGCATCCCAAATCCCTGCTGCCCATCCCCGCAGGATGCTGCTGCTCCCAGGATGTGGCTGGTGGGGTGGCATCCAGCCCCCTCGGGTACCAGCTAGAGCTGCCACAAGCACACCAGTCCTGGCTCCAGCCCCCCGTGCTGGCTCCTGCCCTTATTCTGATTTAATGCTCGGTGAAGCGAGGGGACCATTCCCAGCTCCCACCATGTCTCAGCCCATTGTGGGGACGGTGGCAGACTTGGGACACCGCAGATGACAGAGCCCAGGAGTGGCAGGAGCCTGCCTGGCAGCGGGGAGAGGCTCCACCCAAGGCAGATGGACCCAGAACCTGCCTGACCTTTCTATTTTTCCTTTCTACCACAAGAGCAAGCTGAGGCCACGTCGCTCGAACAAGCCCTATCATTTTCCTTCCCCTACCCAACAGAGCCCAGCACTGATCATCCCATTAACAGTAACCGGCCAAGCTAACAAAAGGAAATCAATGAAATTAAAAAAAAAAAAAAAAAAAAGAATCCAAGCCCAAACCCAATCTGAGCCACAGTTGTTAACCCGCGTGAGGAGAAGTACCAGAAATTCCCCGCAGTCGGCTCGGGGCTTTGCAGCGCGCTATCGATTCTGCCTCCAGCCACCGCTGCCATGGGCAGGCAGATAAATAATCCCGGCTCAGCCCATCCTCCTGGATAGCCCAGGCTCCTCACAGCTGCAGTCTGGGGACCCTGGTCATTGCCAAAAATCCCCGTCACCAGCACTGAGCCCTTCTGCTAGTGCATTCCTCTGGCTACAAGTGCCCCCCCCATCCCCGGCTGTGTTGGCAGGCCCCCTGCACCCCAGCCCCCAGTCCCCCTTTAAAGCCAGACCTTAACGCTGCCCAGCCCCAAACCTTAACGCTGAAGCGCCCCTTTTCGGCTGAGCCCCCAGGGCAGCTGCCTGCTGCCCCCCCAACTCCCTCTTGCAGGGGCACCTGTGGGCTTGCATGGATGCTGTGCGCTCCTCTTCGGGTCTGACCCCCCCAACCCACGTCCTGGGCATCACCCTCACCCTTACCTCATGCCCACTCACGCATCCCCCCACCCCCAAAGGTACCTTTCCCCCACAGCGCTGCCAACCCCTCCTGCCCCACCGCCTCGGACCCACTCGGTCCTTACCAGTTGCCCGACCATTCTGGGCCAGTAAAGCCTCCCCTGCACGCACGCCGGGGACACAAGCGGCTCCTCCACCCACGCAGGCAACACCCACGCAGGGCTCCACGCCGCACGGCCGCCGCTCTCCCACAGCACCACCTTCCCCACAGCGTCCCCTCCAGCCCCCCAACCTTGCAAGAGGTTGTTCTGCAAAAGAGCCCAGACCACGCGCCGGGAGCCGCTGTGGATATTCCCCAGGAACTTTCCCTGGTGGGAAAGCGGCGCCTCCTGCAGCACCCTCCACCCACAGGCTTCTTCGTCTGCGGGCTCGGGTGCCCTCCCTGCTGTGCCATCCCTCCATGGGGGAAATGTCACCGGGGCAAACATCTGCCCCATAGGAGAGGGAAAGAAAATTCCCCCAAGGGCAGATCCAGTGCTCCCTTCCAGTGGAGCAAATGCTCTTTCCCGGAGCACTTAGGGCAAGTTTCCAAGCCGTTCTCCTTTCTTTCTGAACGCGCTGGTCGTAGCCACGGGGCACACAGCTCCCCGCTCCTGCTGGGGGGCTGGCTCCAGCTTTCCCCACCACCTCTGCATTTAGGGGGGCTGAGACTGGGGCCCCCAGCCCGCTCTGGATGGACAGACACCGGTCTGACTCCCCCTCTTGCTCCAGCAGTGGCCTGTGGAGCTGGACCAGGAATCACCCTCCCTCTGCCGTGTTTGGAGACCCGGGGATGACCGGAGAGATGCCCTCCCTGTCCGGTTATGGGAGTCGGTGGTGCCTGGGTGAAGGGGGGGGGGGAAATTCTCCCATCGGAAGCGCTCTGAAGGCAACAGCGCTGGGCATGCCATTGCGGACGATGCCTGGGGACACACCATGCCCTGCTCTATCCTCATGCTCCTCCTGAGACACGGCTTCCCGGGGTCAAGCTCTGCATCTCTGCCTGGGCACGGGTCCTTCCCGGGGGGTGAACGCCCCGGGCTCTGCTCTGACTCTCCCAGCGAGGGAACTGGGCAGAGCCCAGCTGGACCCGTGACACCCCTGGGGCGGCTGGTGGGGCCAAGCCTGGGGTGAAAAGGGAGACGTGCCACGGGTGGGGGCACCCCGAGGGTGCAGCGGCTGTGGGAGAGAGGGAACAAGGGAGGCATCATCCCCAGCTGCAAGAATAGATGTTTTCTGGTAAGGAGACTAAATAATAAGAGCTCTGGCCTTGAGCAGAGATGCCTAAAGAGGGATGTGATTAGAGTTTTGTAAAGCCCCGACTAGCACGGAGAAGGTGATTACTGAGTGATTATTCACGACTTCTCATTACGTACGGGCAAAATGAAATTATCCCGCAACTCCTTTTAGACAAACAAAAGGAAGTGCCTTCTCCTAGGCTGCCTTACCGCGTGGAGGAACTCATCGCCATCGGATGCGTTCAGAAACCCACGGAGCGCGGCCCTGCCCACAGCTATCAAACACGGTTCCCTGGAACCACCTTCAGCGTGGGAAACCCCTGAGGGCTGGGCTGAGGTGGCCAAAGGAGGCATCACCCCCAATTTCTTGCATTCTCCCCTCTTGGCTGCTGGCTGGCCAGAGGAGCCTTTGCTCTGAGTCCATAGGGCTGTCCCTGCGCCGGTCGCGGAGCACGCAACGGGAGCCAAAGGGAGCAGGGCATGGCTTGGGTGCTCCTGGGGGCTGGATGCGGTGGGAAGAGAGTGGTCCCCTGACTACCAGGGACCTTGTTGGGTGATGCTGGGCAAAACATTGCCTCTTCCCACCCCCGGTTCCTGCCTATAAAATCCAGAGAAGGGTACAGCGACAGCAGTCGAGCGGCTCGCGTGCGGAGGGGGAGCCCGGGTGGAAGCTGTGGCTTGGCAGAGGGCAATGGGCTGATGCTCAGCTGGGGCTGGAGGAGCTTCCAGGAGGTGAAAGGAAAAGGGTTGCCAAGAGGGAGATGGGCAGGAGGGCAGAACGTGCTCCTCTGCCAGGTCCTTGCTCCAGCGAGACGCAAGTGCACGAAGCACCGGGGCGAGGTTGCTGGAGCAGGGTGGAGGGCCCAGCACCAAGGAGCAGCAGATTTAGAGGAGGAGCACTAAGGGGTGCCCAGCAACACAGACCCGGCGGGCAAAGCTAAGTGCCGTCGGAGATGAAGACGTGTTTAACAGAAGGGGGTTGAGAAGGCAGCTAGGAAGGACCAAGGAGGAATCCGAGCAGGCGGAGGCAGAGCATCAGCATCACCATTAGCATCGGTGGAAGAGCTGGCAAAAAGGGAGCTGCAGAAAACAAGGGGCCCTTAACCCTGTGTCCCAACCACACGCACTAAGGAACGCGTGCAGTTGAGTTCCCAGGAACACGAGCATCGCCATCTCCGGTGGGAACTGTTCCGCAGACGGAGGAGGCGACGGCAAGCCTGCCTCGGCAGTGGGAACGACGCGGTCTGCAGGGGAAAAAGCAGAAGCCTTGTGTCCTTCCTCCCACCCATGGCACTTGTGCCAGGGAGTTGTAATCCAGAGACGAACTGACCCAAAAGGGTGTGAAAATGGGTCAGAAGGTTGCTTTTTGTCTGAAGGCAGCCTGGAGCACGTTGTGGTGCTTGGGATACCTGCAGTAAGCGCCCACGGCTTGGACAGCAACCTCCCCCACTTCTCTTCCAAGGGTTTAGTTGTGGGCTACAGACCTCTGGAATGCTCTGGCTCCAGAAAGACCAGAGGTAGATCTTAGCATTTCTTCAGTTAAATCAAAAGGTTTAGCACATTTGAAATTATTTTGCCTTTCCAAGTTTAAAAAAAAAAAAATAAAATCAGTATTTTTGGCATTATGAGCTGCACAGGAAACCTAGCGCCGACCAGCCTCAGGAGTTCCTTTAGCCCTGGTGATTTTCCAAGGGTTCAATCCAGCTTATTTCACTTCGGATTTGAAGAAGCGCTTGGCCTTTAACTGTGTGTTTGAAACCTCTGAATCGATCGATTGATTGATTTGGGTAAACCTTTCAACAGGCCGGATGCCCTAATCGGCACTCGCCTCGCCGGGGTGCAAGGTGTCCGTCGGCGGGGGCAAGGCTGTGACCTCCCAAAGGCCATTTGGGACAGCTCAGCCTATCGGGGCTCAGGAACTGCACAAGGCTGTTGGTGTTCCATGGGCGGGGGGGGGTCAGCACGTGGGGGTGGGAGGTTCACCAGGCCACGGCAAGTGATGAAGAATAAGCATCCGCCGCCTCTAAGAAAGGAGTTCCTAGGAGAAGCAGCGGCGCAGAATTGGTCCTCCAAGAGCTGGCACCGCGGCGATTCAGTTCACTTCAGCAAGTGATGCTGTAGCAAAGCGACGTTACGGATATTTCGATGCTTTCGCCAAGTGATGGGCTTCCCAGCTCATTTAACTGCCCGGCTTCGTGTCCTTAGCGGTATCAGAGAAACTGCTCTGATAGGGTGCCAGATTGAAAGTTGGGCTGGTTTTCATAAATGTAGCTGTGCCCACAGAGGGTTTAACTGGTTAATTTGCAACGGGACAGCGGTGAGACGGTAGGGCAGGGCAGAGGTAGCCGAGGGGGCCCAGACGCCGTGGTGCTGATGGGAATCTTGTCCGGCGTTACACCGGGTGCCTCGCCACCACGCCGCCGTCCAGCAGGCGCCTCCTTAGACATGCCCAGCTCCTGAGGCACCAGAGGGGCTTTCAAGACCCGAATTTCCCGCAAAATTAAGCTTACG
This sequence comes from Butorides virescens, assembly GCA_017310255.1. Classification (NCBI taxonomy): domain Eukaryota; kingdom Metazoa; phylum Chordata; class Aves; order Pelecaniformes; family Ardeidae; genus Butorides; species Butorides virescens. Next base: position 16,051 of record JADKXX010004946.1, read on the forward strand.
GCGTACACTAATGAGAAGGGCACTTGATACAATGAATAGGTAGCAGGAAAAGGATATTGTGAAATAAATACGTAGCATCTTCAGGTAAGTGGAGCGTATTCAGCTCAGCAGAAATCCAGGCAATTAACCCACCGTGGAGGTGGTGGCTGAGGTGGATCCATTAGCAATTACACATGAGGAGCCATGCAGGACGCGGGCTTTCAAGGACCGGCAAGGACAAACACCAGTGCTTCACTTTGCAGCAGACCTGGTGGTTGAATACCACCACCCCCCCCACCACCCAAAATCTCAGTCCAGCTCCCAACAGCGCAGAAATTAAAAGAGCTTGCGCCTGGCAGCACCCACTGGAGATGATAAACATTGCCCAAGGGGAAGACTTCAGCCATCGATATCCAAACGAACCTCATCTGTTTCTTATTTGAAAATAAGCTTCCTAGGTGACAGAAATAAATGAGTAATAACAAAAGATCACCTTCATCCTGGAGGAGCCCCTCGCGGACCGGCATGGGAGCGGTGGGACGGGGCACGGCAGCAATTCCTGCAGAGGCTCTGCAGCAGCCTTAGGGAGCAAAAGGGATAAGGATGCGACGCCCAGCTGCACGATAGGGCAACTTCAGCAGCAGGAGAGCACCCGCCAACCCAACCTCTGGCCACCACACAGTGGCCACTAGCCCTGCTCAGGTAAGGCGTACCCTCGCCCCAAACCAGCCCAGTCGAAGATGTAGCCGCTCCGAGGCTGGATGCACCCCTGTTGCAGACCACCGCCCGCTCCAGCATCCGCACCCTCCCAGGGATCTTCTCTTGTCATTCAAAACCTGCTGCTTAGCTTGCAAGATTTGACAACGGTAGCGGGGATGCAGATAAATTCGGCAGGGTCCGTAGGCTTTAGTGTCCACGTGTGCTCGGAAGGACGTCATGTTTGAATGCGCAGACATAGACGGGAAGATTTCTAACGCGTTGCCCTGCAACACGCTCTCAGCGGGCTGGAGGAGGGGGTGGCACAGACCAAGCTCTTCTAAAACGACAGCGGCCTGGCTGCAGGGCCCAGCGCCAGCCGCAGCTCTGGAAGAGCATCCTCAGCAGCCTGAGATGGGGGACAGAAGAGTTTGCTAAGATGACCGTTTAATTATCAGGCAAATTGACAGAGGTGAAATCCCCACTTCCCTCCATGATGGAGCATCTCCTGTGGCACGCAGGGTACCGGTGTTCCTCGCTGCTCTGCCCTGGGCGCTCCAAAGAGCAGATACCAGATCCCACAGATGGACCAGCTGGGCTTGCAGCAGCCCCTTCCCTCTCCCGCCACCCTCAGACCCTTCAGGATTGTGGGGTGGCCCCTACGTTCCCAAGGGGACCAGCCCGCTCCTGCAGGGAGCAGCGAAGCCCCTGAATGCATCTGAGGCTGTAGGACAGAGGCTGAGCAAGGTTTGCAAGCCTGCTTCCCAGCAATGGGAATCATCCAAAGGGATATCATTCTGCTAGGAAAAACAACCACCTTTTCCATTGCAAGCTGTCTGAAGATCCATTTCCCCTCTGGCATTCCCATATCTCCTAAAAATCTCTTGGGATGAGACGAACTCATGGATGGGGCTGTGAGCAACCTGATGTAGTTAGCGGTGTCCCTGCTCCCTGCAGGGGGGTTGGGCTGGGTGACCTCTGGGGGTCCCTTCCAACCCAAAACATTCTATGAATCTGTGATTCTATGGTCTGTGAGGGTGGTTTTGGGATGAGAACTGGGGAGCTCTGCTCCTCCACGTGGCCCATGCCAACCCCCCCTAGGAGCTGGGGTGCTCCGGAGCCCAGCCCCTGCCTGGGAAGCACTCGCAGCCCATACCCAGCTCAGGGATGCTCCACGGTTCAGTGCTTTTGGAGACATCCCTAACAGTATTGCTGCAATTATCCTGTTGTTTAGGTGTCCCTGAGGAATGGAGAGACTCTCATTATCCAGCGGCCTGAGAATTTGGATGCGCAGGGGACGTCAAAGAGAATTTTGCATGCGGAGCCCTATGGATAGGTAGTGACCCATCCACCCACCCCCCTATCGGCCGCCCCGCTGCCCCGAACAGAAACAGCAGCAACAAACCCAAGCCAACGGCGAGGAGAGGGATACGCGCAAAGCTCTTGAGGGGTTAACCCGCTCTCCAGCATGGTTCAGTGAAATTGTCAAAAAAATCCCTTCTGACAAATTGCCTGAGAAGAGAGAGAAAAATATAAAGAGCCGAGCGCATGGTAATGATTTCTGAAAAGTTCCCCAGCACCAAAACGGCAAAAAACCATTAGCAAAGCAAATTGTATTTTGTGCGCATAATTCACACCAGAACACAGGATCCCGGCAGCCCCGCTTTCTATTATTAACGGGACGGCATGCCAAGTCATCTAGAAAGCTCTCCCGGCGCCGCCGGTGACGCAGGGCAGGGGATCAGCGCCGCGCCGGGGAGGGGAGGGCGGCTCCGGCCCCCGCACCCCCGCGCTGCCCCCCCGAGCCCCCGCCACGCGCCGGGTGGGAAACGCCGTGGGATTCACGGCTGGAGCGGGCGTGCAAACCTCGGCCCCAGCCGAAAGCACGCGGGGGGTTTGCCTTCCCCAAACCTTCCCACCCGCTGCGGAGCCCACCCCCAGCCCAGACGGGCTCTCATCACCCCTCTCATAGGTTTGGGAGTAAGCCCTTCAAAGCAGGGTGCTCCGGCAGGACACCGGCTTTACAAATCTCATTTTCCTTCTCTTTTTGATGCCCCACGCTGCTGGGGAGCCTGGGGGTTTGCATGTCCCAAGCCCCGCCGGTGCCTCCCCGGCCAGCCAAGCCCGCCGGAGCCACGCTCCACCCCGGCTCCCGCAGCTCCTTCCCAAAAACGCTCTCGGCGTGACGACGTGCCCTGCTGGGCAGCTACCGGGCAGATTGACTCCAGATGCTTAAGGACAAACATCACCCATCCTCATGCTCCGAGGGCTGGCTCTGACACATTCCTGGCATGGCCAACACCCCCAGGAAGAAAAATATTCAGATGAGGCCGGTGCGTGCTGCTGGCGGAGAGCTGGCTTTTAGGACACCGATTAAAAATATTACCTGGGCTTGCGCAAGCGGCTCTGGGGATGCTCCGGTCGGCGCTGCGCGCTGTACACATGGGTGGATTTGCTTTTGCGTGCAGCAGGAGCATCCCTGCAGCAGCAGGGGCTGATCTGTGAAAACCAAGCAGCTCAGCGCCAGCCAAGGGGCAGGGCTGGGACGCGGGCGCCGAGGCCTCTCCGCCCGGTTCCCCAAGCCCTATGCAATGCAAATCCTGCTTCTGCGATGAAGCAAAAAGCAGCAACCGCGGCACCGCAGCTCCCAGGGCTCGTGGCACGGCTGTTGGCTGGCAGGAGGCACAGCCCAGCGAAAGCCCCCAGGCTGCCCCCCGGCCCCGCTGCTCCCCAAACCCGTCTTTTGGCTGGCTCCGCTCCTCCTCTTGCTGGCGCCCCAACACGTCGGGGCTGGAGAGACGGCGTGCCAGCCCTGCGGCGTGGCAGGACGCCGGCCCGAAGGGTAGCCAGCGTGGTAGCCAGGGTAGGGCAGGCAGCCCTGGCTCCCCTGCCAGCACCCGCCCGCCCAGATGTGCACAGATGTTGGGGATGCTCAAGGGGCAGAGGGGGGTCCTGGGGAGAAATGGTGATGCGGGAGCTGCTGCTGACACCTCCCTGGGTCGTGCACTGCACGATCCTTGGCCATCCCTGCTCCCAGCAAGGCTGGGAACAGCTTTAATGCAGGGGAGCCAGGCTGGATTTTGGTCAGGGAAAGGCTCTGTAATTCATTACCTGTGCCCCAGGACAGACAGGGTTGTAATAAACACCTTCTTTGAGTCCTGTAGACAGAAGTTACATGAAAATTACCTCCTTTAGAAGAACATTAGCATTTCAAAGCCAAACATTAGGGTACAGCGGAGCACAGTGACTGCACGCACCGGCAGGACCGTGCTTTGCCTCTTTATGCACTGCGATGTTTTTCATCTCTCTGTTGGGTGTTGTTCCCCATGGGATGGGCCACAGGGTTGGGGACAGGACCTCCCAAACCACTCCCCAGGCCTCCGCTGTTGGATGTTGAAGAAGAAATGACGAACAGCAGGTTGTGCTCCTCATTATTTGGCCTCAAAGGAACAGGGGAGCCGGCTCCTTCAGCAGGTCAGGCAGCAACGGGAGCCCAGCCGGGGCTGTATTCCTGGGCGTGGGTGATTTGGAAAGCGTTCCCCTGCCCGAGGGTAGATCCATGCAGCGCTCACGTCCCAAGCAGGCGTTGCAGTCTTGGCGCTGGGATCGCCGAAGCACTTGTCAGCCGCAGGAGCGGTGCGAGGGAGAAAGGTGGCAGCGATCGGGGACATGAAACGGCCTTTGCAGGGAAGAAGTGGAGCAAAGCCAGGCACCAGGACAAGGGGCCATGGGTGCAAACTGAAGCAGAAGAGGTTCCAGTTGAATATGAGGAAAAACTTCTTGACTCTGAGGGTGACGGAGCCCTGGCCCAGGCTGCCCAGGGGGGCTGTGGAGTCTCCTTCTCTGGAGATATTCAACCCCCACCTGGATGAAGTCCTGTGCCCCCTGCTCTAGGAGAACCTGCTTGAGCAGGGGGGTTGGACTGGGTGAGCTCCTGAGGTCCCTTCCAACCCTTGCCATTCTGGGATTCTGTGAAATGAGGGCCATCTAAAAGCGAGGTGGCAGATGACTTAGGAATGGGTTTTACCTGTTAAGTATTGAGGAAGAACTCAGGATGTCAAATGAAACGATGGAGCAGCACGACTAACGCATGCAAAAACCTTTCCCGCAGCGCCCAGAATACCGCGGCTGTGGGCCGTTGGGGATGACGGGACCTTGCGGTGCGGCGTCGGTGAGCCCAGGGAGTCAGTGAACAGCACACGAATGCAGGAGGGAGTGGAAACCAAAGCACGAGATGCAATCGCTGGCTCGGGAAGCCTTTGAACAGAAGCTTGCTTGTCGCCGCTGGAGGGTATGATCAGGGAAGGCAGAGCTGTGGGCTTACCCTGTCGCCAAACCCTTCCTCCACGCTTTCCGGTACCAGCCTGCGTGGAAGCCAAGAGTCGGGATGCACCCTGGCGCACGTGCAGCCCAGCTATTCCCCAATTCCCGCGAGCGGGCTTCCTACCGAGAGATGGAGGTGCAGATAGGAGAGTGCTCCAACCCTAACTCGTTCAGGGCGCGGTATCTTAGATAGCAGACAACAATGCTGGAAATGTCTTTGATCCACACAGCTCCAAGCTCGGAAAAAAAAAAAAAACCAACCAAGCCTCAAAGGGAATGCAGAACCTTCTTGGCTTTGCTAACGGGGAAGGAGGTGGCCAGCAAACACCGGTGGTGAGAAGACCCAGTGATGCAAAACTAGACCGTGTCAAGGCAGCCTGCAGACCATCAGTAGATGCGCGCTTGCCTTCCTCAGCGTTAAATAGTTTGTGCTAATAATACCGCCTCGCCTCATGCAGATTAAGGCAATTTTGCATTAGTAATTAAAGAGAAAACGGTCCCAACAGCACAACGGCATTCGGAATGCACCAAACCTCATTTTGCGTGGAGATGCCATCCGCAGTGACCCAAGCTTCCTTTGCAACCCCGTGCCTAAGCCGAGGGAAGGGAAGCGCGAGTTATCTCCCGGCAGGCTAATTACTTCTTGTTTTTCCAAGATAATATTCCGAGTGTTTGAATACGGCTATTTTTCCTGCTCGTCTGCTGCAGCTATGAAGATTGTGTTACTGTCATATATGAGTTCTTATCTCTTATCTGTATTCTTTTATCTTTGCCACTCATTTAAATGTGTTTAAGGTTCTGAGCAGAGCCTTGTCTCTGCTCCAGAGAGCCGAGCTCCTCTGCACAGTTCCAGCACGTGCTCGGCTCTGGGCCCATGGCAGGGTCTCGGCAGCCTCTCCAAGGCACTGTGTCTCCGGCACGCACCTGGGATGTGCTCCGAGACCTGCAGCGACTTACTTGCTTTATAAAAACAGACAGCAGTCTCAATCCTTCCCTCTGGGAATCTTCCCTTTGCTCTCCGGGCTCTGGCGAGTTGAGGTTTGCACCGAGGCAAGCACTCAGCACGCCTGGACCTGGGCACGGCGCGGGCTGCTTGGGCACGGGTGCTCCTGCTGGCTGGGAAATGAGGATTTTGAGGGGGAGCAGGGCTCAGCCCAAGGCATTTGCAGGGCCGAGGTGCCCGAGCAGCATTTGCAATAGCGGGGGGGATAAGGTTCAGCGTTGCGTGCAGGCAGGGGTCGGGGTGGGGGTAGGAACGGGGGGCCCAAACCCTCAGGCAGGCTGCAGCCCAAAAGCTGGGTCCAGCCCCGCTCCCCAAACACCCATCTCCGCCCGCACCCGTGCACAGCAAAGCCTCTGGTTGCAAACAACCCCTTCAAGTCTTCGTGATTTCCCTGCTCCTGCTCTCGCCTCCTGAGGACTGGGCTCGGTGCTGCCTGGGGGGGCCTGAAGGAGGGGTGCTGGGGAGGGGTCTGGAGCCCCAGGCTGCTGGGGAGCGGCTGGGGGAGCTGGGGGGGTTCAGCCTGGAGCAGAGGAGGCTGATGGGAGCCCTCATCGCTCCCTACAACTGCCTGAGAGGAGGGGGAAGCCGGGGGGGGTCGTGCTCTGCTCCCAGGGAAGGGGCGATGGGATGAGGGGGAATGGTTTGAAGCTGCGCCAGGGCAGGTTTAGGCTGGACATTGGGAAAAACTTCTTCCCCAAAAGGGCTGTCAGGCTCTGGAATGGGCTGCCCAGGGAGGTGGTCGAGTCCCCATCCCTGGAGGGATTTAAAAGAAGGATGGATGAGGTGCTGAGGGCCAGGGTTTAGTGGTGGGATGGCAGGGTTAGGTTAAAGGTTGGACTCGATGATCTTAAAAGGCTTTTCCAACCAAAGGGATTCCATGATTCTAAGAAGGGGAGGTACAAGCCCATAGGGCCCTGGGGCTGAGCCCCCCGCCCCGTCAGGACGCTCACAGCCCCCGCACCGTGACAAGCTGCCGGGACGCGTCTCCCGCAGCCCAGCTCGCTGGGGGGGTCCTGCGGCACGGGAGGCCGGCTCCCCACGTCAGGTCGGATTTCTCGGCGGGGAGCCAGCAGGCAGTGGTTATTGCAGGGGATCATTACCCGCGCCGTAACACTAACACAGAAACCCTGCCGCGGCAGGCGGGTTTCCCAGTGCTCTCTGCTGCCCGCGCTCCGGCAGAGCTGGGGGCTAGAGATCGCACAGGGAACAGATTTGAGGACACTTCGGGTTAGAAACAGGATGGGTTTTTTCTTGGTTGGTTTTTTTTTTTTTTTCCCCCCTCCTTCAAATTAAAAAAATATCCTGTGCATCCATCTAGCCAGCCAAGGGAGGCATTTTGCAGCCGCCATAACAGATTTAGAGCTAGGAACCAGAAGATAAAATAATTTACTAATTGGAAGTGGCACCAAACATTTTGCCTCTTGCCCCTTCTGTGATCTCGGTGGCAAGCGGCTGGCAGCTCGCCAGGAGACGGAGCAAAGGGACAGCCGAGACCAGAGAGGTGGCCGGGGTGCGACTCCAGGAGAGCCACCCTATTGTTTTCCCCACACCCTGTCACCTTTAATTAATATGAGAGACGCCCATCAAAGGCAGAGCTGGGTGCAAGGCTGAGGAGGAATGACAGGGGTGGTGCAGAGGAATTTCACACAACAGTCCAGGCATTTTCTAGCTCACTGAGTCGTTTTCCCTTTTTTTTTTTTTTTTTTTTAGATGGCTTTGCACTTGGCAGACCTCAGCAGCCTGACGCATGGGGAGAGCGCGGCTTTCTCCACAGCCAAAAGAAGCCAAAAGTCTTCATTCATTCATTTACTCATTCATTTGCTCCACAACATACATTTATTTACTCGGGCTGGCACTCCACGGCAAAGGATGCTGTGACATGTGCTCAGCCAGGGCCAGCAGAGAAGGAGCAGCCATGCGGCACCAGCAGCTGCGGTCACAACAGCCGGTGGCACAGCCACCGTGTCCCCCATGCCGAGGTGGCCTCTCCAAGCCAGCATGGCAAGCACTGAGCACCCGGGGAGTGAGAGCTTTGGAGCTGGGACTGCCTCGTTGCCTCTACACCATGTCTGGTAGGTGGGCACCGTGCCACTGTCCCCACCATGATGCCCATGCATCCCCATGGAGGTGGCTGCTGTCCCCACCATGACGCCCATACGTCCCCACGGAGGTGGCTGCTGTCCCCACCGTGATGCCCGTGCATCCCCATGGAGGTGGCCGCCCACCATCCATCACCCTCCTCTGCTGCTCCGTGAGCATGCAGACCCCTCTGGCCCCCGGCTTTCCCATGAGGACCGACACAAACCTCACCATTTTAAGCCTTTAACCAGAGCTTGCTGCCTCGAGGCTGTTGCTTTGTAAGTCCAAGGTCTACCTCGAAAAACTGGTTGCACCCCATTCTCAAAGACCTTTTGGGGTGTCTGCTCCAAAGGCAGAGCCCCACAACTCACCTGCATGGTCCCCTGGAGGATGCTCACCAGTGCAGCGAAGGGCAGGCAACAGCAGGATGAGGATGAGCAGGAGATGAAGGAAACGATAGAGCAACGGGAGGTTTTGCCAGCAGAGATGCAGCTAGAAAGCCTGATGGGGCACGCCTTGGGACCCCCTTCTCTGCCTCCCATGTGGGACATCCCAACCCCTGGTCCAAACACCTCCCGTGGCCTGCAGGAGCCGAGGCCGGCGTTCCTGGGCACCTCTCGGAGATGCAGAGCAGGAGCACAGCCCAGGTCTGGATCTCAGAAGCATTTCCCAGTCCCTGTTTAGACACAGAAGAGATTAACGGGGTTTGGGGCTCCATGGCATTTTTAGTGAAGCAAAACAGGCAGAGGTTTAACCCTTCCCATTTGAGAGGGGAAGCCACGAGAAATCCTTGCAGAAGGCTCACCCACAAGGTGGCCCAACCTGGCGTTCTTCTGGTTGGCGACATCATGGTGTGGCATTAATCAAAATTCAGGCCATCACCTGCTCCGACTCCCACGCCTCTCCGCCCAGCTAGCGTTCCCGGAGACACGCCGCTCTCGATGGATAAATACTTGTCTTAAGTTGCCATCTAGGGGAGCAGAAAAAGTCAGTTGCTTCGAGGTAGGTTACGAAATGGAGCACGCGGAAAGCCTTGAGGTGCTTTCCTCTTAGAGGGAAGCTGCTGCCATGTAAACAGCAACAAAGAATGAAGATGAAGTTGCTTAAAATGCCTGAAATCTAGCGCAGCAGCGTAATTACGAACAAAATGCCTTCGCTTTGAAAGCCTGAGAACGCACAGGGAAACGCAGGCTTGGTGAACTCTTACAGGGCATGTCTGGCGGCGAGAGGAGGATGCTCTGGGCAGCGTTTTCCCCTGGGAAAGGACTGAATTTAGGGTCCAATAGTGGGAAATACATGGATGCAGGAATAGAAAACCGTGTGAACGGTCTCCTGAGATCTCCCCCCTGCCTTCCAGGCTGAGACCGGCATTGCTGCCGGGGGGGCAGAGCAGCTCAGGGCACACCAGGAGCCAGGGCAGCAGGACACGCTCTCGCTCCCGTATTTACCGGGAGAGTTTTCCCCAGGATCACCCACAGCACGCTCAGCTCCGCCGTGATCAGGCGGGGGGCATGAACATGGGTTTTTATACAGAGGCATTTTGTTTTGTTGAAAGGGGATGATAAAAAGAAAAAAAAAGGAAAAAAAAGATTAGATCAATGTGAGATCTCCAGCGAGGCTAAATCCCAGTTAAACTCAGATAGGGGCAGGATGGAAATAAATTCTGCAGGCCTCAGAAGAACAGAGGAGGGGGAAAAAAATACAGGGAAGGAGAAGGGAGAGACAACAGCATGGGGAAAAATGGGTGATGGTGGATGGGCTGTGCTGCTGCCTCCCAGCGCCGGGGTCCTTCCCTGGGTCCCAGGTCCTTCCCCGGGTCCCAGGCTCCCGGAGGATGCTGCTGAGCTGCCGTTCCTCAGTGGAAATGGCTCCAAGCTCCGCAGACAAAAGGTTCCCTCTCCCTGCATTTCTGAAGTGCTTATCGCAGTGGTGCCTCTCCGCTCCGAGCCCTTTTCTAGAGAAGGGCAGAGTGTTTCTATTGTTGTTATACAAATAGCTTCCCCTGCCAGTTCCTTTCCTTCCAGGCTACTGAGTGGAGCTTGGCTCGGCTCCCTCTGGACTAATTTGATGAGAGATAATTATCTTGTTAATATCATCTTATTTTCCTAAGTCCCAGCCTCTCTTTTATTAATTCTGTCAGATCCTGGTTGTGTTGCTCTTAGGTCCATGTCTTTTCAAAACAGTATAACAGGCACTTACGGGAGAAAGTCATGAAAAGAACAGCTTAGCTTGGAGAATGTCAACATTGACATTTTGCACAGGGGAGTTTTTTCTTCCGTTCCTCCTCACAGAGCTGGGCCCCGTGGGAACCACTCGGATGCTGCCTCTCTATGGGTGGGATGCAGCCGCAGGAGGAGATGCTCAGGACCTGGGTCCCCCTTGTAGAATCGTTTAGGTTGGAAAAGACCTTTAAGATCTTATCAGGTCCAACCGTTACCCTAACCCTGCCATGCAGAGGAGGAAAGGCAGGAGGGCTGGGTGCTCTACAGCTCTACGGGGCAGGGAGATGCCTCAGGACACGCAAAACAAGGTGGGCCCTGGCCAGTGTCCCTCCTGTGCCCTGGCCAGTGTCCCTTCTGTGCCCCGTCTTTGAGCTGAACCAGCTGAATGCAGCAGGCAAGGGTCAGCAGATGGGAAAAGGAGCATGGATGTGGGTTGCTTTAAATGGAAGGCTTGGTTTCAGCTATCCAAACAGCTGCCGGCGAGCACGAGGATGTGGCTAACGTGCCTGTCCTGCCACGGGGTAGCTGACCCCAAGTCGGGGGAAGCCTAGGCAGGGAGATGGTACAGGCAGTGGAGCAGCCACCCCAGGGTGCCTGCAAAACGCTTCGAAAGTTCTTTCAGACCTCATTATCCTTTGCAAGAACATTTATGGTTATTCTTAACATTAACAGTGCAATTGTATTATCTCATATAATCATACGACATGACTCATTACGAAGCCGTAGCCTGGAACGCCAGTGGATGCCCCAGAGCCCTGTCCCTCTGCCCTTGCCCTGCGCTCACCGGCAGGCACGCCGAGCAGGATCCCATCTCCCCTGGCCGCACCCCCCACCGCCCTCCCAACACAACACCTACCTGCATCCCTCGCCACCAGGGGAACATTTCATGGGGCTGCTGATGCCCTGGGCAGGCCCTGAAGGAGACCCAAAGGCTACCCAGATCCCCACAGCACTGGCCCAGGGTGCCCAGCTCTGCAGGACTGAGGAGCTCTGGGGCTCTGATAGGACAAAAAGAGAAATTTTAGCATCAGATGAAGTCGGGAGAGGTTTAGTGGTGGGGTGGCAGGGTTAGGGTGATGGTTGGACTTGATGATCTGAAAGGGCTTTTCCAACCCAAACGATTCTGTGATTCTATCTTCCTAGTTGGGGCAAATTGAACAGGATTTTGAGTAAGACCTGATTTTGTAGCAGACATGTAAGCTTTCTCCCAGTCCCACTTCAGCTACCTACGGCTTCTTCCCCTCCGCCCTTGCATCTGGGCCTCAATCCCTGTAAAACAAAGCACTTGTGCCAATGCTCCAGCCTAACCATAGGTTTAAAGTTAAGTACCTTCTCAAGCGATTTTTCTGAATCAGGACATAAATGCAAACCTCTCTGACTTGCCTTTTCTTCAATAACATAGATATCAAACTCATTCAAGAGAGAGAGCGAGAGCAAATGAGTGGGTCGGGCAGACTTCCTCGCTGCTAGAAACCGAATTACATTAAGCCTGCTCCTGACTGCTTGCAGGAAGGAGTTGGTTTTTTTTGTTCTAGTTTGTACAAGTGCTCACACTGTGCTTGTCACTGTAGCATCCAAGAGCTTGCCAGCATTGCATTAAACAATGTGACTAATATCTGCAGCACGCTCATAAGCTGCGGATTTCAAGTCCAGAGCTTAGGCTCATTTATTCAAGGGACCAAACTCATTCAGTGACGGAGTAAGGAAGTGTGTTCTCAGTAGCGGCAGATGTACTTACAGCATTTAATCATGCAGGCAAGAAGAATCCCATTCTTTAGCTGGTATGTCATAGCCCAGGGTGGAATGTCCTTTAACCGAGTCCTTTGCTGTTCCACATGGGCTGAGGTCACCCGACAGGCTCCGCTGTGCCGAGGGAAACTGATTAATAAAGCCATTAGAAATAAAGTCATAAAAATGATTCAATACTTCAAGTCATATTGTGAGAAGGCTCGGGGGGTTGAAACATTCAGATAAACAGCCTTGAGTCAATAGTTTGGCCATCTCCATGGAGAAAGAAGGTAAAGAGGAAAAGAAAGATGAAAGGAGATACGGTAAGACAACGGGCAGGGTAGAACAACAGAGTAAAAAGGGTAAGAAAAAATATGATGGATGGTTTCTCCAATTCCCCAGTGGGTGCAGGCACGGAGGGAACCACAGCTTGGCTGTTCCGTGCTCTCCAAGTGGGTTGGTGGGGCCTCTCAGGAAGGTTTGCTCCGTTTGCCTGCTAATGGTCACCCCCCCCGGGATGCAGCGTCTGCTGCTCAGCTCCAGAGAGGCTCGAGGAGAAGCAGATCTTGCACCTTGCCATTGATGAGGCCCATAAGAGCCCTGGCAGAAAGGACAAATCTCCATACTATTGTGGCATAACAGACATTAATTGCATATACCAAAACATTTAAAATAGACTAGGGGATGTGAGGAAAGAAAGCAGAATTTGGACTCCTGGCTCCCTCGGAGTTTACTGAAGCAACGCAGCACACATACTTCGATCCGATGCCCCTGGAGATGGTGTTTGCACGAGTCAGGCCATTGCCACCGCGCTTCGGCAGGGGTGACACGACAGCCTCATCTGCTCAGCCCTCATGCCAGGAGCTTACAAGCAGAGGGAGCCTCAGCAGCACCTCCCGTCCAGGATGGAGAACTGGTGGCTGGGTTGCAGCAGCCCAGGCGAGATGCTGAAGACTTGGAATGCTCCAAGCTGAAATCAGAGCTCTTAAGTTTTTAGTTTGCCCTGCAGCCTTCACCCAGAACAGGAAGGTGGTTTTATGAGTTTCGCTGCCCCAAGGTTTCATAGAATCATGGAATGGTTTGGGTGGGAAGGGATCCCCAGAGGTCACCCAGCCCAACCCCCCCGCAGGAACAGGGACACCTTGAACCAGACCAGGTTGCTCACAGCCCCGTCCAACCTGGCCTGGAATGGTCCCAGGGATGGGGCCTCCACCACCTCTCTGGGCAACCCCTGCCAGGGTTTCACCACCCTCATTGTAAAGAATTTCTGCCTTAGATCCAGTCTAAACCTACCCTGCTTCAGTTTAAAGCCATCCCCCCTTGTCCTGTCCCAGCTGGCCCTGCTAAAAAGCTTGTCCCCCCCTTTCCTCTGGGCCCCCTTGAAGCCCTGAGCGGCCGCACTCAGCTCTGCCCGCAGCCTCCTCTTCTCCAGGCTGAACACCCCCAACTCTCCCAGCCTGGCCCCAGAGCAGAGGGGCTCCAGCCCTCGGAGCATTTTAGTAGCCCCTCGGATCATTCTAGTAGCCCTCCCCTGGCCCCCCTCCAACAGGTCCATGTCCTCCTTGTGCTGAGGGCTCCAGAGCTGGACGCAATTTCTCGAGAACTCACAGCCCCTCCACCCAGCCGCCCCAGAACTCACCTTCACTGCAAAGCAAACAGGAGCCTGGGAGCACCAAGGCAGGGGGTGGTGGCTCCAGACCGGCCAAGCATCCCGCAGCCGGGGATCCTCGGTTAACCCCCCACTCTCCCCCACAGTCCCAGCCTCCGCTCCCCCCGATGCCTCACAGGGATACGAGGCTTGTCCCCGCTCTGGCAGGGATGTGGCACAGGACCAGCTAGGATGTGGCTGCTGGCCATCACCGCCAATACACCCCCTAAGTATAGAGCAGAACATGCAGAGAGCAGCGAGGTTACCGAATCGAGAGCTCGAATGAGGCTGCCTGCCCATCAGCGGTGCTTCCCGACTGAGCCCCTGCCTCCTGGTTGGTTTTCTCCTCATTTTTCAGCACGCAACTTACAGCCTTATTTACTGCCCACTGTCCTGGTCCTGGAACAAACACAGGGCTATGAATGTCCTCATCTGCTTTCCTATGAAACGCATCTGCCTGACAGACGTTCATTTGCACAAGATCCTGTACTGTGAAGGGGTTTATGAAGATTAAATAGATCCATTAGTTTTACATACCCAGTCTGAGACACCTGGTCCCTGTTTCAGTTTTTGTAGGGTTGGGGGTTTTTTCCCCCCCTCCTTTTTTTCAGCAAAGTTATGACAAGGATGCTTGTCCCTTCAGAGCAAGGTTCCCACCGACTTCAGTTGTAGCGCAACCGCTCAGCCTTAAGCAAGCCAAGTAGCAGGGGCTCCAGCCAGATGCCAGGAGAGGAGGGACACATTAGAAGTCACCAGTGAAATACCTGGTGCACAGGACTTGGTGGCTATCGGTTGGGAGCGCTGTGGCAGAGGCAGGAATAGTATGTGGTTCTCCAGGGCAAAACCCAGTCACTTCAATCTTCCCCTTCCCACAACATCTTGCCTTCTTCCCTAACATTTTCCCCAAGTTTTGCAACACATGAAGGGTCCTACAGCCCAGAGGATAAGCCCTTGCCCTCACACCACAGCAGCTGTGTGATCTAGAGAAGACGACTACAACCGTACGACAAAACCTTTGCTGCAGCGCTCACCCAGATGCCGGGGAATTTAAGAGGCGCAGATCACCTTGGCCCTTGCGTTCCCCAACTTTCAATGCCTTCTTTTGAAGTCTTCATCTTTGTCGCTGACATTTTCTGGGGTCTTAAAAAAGAAACTAGCAAAGGAGAGCTCAATCACGCATCGCCAGATTAATCCCTCCAGCTCGTTTGGGGACTTCTAGACGTGCCACGCTGGGCTGGCTGCTCCTCCTTTCAGGCGTCACCTCCCTCTGGAAAGCAGATGCCCCCCAGGGCCCTGCCACATGCTTGGTCATTTCAAAGCCAGCCAGTGTGGATACCACACATTTTTCCAGAGTCTGCTTCTTGCAAACAGGGTGGTTGAATTAATTCCAGGCAATTTATCACGCAGGCAGCACAGCAGGTGGCAAGTACAACGCTGTAGACCAGTGATCAAAGAGCACCCACTGGGTCTACACGTGCCGGCATCTGAAGAGCCCAGGCATCTCTCCTAATAACATACATTGAAAGTTCCAGCTCCCTGTACAGGGCATCAATCATTTTCCTGTTGGTTATCATTTTCTATCATGTGTCTCTCGTGCATTTTTAATTGGTTAATTACTTTATTCATACACTAAGCACACCCTCAAGCTCCAATTATTATCAGCATTAAGTGCTCGGTTCATCCTATACATCTTTTAAATGCTATATTTGGCTGTTTCCCGGTCCAGGCTTCCTTCGCATACAATACCGTAGGGGTCCTGCAGATACCTTAGCTAGTCCTTTGACAGCCTATAGCCAGCCTGCTCATTAGTCTATTATCTAGCTGCTTATCAGCCCCACTCCCCAGCTCCTCGTTACCGCAGTTGCAATTACAATAGCCAACATTCCTCCTTTCATAGCACCACTTCACTTACAACAGGCCACGGCTATTCAAGCGCGCAGCTCCCCACCGCAACGCTAGGTTGACTTCCCCTCTACAAGCGGACACCTACCCTGCCTTAATGAACAGCAGAGCTCTTGGTGTTGTTTGTTCACACTTCACTATGGGCATTGTGTGGTGGATCTTCTGTTAAAGGCTCTGGCTGGGCCCCAGGGGGGAAAGCCAACCCTTTCCTCATCCTTGCTGCTCCCTGCTTAGTTTGGAAAAGAATTGAAATCGCTGCTTTCTCTAGGCTGACTGAGCGCCTTCATCTGGAGGAAGCTTCCAGAGGTCAGGGTGGGCTGACCAGGAGCAACAGGGACCCTAAAAACACAAGGGCAAACTGGGAGGCTGTTGGAGCAGCAGAGGCTGCCTGCCCAGACACTGGGGCCCAGGGTTGGTTTGGTTTTGGCTCCTCTATGCCACCCACCTCTTCTCCCCACTGGAAGAACTGCCTTGTTGCAGGGGAAGATGGGGGAGCAGCATTGAGCTTCCACCACCTTTTGACATGTTCAGTGCACCCACTGGTACATCTGCAAACTCACTGTACATTTCTTCCAGCCCAACATCATCAGGTTGAGCAAGACTTGACTGAAGATGCCCTTTTACTTCTAGAGGATTAGCTTCACCAAGCTCATGGCCGCATGGGTGGGAGAACAATGCAAGTGCCGTAGCAGGAACATGCAAGTCAGAGGTATGGGAAAAAGGTACCAGGACTATTTTGGTGCTAGATCAGAAAACAAATTGCAAGATGTGCTGTCTGACCCAGAGACCTGCTCCCAGACAGTTCAGCGCCGAGGTCAGCCCCAGTGGTCCCAACGCTGTTGGTACTGACTGAATTTCACAGGCAGTGGCACACCCAGTGTCACGCCAGCCCACAGAAAGCACCCAAACACTGTCTTGAAGGTTGTCCAGGCAAGGGCCAAGGGGACTTTCACCCTTCAGAGGTGCCACCACAGGAGGGAGGACCAGTCTGGTGGCCAAGCAGAGGCCAGCACCCATCTGCAGGTCTGGCCTGAGCGCCACAGCCACACTAACTGTGGCAGCAAGCACAACGCGCAGGCGTGATGAGAAGGAAAGGATGACTTGGACATTCAGACCATGGCTTGGTGCAGAACCATGCTGGGGAGAGCACAAGATGAGCCTGGGAGATGATTGTGCACCCAAGGGTGGCTTAAGTCATCTGGGCTCTGTCCCCACCAGGAACTGCAGAGCTGGACCAGCAAGGTGCTGACCTTGGGCAGCTACCTGCATGCAGACCTGCACTCGGCTGGCTTGGCTCTCTTGCAGTGCCCTGGGAAGGAGGATCCAGAGCAGAAGGAAGCAGGGTGCCTGTCCCCAGCCCTGCAAGGTTGCCTTCCCTACCCCCTGGGTTCTTCTCTGGTGCCTGGCCCAGGCTGAGTCTGCAGGCTCCAAGACCCTGCTGTGAGCTGCAGGAGTTGTGAAGCTGCCCCTGCTCATGGATTTGGTCTGCAAGAACAGAGCAGGACTCCCATACAGAGCACTGGGGGAATGAACAGCGGTTGGAGGGGCTCTTCAGCATGTTCCCACCCTGCCACCCACCAGAGTTTCCCCACATGCACTCCTAGAGATCTACCCTCAGATTCTGAGCAAGGCAAAAAAGCACGTCAGGCTTGCTCCCATCCCATCCCCTCGCCTGCAGCTCCTGGCTTGCAGGACACATCCCAGAGAGCCGGTTTGCTTTGACTCCCCCCGCTCTTCCTCCTGCTGGCCGGGAGCTCAGGACCCACCGCACACAGCAGTGCCCTGCTCCTTCCCAACGGGCTTGGCACGGCTGCGCCCGCAAAGCCAAACCTCAGGCTGCAGGCAGGGGCAGCGAGGACTCTGGATATAGTAGGTCCTCTGACCTTTCCCATGGCTCCACTGCTGATCCCAAAATACAGCGGTCCCCACCCAACTGCGGGGGCAGGCTAGCACGGAGGGGCTATTTTACGTATTTAAAGCTCTGACTTCTATTCCTGCACTATAATCCTGCGTGCAATATTAATTATCCAGCTAGCACTGTTGCCATGACACTCCTTAAAGCCATCAAAGCCAACGTAAGCGTATCAGACCCCCACCCCACCCTTCCCATTTGCTCCTGGACTCAGGCGAGGTCCCGGCGCCAAGCGTTGGTGGCAGGGGAGGGATGGGCGCCGACCATCTCAAGGGTTACCTAGCCCTCTGCACAGAGCAAGAAAAGTCCAGATTTGGACTTTTGGAAGTTGTGCCTAATTCTGAAGCTGCATTCCAAGAATGGACTGAATCCAAACATGCCCATTTTTAGGTCAAGCTGCAAAATTACTTTTTCCTTATCAAAACATTGTCCTATCTTTAGAAGCTAAAAGGGATGATTAGAGTTATACGGAGAAAGGAAGAAAGAAATGAAGGGGGGGGGTGATGTATAAACAGATCCAGAGCCCAGGAAAAAAAAAAGACACACGTATAAGATCAAAAGAGGATGAGCCAAATTCCGAATAACCTGATGTATGCAGCATTTACATCCCTGAGTGGCTGACACTTAAGCAGCCCCACAGGCAGCGACAGAACAGATCTGGGTCCTCCCCCCTCCCACCAGGAACACAGCCCAAATACTGACAATAACTCGCTTTATACCTCCAAAACCTGGGAGAAGGTCAATCATATTTAACTGGAAACAAGGGCAGGAGCAGGTGTTTACTGGTTAAGGGTTTGTGCTGGGGAAATCCTTTTTTTTTTTTTCCCCAAAAGCCAGAATAATTTTCCCTTTGGTGTGGAAGCACTGGTGGGAGTCCCCACAGTTCATGGACCTCTCATTCGCAGGGTCCACGGCCAGCACAGGCAAGGTCCCCACAAGCTTGGCCGGGTGCAAAGCCAGTCCTAGAGGACCAGTTTTGGCCACACCGTGTTTCCACAGATCAGTCCCCCACATGTGCACAGCCTGAGGTTCCATCTTTGGTCTGACGGACAGGGCAAGCTCATCCTGGAGGAGCTGGGCTCTCATCTACAGGCTGCTTCTGTAGAGCAAGGTGGCCCTTCCATGATACAGAATGCATCACGTTCAACTCCCACCCACAGCTCCAGCAAGACCTGCAGATATTGCCGGAAAGCTGCAGAAAGCCCTGAAACTGGGTGATAAAGGAGCTCCCCTCACCCATCCTGGTCACCCAGGGCTGTATTCCCAGCTCTCGTGCTGCAGACTTGCAGTCAAAGAAAGAAAAAACCCATCAGGCAAAGGGAGGTCACTGGCATGGATGGGAAGGATATATTCCAGGTGATGGTCTGCTCCTCCTGGGAAGTCACTGATGCCTATGCTCTGGCAGCGCATTCCCTGGGGGCTCATCAGTCAGAAAAGCCAGGGCACCCATAAGCTACAGACACCCCGATGGGGTTTTTTTTTGTCACACAGATGGGTCCTGCATGCTAGGGGATGTGCTGCACAGCTGAGCCAGGGGCTAAAGGTAAGAATACTGGGGAGAAGACCAACTGTGGAGGCACAGCTCTGCTTGCTTCCCCTGTCTCATTGCCCCTTCAGGATACCCCCCGCCTTCCTCCTGAAGGAGCTGGAGGATGCTCACCAGTGCTCCGGCTCTCCACGTAACGCAGGAGCTTCCCCAAAAGCCTTGGAGGTGGCCCTCGGCGTGAAGGAGCAGCAAGAACAGGGCTGCTCCGGAGCGAGGGGGAAGGCAGCGGCAGGGCAGCATCCCACCACAACCAAACAGGAGGAGGCTGGCGATGAAGACAGGTCCATCGGCAGTCCCAGAGAAGATGAAAGGTCAGGTCTGGTGTTCAGCCAGGAAGAGCAGTCAGGACTAGGAGCAAAACCATCCCCAACACAGCTGGGACTAACCCTCCAGGCCTGAGTTTAAATGGAGCTGCTGGAGGTGTGGGTGGGGAGCCCAGGTGGGGCCAGTTGGGCAACTAAAGGCAATTAGTGCCCCCAGGTCCCTGACACCCAGGCTATGCCAGCTGTAGAAACTGCTTTTTCCCAGCAGGAGTAGGGGTGCCCCGGGGTCTGGGAGAGGAGCGCTGCCTGCGGATGGGTGGCAGAGCACTGCGGGTGGGTTGCACCGTGTCCCCGAGCATCCCTTCCCAGTGCTGGCCCCAGCACTTGGCTCCGTCCCCCGGCTCCGTCCCCCGGCTCCGTCCCCCGCTGCGCACGCTGGGCTGGAGCCCTGCTCTCCTTTCTCTGGGTTATGGCACCATCAGCCCCCGGTGGTCCACGCAGCGGTGGGGTTGGGCTGTAGGGTTGTCCTGCGCTGGACAGGCATCGCTGCACACCGTTTAAGGTGTCCTGCAAAAGCCCTGGCCAGGGGCAAGGGCAGGCACCCGCTGCCCGGGGTGGTGGAGCATTAGGTGGTCTTCCCACATTTGCTGTAAGCATTTCCCTGTGCAGATCCCTTCCAGCACCCCCAGGCAGGGAGGGTAACATGGCTGAGGGAGCAGGAGTACCGTACTTTGCCCCATACTTTATTTTAAGGCTCTTTTTAGGCTCTCTCCCTGACTTAGTCCCCAGCGCCCTATATTCTTTATGGTGCCAAGATGCCGCGTTGTCCCACTGCAGGAGGTTAGCAGGTCAACACAACAGCAAAATACTTCTCTGAGAACTCATGTGACGTTGTCCCCGAAGGGTAAACCTTTCCTTTATTCCTCCAAAGGTTTGCCTTACCTCCTCTGTCCGTGCCCGGGTGCACGTTCCCAGCTAGGGATGGGGAGCAAGGAGCTGCGGAGCAAGGAGCTGGGGAGCAAGGAGCTGTGAAGCAAGGAGCTGCAAAAAGCAAGGAGCTGCTTCATTTACTGTAGAAGGAGATACGAGTGGATCTTTTACTTCTGCTTATGAAATCCCATTTATGACAATATTCACACCTACAAGCAGCTGGCACCCTTCTTCGTATGCCAGAGGCTCTACTGGTGATGAGTTTCTGGCTAGGAGCATTACCACTCACGACTGATATGTTAATGCAATTAGAGGCAGTGCCAAGTGCAAAGCAGTATTTGTCCTGATATTATTGGTGATAAAAGAGCCTCCTGTGTGAGAAGCAAGTCCATTTCCAATCCATCTGTATCTATATCTAAAAAAGCTTTCATTTTCCCGAGCGCTGCAGCAGATTTCTCGTGATAAATTGCTGCCATATCTTAGCTCCCAACCACATTACATCCTATTCAAATCCCCTTCATTATAACAAGAAGCCATATGACACCAAAAGCTTGTCTCGGGAATTTATGACACAGTGGAGACTCTTAGATCCACTAAACCCCATTAAAACCGTCTCCCTTATAAAACATACACCTTATTATGCACTTCAGTGGCGGGCAGCAGGTTGCCTTCTGCCAGGGCCCTTATTACCGGCGCGAGGGCGGCGCGAGGGGCGCCGGCAAAGGATCCTGGCCCCGCCGAAAGCGTGGGGCCGGCGCCGCGTCCGCGCCTCCCGCCTGGCGCGTGTCGGGTTGTGGGGAGGGCTTTGTACAGCCATCGGAGGGGGGGGGTGAAGTTTGCTTACTAAGCCAAGACAAAAGGCAAGGCACCCCGGTGGCTAAAGCTGGTCTTTTTTTTTTTTTTTTTTTTTTTTTTTTTCAGGTCTCTTTCTGACACAAAGCCTCAAAAACATGGCTTTGGGGTGGAATGAGATGTTGCATTAAATCTGAAATGAAGCGCTGTGGTTTGTTTTGTTTAAAGGCATTTAATTGAAATAAATTCGCTCTTGAAATGTCTTTAAAAACTGTGACCCGGGATTTGAACAGTGGAGCACGGGCGCTCGCTGATCTCCTGATCTCTCCTTTCAGACGCGCTCTCCGCTTGCAAACATGCGTTGCTTCAGCCTTCGTTTCACAGAGTCAGTTCTGTCCCCAGCGCCGTGGCCTGGGGGTGCTGGTGGCACCTTCCTGAGCCGGGGAAGAGGGACAGGAGGGGCGGGTTGTGGGGGTGCTGATGGAGGTCGCTTTGCAGGTTCAAGCCTCTCTGACCGCCCCCATCCCACCCCCACAGCCCCCGCGCAGCCCACGCCACCCGTGCTCAGCTTCTGCTGGAGAAGCCACCGCCACCAGGCAATGCCAAGGAGCACGAAGCAGCCCCCCCGCAACCACACAGCAGCCAGGCAGGGTGAGGTTGGGCATGGGGAACAATTCCTTCCCCAAAGGGCTGTCAGGGGCTGGAAGGGGCTGCCCAGGGAAGGGGTCGAGTCCCCACCCTGGGGGGGATTTAACAGCCGGGCAGAGGCGGTGCTGAGGGCCAGGGTTTGGGGGTGGGATGGCAGGGGTAGGGGAAGGGTTGGGCTGGGGAACTGAAAGGGCTTTTCCAACCCAAACGATGCTGTGATTCTATTCCTCATCCCGCCGTGGCCGGACACGTGAGCAGCCCAGGAGGCATTACTAGGACAGATGACCCTTTCGAGCCGGCAGGATATGGCATCCTTCATCCCCAAGAAAGGGATTTTGGTTTTCTCCCGCACCGCATCAATTCTCTCCCCCCGCACTTTTCCCCTCCCAGCTTTCGCGCGGAGCACCAGGCTGTGCCCTTCAGGAGTCCAGGTGGCAGCTCCTGTCTGCTCGGCGCGCTGCTCGTTAAACCGGGTAAATATGTTTGTGTTTTCCTCTTTTTACCCCTCGTTTAGTCTCATCTGACTGTATTGTTGACTCTACTGGATTATGCAAATCCAAATATACCCAATATTGAAAACAGGAAGGTAAGCAAAAGCTCGTGCCCACTCTTCTGGACCACGCCAAGGACAGGAGCGCAGGCTCCCACCGCGCCAGGACGGAGTCACCTCTGTGCAGCTACCGAGCGCGGTGCAGGGGCGGGTTTGTCCCCCTGGGACTGATCCAGCCTCCTACCAGCACCGACTCCGCGCCCCCAATCAGCCAAAGCGGGATGCAGGGACCCGATCACGAGCACCCTGCTGCGGGGCCAGCACGCTCATCGCGGTCCTGTGGCTGCTTCCCCAAGGTCTGGGTGCTCGAGGGTCCTTCTGGGCGCGTGCAATGAATGCAGCCGTGCTCAGCACGGGGATGGCTTAGGATGGCTGCGTCCCACTGTGCTAAGCCCCCTTGAAGAAGGGGGATCTGGCTGGGTGACGGGATTAACGCTGCTTTGGGGTGGGTGATTCTGTGCCGGGGGTGCCAGAGAGGCAGGCAGGCAGGCCGGTAAAATCCCGGAGCAGAGATGAACAGGGAGAAGCAGGAGCTCTGGCTGGATCACACACACACGCGTGGAATTGAAGAAGAACTTGATGCAGAGCTATCGCATGCAGTGGAGTAATCTGTAAATAACTCAGGGTAACTCAAGTGCAGCTAGACATGTTCATGGGGCTTTTAAAGTCATGTAGATCAAGATGAGCAAATGTCTCTGTGACAGGGTGTCACGGGTTATTGATGCTGAGGCCAGAAAGGCTACTCTGTCCTCCTTCATCACCAAGGCCAGATAGTTTTACCAAGTGATTCCTGTGTCAAACCTATAATTTCTGGCTGAGTTAGGGCAGCTCTTTTAGAAAGACATCCAATTTCAAGTTAAAAAAGCCTCCAAGTGAGGAAGAATCAACCATCTCCTCCATACCTTGTGTAACGGCCAATTCTCTCCACTGTTGGAATGTGTCTTCTTTTCAGGTCAAATTTGTCTAATTTCAGCTTCCAGCCACCAGATATCGTTACGTCTTTGATCGCCTGATTAAAGTGCTTTCTGCTCTTAAATACATTCTCTTCTGCCGGGTACTTCCAGACTTGTGTCAAGTCACTCTTCAAAGTGCTTTTCGTTAAACCTTTCATTAGAAAACAAGGGGTTGGGGGTTTTTTGTTTCAGAGTTTCACTAACTTCTGTAGCTCTTTCTTGGATTCTTGCCGTGTTTTCATGATGTGTGACCCTGGAACTGGGCACTGGGCGCACCCGTACTCTCCTTAAAGCAATGCACAGTCCCATAGGAATGTGAAGCCAGCGCGTGTTGCTCTTTGTCGATGCCCCCTTTTAGGGATTTCAAGCTCAGAAGGCTTCCACCTAATCCCACTACAGTTTCCTAATCCATGCTCTCCACAACAGTCCCATCTTGTATATATATCTTTGTTCCTAGACGCGTGGATCTCCATTTCGTTGTACCAAAAATTCAGACTTCTGGAACAAATCCAGCCTACTGAGGCTGCCTTGGCGATAGTCGTCTTCCTGCTGGGTTTTATATCCTCTTTAATTCTTATCTCTAAAGACTGTACACTCTCTCCCAGTCATCAATAACTACTGGGCTGTTGGCTTTCTTCAGGAAGACCTAGCACTGATCTCGTGATTTCCCATGGAAACCACTGAGGGTGGTCTCCACAGTCCCCAAGGGGCGGGGAATTCCCTATCACCCAGCCAGTACCTTTGGAATTACGCTTCTCCCATCAACACTGCCAGAACTTCCCGCAGCTTCTGCATGGACAAAGAACTGAGCTGGTTGACTGAATGGAAAATGGTGTTTGGACAGAGAGGGGTGGATGTGCGTGCACAAGTCCTGTACCAGAAGGAATCTGAAACGTGGCTGTGGTTTGCCTTGGACCTGGAAATTGCTCCCAGGGTCTGTAGGACAGATGTAGATTTTTAATTACAATTCAGGAAAGCAAAAGGTAGAGGCTCTAACGAAGGACGGGAGAGGCATACAAATAAGGGCTGACAAGTTTGTCTGGGAAAGAAACAGCTCAGTCTGAGCTGGCTGTTCCTAAGTTACCTCCAAATGCAGAGCCGGGGAAGGGGAGCATGCAGTCAGCGCACGCCCCGGAAAATCCTGCGGCAGCTTAGGAGGCAGTAGCAGAAACGAGACGCAATCCCGCAGCATCACTGAAATCTCCAGGGGGTTACGGAGAAGGTGGTGGAAGACTCTTCTGGAGGTGCACAACAAAGTTCAGGAGGCAACAGGCACAAGGTTGCAAGGGAAATCCCAGCCAAACACGAGGAAAAGGCAGGCCAGGCACGAGGCCGATGGCCCAAAGCAGTGGAGGGATCTTCATCCTTGTGGGCGTTCAAAATCCAGCAGGGCAACGCCTTGAGCAGCCTTGATTTTGGAGCTGGCCCTGCTTTGAGCAGAAGGACGGACTGGAGAACTCTTGAGGTCTCTTTCAAACGAAATAATTTTGTGATCCGACAGCGGTTTCAGGAACAGCCTCTTCAGCAGTCTTCATAATAGCGGCACAACGCGGGCCAGCGACGCGCTGAAGTGCAAACCAGATTACTCATGCGTCGCTCCGGATATTCATTACATATTCTGTCAGGCATTTTAAGATCCTGCGCTGCCATAGAAAATAGACTTAATGATGGGCTCCAAAGCATCCTGCCACCGCTTGCTTCTCCAGCCCTGCAGCTGCTCTTCCAAACTGGGCGCCCCGCAACGCAGACGGCTTGCACAATGAACTCAGCCGCCTTCAAAAATTCACCCACCCACTGAATCTGATGCAGAAATTTTGTGTTTCCGGATACAAAATTCAACCGTCTCCATTTTTTTTTTTTTTTTTTTTTTATTTTGTGTTGCCACTGCAAAACTCTCAGCTAAAGGTTGCTGGATCCCTCCAGCATTGCCCCAAATGGCTGGAGCAGCTCAGCTCCCCTAGGGAAGCAGTTTGCAACAAGAAAATAAATAAAAAAACCCCAAACCAACCCAGAAGCTGATGATTTTCCCAAAATAGCTGCTGGTGGTGGAAGTTAATTCGTCATTGTTATCCAGCGGAGCCTGCATCCCTTCAGGTGACTGGGGGCATCTCAAGGCAACCCCGCAGAAAAACCGAGTTCCCGATTCTAAAATGTTCCCGCTCTGGAAAGATTAAAACAATAACATCTTAAGCCTGCAAGCTTAAAACCTGAAGCGGTGGGGGGCGGGGGGAGGAAGACTCTGCAGCGGAGCAGGCAGCCCTGCTAATGATGTCAGTAAATTGGATCAGAAGGATTCTCTCATTTTGGGAAGAGAGCTGTAATAGCGCGGGCTATTCTCGCTGGCACTAAACTCATTAGGTTGTTTACTGGGTGCCTTCCTGCACCGCTCTCCGATATGCTGAAAATCTTATTTTGCCTTTGATATTTCGAGTCAGAAAGAGCAAGGAGAAGTCAAAGATTCCCGGCGATGTCTGATCCCTTGCATGGGTTTGGTTTGTTGTTGTTTCTTTTTTCACAGGGTGCTTGTTAAGGCTCCGCTCCTGGCAGAGGCAGCGCTCGGGGAACCTCATCGTGGATGTGTGTGACGGGGGCTGGGGCTGAGTGACGGCGCTGGGGACAAGGGTGGCAGGCCTGGGGACAAGTGCTGGTGGGCAAAAGAAGGGAGAGGGCATGTTTTGGCTGTGCAGTGGTCGCGGGGAGATGTGGAGGGCTGGGTGAGAGCATCGTGGCTTGTATCAGGAGTGGTGTGGCCAGCAGGAGCAGGGCAGGGACCGTGCCCCTGTGCTGGGCACTGGGGGGGCCACCCCTCGACTGCTGGGGTCAGGGTTGGGCCCCTCCCTCCCCAAAGGCCCTGGGGGGGCTGGAGCGTGTCCAGAGAAGGGCAGCGGAGCTGGGGAGGGGTCTGGAGCCCCAGGCTGCTGGGGAGCGGCTGGGGGAGCGGGGGGGTTCAGCCTGGAGCAGAGGAGGCTGAGGGGAGCCCTCATCGCTCCCTACAACTGCCTGAGAGGAGGGGGGAGCTGGGGGGGGTCGGGCTCTGCTCCCAGGGAAGGGGCGATGGGACGAGGGGCAACGGCCTCAAGTTGTGCCAGGGCAGGGTGAGGTTGGGCCTGGGGAACAATTCCTTCCCCAAAGGGCTGTCAGGGGCTGGAAAGGGGCTGCCCAGGGAAGGGGTCGAGTCCCCACCCCGGGGGGGATTTAAAAGAAGGATGGATGAGGTGCTGAGGGCCAGGGTTTAGTGGTGGGATGGCAGGGGTAGGTTCAAGGTTGGACTCGATGATCTTAAAGGGCTTTCCCAACCAAAGCCATTCTATGATTCTATGATTCTATACCTGCCCGCAGGAGGTGGTGGCTGGGGAACCACTGGGCAGGAGCCTGCCGGAGAGGGGACCCCCTCTGAGGGCACCCAGTGGCCAAGGGTGAGGCTTCAGATGGCCTCGGGTGAGAGGCACCAGGGCTGAGAGAGCTGGGATGGGGAGAACTTTGGCTCTGCGGGGCCGGGCTGTGCTGCGCCCCAGCCTCCCGCTCTCCGCTCCAGCCGTGACACCTCCGAGGCAGGCAGGCAGCATCAGCGCCCGCCGCCTGCCACCGGGAAGCCTTATCTGCCTCCGGCAGCCTCCGGCTTGGTGCTCTCCCAGTACATCACCGCCTTCCCCGTTTCTCATTCCGCTCTGCAGCCCGGGGTGGGAGCTGCCTGTGCCAGCCGTGGCAGCCCGCAGGAGCTCGTCTCCAGCTGCAGGGGCGGCAGGACTCGCTGTCCCAGGAGCTGGCTCCATGATACAACATTTCTTCCATCCTTTTATTCAAACCTGGATGCCTGGGCAGGATTTTGGTGGTGTTCCAGCACTCAGAAATAGTTCTGGCCCCTGCGGGTGCTCCAAAGCGGTAGGAGCTCAGTCCTGAGGACGCTGCAGTGGATGAGCGTCACCCAACGGCAGCTGCCCACCCCTGAAGGGGCTCTGGTTGGGCTGGGGGCTCTGGTTGGGCTGTGGCTCATACCACCTGGGTGAAAGAAGCTCTGGGATGGACCCAGATGCCAAGTGCCCCAGGTCCTCGCTCTGGGAGGCTGAGCCCTTCTCACCGGGGGCAGGAGCGGGGCAAGTGATTGAAGCAGCTCTGGCCACCCCATCAGCATGAAGATGAGTTCTCTGCTCCGTGCCATAGAGCCCTGGCACCTCTCTGCACCAGGCGACAAAAAGCCTACTATCACCGTCAAATAAATCTCTGAGCTCTGGCAGGCCTGACCCCTGCTCCGGGGTGCAGTTTGCACGGGGGGGTGCGATCATGGCACGGCAGCTCTGCGGGGCTCTCCTCCCGCTGGGGCCTCCCAGTGCTCCCAGCTCCAGCAACCCAGTCCTGCTGGCTGCTCTGTGGCTCCCTGGTGTACGAGGAGCCTTTCTTTAACAGCTCAGGGGTGCCAGTCTGCTACCAGGGAAGGCAAGGGTGTCTGCTGGACTCCGTGGCACCAGCAAGAGAAGGTGCTCCTACCTCTTCTTCCAGTAATAAACCACTGCCTGTCAGGGTGGGGGCTCTGCTGCAGCCGTCCCAAGGAGGGTGTGAGGTTAAGCAACACCACAAGAAGGTGAATGGGATATGCCGAGTGACCTGGGCGGGCTGGAGAGGAGAGGCTCTACCTCCATCCCACCAGCACCTCCCTGGGGAAGCTCCTGCTGGACACCGTGTTGTCTGCAGCTGCGGCAAGGGAGCCCCCTGCACTGAGGGATTTCATAGAATCATGGAATCATAGAATGTTTTGGGTTGGACGGGACCCCTAGAGGTCATCTAGTCCAACCCCCCTGCAGGGAGCAGGGGCATTTCATCTTTCCTTGGTCTAGGACCACCTTTCTCTTTGGCCTCCCAGGCAAGCTTTCCTCAGGGTCATGCTCGGGAGGGAAGGCTTGCTCCCAGCCTCCACCATGGTTGCATGTGGCCATATAACACAGGCAGCTTGCGAGGTTACTTACTCATCTCATTATAGGAGCATAAACCCTAGGCAGACAAATATAAAGCAAAATAAGGTTTATGCCTCATGGAGAAAGCTTATTGCGTCTCCTGAATTGGAATAAAATATCTAGAGGTGAAATACGTTGCTACTATTACGACAGTGCTCACAGTGGTACGGGAAGGGCTCCCACCGTAATGGTACCAGTAAGGTCAAGGACCAGCCAGCCCCGTGTTGGCACTGGGAGAGGCAGAGGCTGCGGTGTCACCTACAGTGGCAGCGGGACGTGGTTGCTGCAGACAGGCGATGTCGGCTTCCGTGGTGATCTGCTGCCTGCCTCAGTTTCCCCACAGCTGCCATTGAACGGCGGCGCTGGCTCCCATGCCGGCAGTTAATGAGATCGTGTCTGAACACGGCTTTGAACACAACTGCCTCTGCGACGTGTAAGCGCTAAGGACTATTAGCAACTAACAGCAGCTCTCCTTCCGTGCGGGGCTCTGCTGACTTTGCCCGAGGCCATTGCAAGCCAGCGAAGCGTCACCCTCAGCAGCACTTACCTGTGCTGGAGCAGCCGGCGCGGCCCGTGAGGCACTGGGAACCCGCTGGAGACCGAGCTGCCAGCCCAGAACCAAGTGTCCGGCTTTATCCGGGCTGCGGGGTGTTGGCGTCGGAGCTCAGGCTGCCCAGGAGGTGGGAGAGACACCGGCAGCGTCAGGCGGGAGGGTGAAGGCAGGCATCCCACCAGCCCGGCGGGACCAAGAATCATAGAATGACTTTGGTTGGAAAAGCCCTTTAAGATCATCGAGTCCAACCTTGAACCTAACCCTGCCATCCCACCACTAAACCCTGGCCCTCAGCACCTCATCCATCCTTCTTTTAAATCCCCCCAGGGATGGGGACTTGACCACCTCCCTGGGCAGCTCATTCCAGAGCCTGACAGCCCTTTTGGGGAAGAAGTTTTTCCCAATGTCCAACCTAACCCTGCCCTGGTGCAACTTCAAACCATTCCCCCTCGTCCTATCATCTGTTACCAGGGAGCAGAGCCCGACCCCCCCTGGCTCCCCCCTCCTCTCAGGCAGTTGTAGGGAGCGATGAGGGCTCCCCTCAGCCTCCTCTGCTCCAGGCTGAACCCCCCCAGTTCCCTCAGCTGCTCCTCATAAGCCTTGTGCTCCAGACCCCTCACCAGCTTTGCAGTGACCAGTGGGGGCTGGCACATACAGAGCCCAGGTTGCCAGCCCCTGCTGCTGGGGAGGACGTGCTCAATGTGCCCTTCTCTACTGGGGTTGGATCCATCCCCAACGCGGTGCCGAACCAAGAGCGGATGCCCCTAGCTGGGCTGGGCTTTCCCGGCAGCAGCCTTCATGCCCACCCCTACCACCGCCCTCTTCTCTCTCCTTCCTCCTCATCCTACCTGGCCGCCTCTGCGCTGGATCCTGCCTGGAGACAGATGATGTGCTGGGCAGGAATGGCAAAGTTTATTAAGTTGGGGTGGGAAGCTCTGGCAGGCTGTGTTCACAACCAGGCTCCCAAAGGCAAGATCATAAAGCATTCAGACACTTGGGATACAGGGCTGATTACCAGCATCTTTCATCATTAAATATTAACACCAAGGCTGCTTAAAGGCCAGTGAAAGAATTATAGAATTTAATACCTATCACGCTCTATCAATAGACCGGGAGAAATATGGTCCTTTCGCCTATGGTTTTTTTTTAATGCTTCAATGTAAACTAGAAGACTGGCAAAATTAAACAGCACAATTCTTGGTTAGGAGCCACTGGGAATTGCAAACAGGGAGCACCAGGGATCAGCCTTGTTTGATATGCTAGGGGAGCGAGCTCATTAAAACATAGGCATTGGTACCAGAAGGAGAGGAAATTAAAGCATAATTTAAGAAAAGAAATCCATCTGCGGAGAGTGGCTCCAGCCCCTAGCACCCCCCTGCCTGGCTGCCTGCTCCCCGGGACCCCAGCCGGCCCCAGCCGGGTGGCCTGGGCAGAAGGAGCATTTGCACCCACCTCTGCAAAACTTCCCCGACTGTGCCGAGACCCAGAAACACGGCGTGAAATCCACCCTGGCATCCACATACCCCTTTGCCATCGTGTGCACGTGGGCTGTGATGGCCAGGACATGCGTCTGGGGCTCCCCACCATTGCTCACGGCTCCTTTAGCCAGAGCAGAAAGCTGGCAGCCCCCCCAAAATCCTGGCAGCCCCCTGAAAGTTTGTGCTCTGCCTGTTATTATTTTTGCTCCCTTGCCTGGCGTTGTTGTGCTAAGTCATATTAGGAAAAGGGTGCCTGGGTCTGGTGGGGCTTTTGGTGTGCGTGGGATGCGATCCTGCGCCCAAAGAATGGGAGGGGGCAGGAGGGCTCAGCCAGAGCACGCTGCCGCCGGGCCCCTCCTGCAGCACAGCCACGAGCTGCAAATCCATCGTCCCCGGAGCCGCAGAGCTCCCATGGCAGGACCGCGCGGGGGCTGCGGGCTCCCCAAGCACCCGTGTCTGCCCCGGGGGGATTGCTCAGCACAGCCCAAATAGCTCAGAAAACGTCACCGGGTGCTAAAGCCTTGCTCACGGTCACGTCACGGTCGCATTACAAACTGCTCCTGATGTCGTGCTCTGGGAAGAGATTTAAAGGACGTGCTGGTGCAGATGTTTTGCACGAAAAAAAGAGGGACTCGCGGGGGTCCCGTGGGCAAGGCTGGCCCACGCCTGTCCTTCAGCGGTCCCCAGTGCCGCGGCTTACCCCGGCCTCACCCTCCCACCCCTCCTGCACCCCCCCTTCCCGCTGTGCCCGGTGATGGGTTGTTACTGCTCGCTCCCTCGGTGATGGGTTGTTACTGCTCGCTCCCTCGTCGCGGGCACGGTGGCAGAGCCGATCAATCCAGCAATCAAACAGCCTGAACGAAACCAGCCCCGGCTCCCATCCGACCTCTCCACCGGCAAGCACGGAGCGCCCGCGGCTTCTCCCGCTGCCGGCACGGGCACAGCCAGGCCTGCCGCCGGGCCGTGGTCTCCCCGGGGCTGTCCTGCCCTCTGCTTTTCCTCCACCAGCCCCGCCGGTGGCTGCGCAGCCATTTCACGTGGCTGGGTCCATCTGCAAGGCTCAAACTGGAGCGGCATCGCTTCATGCCTGTGAGCCAGCACCTCCCTAAGGCTGCCCTGCGGTCAGAGCCTGGCTTTTCCCCGTAAAAAGACAATCCTGGCTCTGTATTTTCCTGGATGGGGACAGTGCCACGCTACTGAGACCATGGTGGCTGCAGTCGGACACGTGGCATCCCTACGGTGGGATGCTCCCTCCAGCTCAGAGGTGGGATGCTACCGCCGTGCGAAGGACTCTCTCCCGGCCCACACCCCCCTTGCCATACGGATAAAGATGACCCAGAAGATTTTTGCTACGTAAAATCAATGCATTTTCCCCAACTGTATCTTCTATAGAAGCACCAGGTCTGGTCTGACTTGCCAAAACCTTGTCAACGCCTGGCCAGCGAGGTGCCCAACCTGAAGCTGGAGGAGGAAAACCATTAGCAGAGCTGCCACCCTACCAAGCATTTTCCAGGCTTTGGTTCCTTAGAGCCACACTTCAATGGGCACTCAGGCACGGGGGCTACTGCATCAAATTAGCCACGCTCATGCAACGGTGAGCACCATGCCAGTATAAACTCAAAATGCCGGCTCATACACGCCGGGAAGTATTGACAGGCCACGTTATCCCCTGCCAGGCGGCCCAGACCTGGCACCAAACCACACCAGGGTTACATGCTCCATATCACACGGGGCAGAAACACAACCCTGTGCCTGCGCCTCTGCTGGAGTTGACTTTACAATACGCCCGCATGTGTCCTAGGTAGGTAAGGGGTTGAAATACGACTCAAACTACGCACAAATGCTTTGGCTGCAAAGGGAAAAACAGTGGCGTCACCGGAGCTGTGACTGTCCAGCGGTTTCTGGCTCGGGATCTCATTGCTCCGGGACGTGTTCCCTGCAGGGGGCAGAGAGAAAGGTTCCCGGGCTGGTTGGGTCTCTGGTTCTCTGCCCGTGCCAAGCCTGACACAGCTCACAACAGGTCAGGGTCTTGTGTAACTCCTGACAGCCAGTTCAGGGAAGACCTGAGCATCGCCAGGTTGTGATTTTCCATCCTTTCTGCATGCACGCAACTGGAAATGAGAGCCCGTGAGCTGCCCAAGCCCAGGGGCAACTGAGACGGGAGCACAGGCACCCACATGGGTCCCAGCGGCTGGAAAAGGGGGTGCACACAGGGTGTTAGTCTGGAGAAGCCATAGGAACCTGCAGCTGGGTATCCTTCATTCCCCCAAAACCCTCTCCCTACCCTCCTTTTCACACCACTGCTGTCATCTCTGTTTTTGTTTTTTTTTCCTCTTTACTCATTACTCTTCCCCATTACGGCTCAATAACACGGCTGCCCCACACCCCCCGTGTGCCGGGCGCTGCCGCAGCTCCCCGGGGCTCCCCCTACCACCCTGAGCTCCCCCAGCCCATCCAAAATCAGGGAAGAAACTGGTTGCAGAGTCAGAAAGGCAAATCCAGACACGACCAACTCCGGGGAGCCTGATTGAAATAACTAATTAGGTTCTCACAGCCGTTTGCTTTGCAGGAATAAGACCGTATCCCACTCCCTATTTCCTAATGAAGCCCGCTCAATGTTTTCTAATGATTTGTTTAAGCGAGTTTGCAGCGTCTCCGGGCTGCCGCGCCAGCGTGGCCCTGTGTGGCCTTACCCCAGATGCTGGGGGAAGCTTTTGGTACTCTCTCAAATTTACCTTTCCCTGCTGGTATGGGTTTTTGTTTTGTTTTGTTTTTTTTTTTATGTTTCCCATCACGGTAGCACAAATTCCATCTCCCGGCGCCGTGCAAACCAATTCTCCCCCCTCCCCTGTTTACACGCTTTAGATGCACACAGATGGTTTTGATTTTTTTCTTCTCTTTTGAGCATCTCCTAGGGAATCTAAATAGGTGAGCTCCTCTCTCCCCGCAAACGGGTGCTGGGGCTCTGGCCTCACGTTTCACATCCCAGGAGCTGCATTCCCATTACCCGCCAGCGCTCTGACCCCGCAGACATTTATAGATGCAAACGTCTTCCCAGCTGCAGGAAGTTGTCCCGAGCTCAGGAGGAACGCCGGTAAATAATACCATTCCTGTGCAGAAGTATTAGGCACATTTTGATCAAATAATCTATTTTAATTGTGATTTTCAAAGGCAGTCTCTCTGCAGCGATTTTTCTTTTTAAATTATATTGTTTATTGTTCCTTGCTCCATTATCTTGTAGCTGTGTGGAGATAGAGGGGGTTTTCTATCCGTGCTGTTATTTTACTAGTGGCTAAGGTCATACTAACTTATGAGAGTTGCCAAAATCATGTTTCTTTCCCTATATACATTTTAATACCCACACTTGACTTTTTCCAGTGTTTTATTCTTCTCCATCGCACGTACCTTTCCCCGGGGAATTGCCGGTGTGGCAATAAATCACTGCTAATTCTCTTCCCTGCTACTCACACCCCTTCTTTATACAAATTTAATTTTTCACACATTCATTTGTATACTGCTTATGAAGAATGCGTTTTTTAAAGAGCTTGGTCTTTTCCTAGTCACCCAATTTTTTTTTTCCCTTCCCTTCCCTTGGAATGAAGGAGCCTGACGACTTCGAGCTGCCATTGATTTCACACCCCTCCCTGTCATACTGCAGTGGTTTTCTTTTCTCCGAGATACTTTTGCAGAAGGAAGGGCCCTTTTTTTTTTTGTGCTGCACACCCGTGGCTGTACCATTAGCATACACAGCTTCTTTGCCCTTTATTTTTCCCTTTATTTTTCCCTACAAGTCTTAAGGAATTCCATGCCCTGCCCTTCTGTTTCGCGCCGAAGTTCTGCAAACCTTGGCTCCTTGGCGCCCGTCCTGCAGTCACACCCTCTGCGTCTTTCCTTCTGGCATCTCTCGTTTGCAGCAGGTCTGTAGGCTGTTGGGACTTAATTACCGTGCCTTTCAAGATTCCTCCAGGAGCTGTGGCACCAGTGGATCTTAACATCCCACCCGTGACAACACTGCCATTAGTCTTATTGCTTCTGCTACTACGCTGAGTGTTCTGCGGGTGGAATGAGCGGCTCCATGCAGGTCAGGCGCCTCCCCGATTCGAGCAGTTCAATCTAAGAAACCAAATGTGGGCAATTTGGAACAGGTTGCCCAGAGAGGGGGTGGAGGCCCCATCCCTGGGACCATTCCAGGCCAGGTTGGACGGGGCTGTGATCAACCTGATGTGGTTCAAGGTGTCCCTGCTCCTGCAGGGGGTTGGGCTGGGTGACCTCTGGGGGTCCCTTCCAACCCAAACCATTCTGTGATTCTATGATTCCCTAATCGAAGGCAGCGATGCTATACCTGCCTGCTGGAATGGCAAGTGTGTTTGCCATTAATAAATTGCCAGCAGGGCTCCTGCTGACTCGGCTGCTGCAGCTCTGGGAGCCAGGGCTGCTGCGGGAGGGAGCCACCGTGCCCAGCCGCTGCTGGGGACCGCTCAGCACCTTGGGGATGAGTTTTAAAGAGCGTATTTCAACCAGCCTGGCTTTTCTCGTGCCAACCAGGGTCCCCGTAGCCAGGCCAGCAGAAGCACCTTGCAGCAAGGTTTGCCCTTGGGAGCTTTGGGCGTACGTGCTATACCTAACCTGGGTGCTGCTCTTCCCAGCTCAGTTTGGAGAGCAGAGGTGGCCAAATGGTTTTTCAGGGAATAAAAACATTCATGACACTGCCAGGCTACTTCTTCTGTCTCGCTCCGGCACCGTACCCTCCACCAGCCCCCATGAAAGCAAGCTGCTGCTCGGGGTAGCAGGCAGGCACTTTACAGCATTCAGAGCCACACAGATTTTCAGTCTATAAGCTCTGCACAAATAAATAAGTTATTAATAAAGTGCCCCGTGCTGCCTCAGTGCACAACTGAGAGGCCAAAAAGCACCAGCTCTACTGGAATGTGTTTCCAGAATGGGTTTCCAGACCTGTGCCCACCTGTGGAACGGCTGGAAATCCTGGGAAAATAGCCAGGTTTCTTTTTTCCTGGACAATAGTTCTGTTGAGGTGAAGATGTTCAAGGAAATCCTTGCATGGGATAATTTGAGAGCAGTGAAGCAAGGCAGACTTGTACTGGCTGAGGTTGGTGACCTATAATAGAAATCACGGCTGCAGAAGGGGGATTTTCAGCAGCAGAAATTGGGGAAAATCCTGTTCCGAGCAATATGGATGGGGCTATCGGCTCTCCCAGCAACATTCACCAAAAATTAGGGGCCAAGAAGAAGAGATGTTAAAGAAGGAATTCCATACAGAGCCCTTCCATCCCTACAAGAGATAAAATATGCCGTCAAAGATGAAATGCCAGTTTGAAGAGGCATTCACCCGCACTTCAAGGAACAGCTCCAATATAGAACACAAGAAAAGACGTTTCTGAGAACTTCAATTAAGTACAAGGTAACTTGGAATCATTCCCATCCGTTCCTTAAATTTTCCAGACTATCATTTCTCTTTTATTTTCTGTACGGCTCTCAGAAAGGCTTTGCTACATCAAAGATGCTTTTTGTCTCCTTTGTTCGAACGTATAAATTTGCCTACAAAAATTAGAAATATCATCACCAGTGAGAAATAATTTATTTGTAAAAGGAACTAACTTTTGTTTGAACTAGAGCTGGGAATTGAGATAATGTCTATGAATGCGTGGAATGAATAGATGGAAGGATCTGAATTTATGGAAATTCATGAATTCTCCTTCGCTGATAGAAAAGGACGGTCGGGGCCCACTGCAAGCCAAATGAATATTCAACATCATCTCATTCCCACACAGGAAGGCAAAGAGACAACTGGTCTTGTTGCCACTCCAACCAACGGGGCAAACTCACCCAGTTGGTCTGGAGGACCATGGACCACGAGAGAGCCGAGCTAAGGCGGATTCCCACCTCCTGCCTGCCTCCAAGGAGCTTTGCTACTTCTCGGATTAGATTTGGATTTATGATCCCACGCCAGGTCCTTATTTTTCTGCTTTAAGTCACATACATAAAGCTCCACGGGAGCATCCGTAATTATGCTTATCACCCGGAGGTCACCCTTTTTAGATGTATTTTCTAGATCTTCAATCTCCCTCTAAAGTAAGATGTTTTTCTTAATCAAGGTTGCCATGAGAGGCTCAGCACTTTCAGTCTCGCATGGAGGAATATTAGTGCTACCAGACATTATTTTTTATTTCTCTTTCAAACGCATTGATTTTTTATCTGTTTTATTCCAAGAAGGCGCTGTGGCACCTATTTTACATTCAGAGGCTGCCTCGGGAGCCGTAATAACTTGAAGCACTGGATGCTCAAGGCAGGGTATAGCTGGAGCGGAGCGAGAGCCGGGCTCGGTCCTGCCAGCTCGATGGCTTCGGCGTCTGCCGAGCAAAGGGAAAATGAGGCGTCTTGCAGCCGCCTGGGACAGCTGGGTGGTTAAGCCCAAAAGTCAGCAACTCCAGCCACGTACTGGGGATGATCAGTGCTCCCCCCCCAACAGGACTGCTGTTGCCGATTCCTCAATGTGGCAGGTTAAAATCAAACCGGCACGGGATAGTGTCAGAGTCAGCTACAGCCAGGATAGGCACGCTAAAGGCGGGCAGCTTTTCCCCTTGATGCACGAGCAATTCTCCACTTCTCCAAACAGATCCCAAACTGGGGTAACCCGGAGGAAAAAGAGGCTTCCCAAAGATTACACCATTCGACTTTTGCGTGGCAGAGAGTTACGCTTGCACAAGCGGTGCAAGGGCCGCTTCTGAATTAGGCAACGATGCTTGCACGGGGACAGACCAATTTAGAAACTACTTGCAGTGACCCAGGGTTACAAACCAGACAATGATAGTCACTGGTGGACTCACGGGAGCCTCTCATCCCAGCTTCTCCCCCACCTCCCCTTGTCCCAGCTTCTCTCCTGCCTCTTACCCCAGCTGCAAACCACGCTGTGCTTTGTCACGGGAAGAGCCGGCTGCTGGCAAATCTTTATTCTCGTGGCCGAGGTGCTCTGTGTGGGGGCAGAAATCTCAATACAGATATAATAAAATGAAACAGTGCCAAAGAAAAAAATAGCACTTAAAGCGCCAGCCTCATGGTTTAGGGAAAAAATCAGGCTGGGATGAGACACTAAAATAACAGCTTCTTCTTTTCCCAGTCTTGCCTACCAGGCATGGCTTGGTCACGGCTCTCTGGGTAAACAGCACCTGCTTGGTTTTGGGGCCCTCTTTCAGGAGCAGGAGGTTGTTTTGGCACACCCAGGGGATGTGCCTCCTGCCTGGTTATCCAGCAGTGCTGAGGTGGTGGATGGGCACCCATAGGAAGCTGCAGATGGGCACCCATAGGAAGCTGCAGATGGGCACCCATAGGAAGCTGCAGATGGGCCTTGTGGCCACCACGGTAAAGAGAGGGTAACTCCAGGGAAGGTATCAGAGTCTAAAAAAAAAAAAAGGAAGAAAGGAAAACATGGGTTCCCCTGGAGCGTGAGAAAAAGGAAAAGAGCAGGAGCCTGGAACAGGCAGCAGAAGGAAAGCAGACCCGGAGTGGGACTGGAGAGCTGGGACCAAAAGCAAGCTCCATCGGTCACTACTGATGTACACTTTAACTCAACGTTACTTAGAGACTGGTGGTTTTGGAAAAGAAACCACAAGTAATTAACCTTGATCTGCTAATGGGTCAGCCCAGCTGAGAGTATTGGCTTTGCTGATAGAGATTATGTGAAGAGTATAACAGCCAACACAGACAGAGGTGGCTGGAAAGCTGAAAAATGTTGTAAGGATGATCTGAAAGTAAGTTTATGATGGTAAATGGCAATGGAGAAGTTCATTATGGCTGGGGCCACGGAGCTGGAACTGTGGCTGTCGAACCTGATGTAGATGTGGCAGGGATCTCCAAAGGGGGTGCATTTAGGAGGTGCCCCCCTTCTGCCAAGATCACACCCGTGCTGCCTCCACCAGCGCAGGTCCTGAAGCCAGATGGTCCCAGTCTCCCCTCTTCAAAGAAGGGGTGATCAAGGTCTTCTGTGGCATGGTACGTCCACTCCAGAACCTCAGGGCAAATGCAGAGGTGCAAGGAGCAGGCCAGATCTCACTCACCTTCTACCAAAGCCTTCAAAGTCTTACTCAAATGAGCGTTTCAAGTTGTGCAGGGGGTGTATGAGAAGCCAGCCCAGGATGGGTGCAGTGCCTTCAGGAACTGTCTTCTGCAGCATGCCTGGGGACACCAAGCAGCCTGAAGGCTAAGGAGCATCTCTGCAACCCTCCTGTTAGCTAGGCCAGAAGTCCAGAGCACCGTGCACTAAAGATCTCTGACACTGAACAAGAGCTGTTGAGGGAGAGAGACTGTTCTCCTGACAAAAGGGAGATCGCCAGAGATATGACACCTACCAAAGACAGGACTTCAGAATAGAAGGACCAGGGGTCTGGATAACCATGGTCATCCTTACCTGACACTGTTGGGGAGATGGTGAAGACATAGAATCATAGAATCACTTTGGTTGGAAAAGTCCTTTAAGATCATCGAGTCCAACCTTTAACATAACCCTGCCATCTCACCACTAAACCCTGGCCCTAAGCACATCATCTATCCTTTTAAATCCCTCCAGGGATGGGGACTCAACCACCTCCCTGGACAGCCCTTTCCAGAGCCTGACAACCCTTTCTGTGAAGAAATTTTTCCTAATGTCCAACCTAAACCTTTCTTGGCGCAACTTCAGACCATTCCCCCTTGTCCTATCGTCCTTTACCACGGAGAAGAGGCCGACCCCCACCTCACTACAGCCTCCTGTCGGGTAGTCGTAGAGGGTGATAAGGGCTCCCCTCAGCCTCCTCTTCCCCAGACTAAAATGATGCTGATAATAAAAACCATAGTGGCATGTTCTGGGTAAAAGAAGAAACCTTTAAGGACCTCCTGAAGCTTCTTGGGCACAGTTTTTTATAAATCCTGTTCAGTAAGTAGTGAGACCATCCACATGACCACGTGCCTGGCATCTCGGCGATAGACCTGTCTTGGTTGGGGAAAAAGGGTCAAGTTTGAGGCAGATGGTGCCAACGCACGTATCAATGCACTATCGGTTCCTGAGCACAGAGGTGGACTGGTCCCTTTAAGCTGATCAGAGCAAACCCTGTCCTTGCCCTTGCTGCATCTTGACCTGCTCAGATGAACGTAAGGGTGTAAATCTGTGTCTATGCAGGTGCTAACTTGGGGTTTGGCAAATTGCACCGATTCACTTGCATAACCTGATTGAGGGGCTGCTGAGGTAGCTCTCATTTCTCACGAGGCCACAAGATAAAATATCACTCCGTGTTCCAGCTTTCCTCCGCTCTCCTCCGACGTGGCACTAAGTGGTGTGGGAGGCAGAAAATATGACATCATTTTTCTTTAAAAAGGGCACAAGGAACTGGAGACAAGCAAGTGTGCTCTCTGTGACAGGCAAATCGGAAGAAACCGTAATATACAACCGAATTAACAGGAGCCTAGGTAGCTCTGGATATATTGGGGAAGAGTCAACATGGCTGACGGGGAAGCTATATCTCATAAATCTATTAGATTTCTTTGAAGGTGTCAACACAGGTCCAGGCTGCCGTAGTTAAATTGCATTTTCCAAAAGTTACGTTCAAGGTCTCTCACAAAAGGCGCTTGGAGACACCGTGATGTTATGGAGTATAACGGGAAAACCCTCCACAGATTTATAAGTGGTTAAAAATGTGTGACCAAGGGAAGGATCAGTGTTCGTGTTGGCCAAAGACCAGCCACTGGGTCCCTCGGAGGCCCGTCCTGGGATCCGTACTGTGCGACACTCATCAATGATCCAGAAAAGCGGTGAATAATGAAGTGACAGTGCTTGCCTATGCGACAAAATTATTCAGGATCATGAAATCTAACACTGACAGTGAAAAGCTCTGGAGGATCTTCTGAGACTGAGTTACTGACAATAAAACAGAAGACGAGATTCAGTGTAAATAAATGTAAGGTAATGTCAGCGAAGGTGAAAAAAACCCAGAATGGCAACCAAGTTTAAACAGGCAATGATTAGCTCTGAATTAGCCACCGGTGTTCGTCAAGGAATTCGCAGAGCACCGTGGAAGGCGCCCTGGGAAAGCTGCTCAGAGCTGCGCCTGGGTGTCGTGGTGTAACCCCGGCCAGCAGCTCAGCCCTACCCAGCCGCTCGCTCACCAACCCCCAGTGGGATGGGGGGGAAAAGTGAGAAAACTTGTGAGAAAACTTGAGATAAAGACAGTTCCATAGGGAAAGCAAAAGCTGTGTGCGCAAGCAAAGCAAACCAAGGAATTCATTCCCTGCTTCCCAGTGGCAGGCGGGTGCTCAGCCACCCCCAGCAAAGCAGGGCTCCATCACACGTAACGGTGACGCGGGCAGACAAACGCCATCACCCGGAATGTCCCCCCCTTCCTCCTTCTTCCCCCAGCTCTGTACGCTGAGCATGATGCCATACGGTGTGGGATACCCCTGGGGTCAGTTGGGGTCAGCTGTCCTGGCCATGTCCCCTCCCAGCCCCTTGTGCCCCCCCCAGCCCCTCGCTGGTGGGGTGGGGTGAGGGGCAGAAACGGCCTGGGCTCTGTGTGAGCCCTGCTCAGCAGGAACGAACACATCCCTGGGTTATCAGCGCTGTCTCCAGCACAAATCCAAAACACAGCCCCATGCCAGCTACTATCAAGAAAACTAACTCTGCCCCAGCCAAACCCAGCACGCTGGGTCAAAAAGCAAGGAGGATGCAAGGTGTCACTCGGGAGAGAGACAACGGTACAGGAATTGCCATCACAACCAGCGTGGAGACCCACAGTCCATCCTGATTTTGAATACCGAGGGTATGTCCGATCCTGCATCAGTAGGACACAGTAGGAAAAACAAACCAAAAAAAAAAGTGAAAAGGTTGACCCAGTGATGTTCCTGATGCTGAGAGATGGATCAGACCGAGGTTATTCAGCTTGGATACACCATGGGAGTCTATCCCAAGTGTTTTGGAGAAAGAAATGTGGAGTTGGTGACTCTGTCTTTCTGGCATTACGAAAAGAAATGAAAGTATCGGGAAGGAGACTCAAAAGGGTGACTTGGAAGCACATTTTCCACACGGGGGGTTTGCGCGTGTCAAGAGACGCGTGGTACGCTCAAGGGGGACAGGTCCGTCGGTGGCATGGACGCAGCAGCCGGGCTGCAGCCAGCCGCTCACGATGCTCCACCAGATGCCAGCAGCTCTCGGGGCTGGACTGGTTTCCACGTATTTTGCTGTAGCGTGTGCTTGCTGGCCACTGTTCCAGGCGGAACACCAGACTTTGCAGATATTTGGTCTGCCCCAGCATGGCTGTTTCACCGTCCTCACGGTGACAGACCCAGGGCCCTTTGGTGGGTGCCTGAGGTTAAGCCACAGCAGAAACAACTTGCTGGATGCTGTGCCTAAAATAAGGGGTCTTCAGGCTCGGGGCGTGCAGCTCAAGTGCTTTTTCTGGATTCGTCACCCAAAGCAGAGCCGTAGCCCACCTGGCCTCAGCAGGAGCCCTGTAGCCATCTGCTTCAAGCTCAACCTACCACAAGGGGAGCGAATGCAGCTGAGGAGCACCGCGGAGGAAATCTTTTCCTTTTCTCTCGCACATAAGGCGAAGAGGAAATAAAAAAAAAAAAAATTTTTTTAAATAAAGATGAGAATTATTCAAGCGTGAATGTGCTACGGGAGCTAGGGCTACAGACAAGAACTGAGAGGACGAGATGAAAGCACGCGTGCTGGAAGGATGCTCAGCGAGAGGCCACCTTTGCTGCCCCGTCCCGGGGG
The DNA here is from genome assembly GCA_017310255.1 of Butorides virescens. Classification (NCBI taxonomy): domain Eukaryota; kingdom Metazoa; phylum Chordata; class Aves; order Pelecaniformes; family Ardeidae; genus Butorides; species Butorides virescens. The sequence goes on from JADKXX010004946.1 coordinate 57,966, forward strand.
GCCAGGCAGGAGGGACCACTGCTCACCGCTGATCTGCAAGGTGCTCATTCCTCTCCAGGACGCTGGGGTAGCCCTCAGCCTCCCTGAGCTTGGCTCTCCTGTACGCAGCGTTCAGTTCCTTCCTTCCTTCTTCTTTTTTTTTTTTTTCCCCCCCAGAGAGACACAATTAGAAATAACCCGTCAGAATCAAATCTCCAAACCTCACATTCTGTCTGGAAGTCTATTGCAGGCAGAAAGAAGATTTGCGTGTGAAGAAAACGCTCACCGGTGAGGTTCGACATCAAAAGAATGTTTTGCATGGACTAAATAGAAGGATTCATTTTTCATACATGCACAGATTCACACTGACACCGGTTAGACTTGCATGCGAGCACACTTTGTTTACTTAAAAGCTTGAAGGAAGAGGAAATGTCACAAATGCTCATGTAAGCCTGCGCGTGCACCAGTCGGACACATCCAGCATGGCTGTTTGTACAAGCAAAGATCTCCCAATAGGCCAAGAGGCGTTTGCATAAATCATCTGCCCAATCATTTAAGAGAATAAATAATTCATCGAAAGGCAAATGTGTTCGCAAGCGATTCGCAGGCAGAGCTGGGAGCTGTGCTCAAGGAACGGGTTTGCTCCTTCGCTGTCTCTGTGAACCTGGACAAGCTTTTCCGTGGCTCCTGACTTTCAGGAACCTGGAGCAATTCTGAAGCGCCAACCCCCCAGACGTCACCGGTTGTCACCGGTGCCGAGCTCCTTGTCCACTCCCTGCGCCTGTCCCAGCAGATGCAAACCACAGCGTCTCCCACAAGCGGTGCTGCTGGTCAGCATGACGCACCCAAATGGCTTAATGGGAGTAATTTAATTTCTTCTTTATTTATTTCTTGGGACTGGCGGTGGAGGCACAGAACTGGTTTGCTTGAGCCGTACAGCTCACCAAGACTTGTGTCTGTCCATGGCCAGAGAAGGTCCACACTCTGCCCTGCGGTTTCTCTGTTTCTCCAGCTGTGAAATGGTGAGGAAGACACCAAGCAACTGGAAATTTTTTTTTGATATCTAAGCGGAGCGTGGGCTTTATATCAGCCCAGCTCTACTTCTTACGCCCAGTCCTATTTGAACCTACAGGTGATGGGGTAGAGCTGGGACAGGAAGATGTGCTCCCTGCTCTACCTTCTCCTGCCCCAAGCCCTGACCCCCAGGACCACCAGCAGAGGTGAAGGGTGGGGGGGTCTATCAGCATCCCCTCATCTAGAGGAACAGCCTTTAGGAAGGGAGAAGATGGGGAACACCAGTCAGCCAGGAACCCTTGTGCTCTTGGGCACCCTTGATACCTTTAGTCACATCTTCTGGGGGAAAACTGGTTTGGGTTTGGTTTGTTTTGGGCTTTGGGGGTTTTTTTGTTTTATTGTTTTTCGGGGTTTTTTGGTGGTGGTGGTTTTTCCCCCCCCACCAGTGTCAGGCACAGCAGAACCAGCCCAGCTCTCCCCAGTTTTCCATGAGATGCAAAGCACAAATCGGAGCAAAGGGTTTCCTATAGATATACATCTGTCCTCAAAAAAAACCGCATTGTGCAGCCTCGAGTAATATCGCACGCTCAGCTACCAATTCCGTTTTCCAGGACCCACTTCCAGGATCATTCCTAAATCTTTTGAGAAAGCATCGCCGACAGAAGCGTGTTGCTCCTGCAGCCGCCCAGATCCCCAGGGCAATGACCATTTCTAGAAATCAAACCCGCCTCTCCGCTAGGGAAAGTCTCTCGTGGAGAGACATAAGTCACATCTAGAACATTTCAGACCTGGTCCTATCCTTGGATTGCAGGAGAACAACGCACCCCTCGCCCCGATCCAGGGCAGTGATCTCCACCCGTCCTGCTGTCCATCTGCACCACCGGCTGCTGACGCGCCGCGCGTACGCTTCTCCCTCCGCGCCTGGTCCCCCGTGTTCAGAAACACTGATTACGCTGAGAGCTGATGAAATATGATTACATTTTTCTCTTCATTAAACATGATATGGAATCATAATTCACACATATAAAATTGTTTTATTCCTTTTTCCTGTTTGCTTTGGAATTATTTCATAGGCTCGACAATGTGGGTTTCGCAACGCTGTCTCTTCTGCGGAGCCAGTCAGCCGCCAGTACCCTGCAATTTTAATGATCTAATCCGACAGCTAGCATGCTTTAATTTAAAGTTTTATTAACGACCGCTTTCTACCCTCAAAGACTATATTAAAATTTGTTAATGGAATTGGAGATTATAAATGCCCCACTGCAAGGCCCACTTGTGCTGTTCTGCACCACCCCCTTTAGAATTCACAGCAATCCTATTAACTCTTCTTTATGTTTTGTATAGGTCATTTTGATTGCAGGTTTTTTGTGTACTTCCCTTATGAGATAGCATTCCCCGAATCTAAGCATTTGAAAGAATATAATTTTACAAAAGATCACATATTTCAGATTCATTATCCTTCAATAGTGAGCTTAAAATTTAATTTCTTTGACTTATTGCAAATTTTTTTTTGAGTCTGCTGGGGGAATAGAAATGAATTCCACGGGCAGCGTCAGACCCGGCGACAGAAATGACAGAATCCACCCCAAGCGCTGTTGAAAAGGGAGAGGAAGAAGAGGGAGGAGGATGCAAGGGCGCGCGCCGTTCGTCGGCGCGAAGCTGCAGGATCGGGCCCACCGGTTGTCCTCTGGGCGCTTGGAAGCGCCGAAGCCCTTTGCACAAAACGTGCCGCGGTTTCACGCACCCCGTTACCGTATCAAGGCTGCCTCTGTCAGCCCCGGCTTTTAACGGGCATCTTGAAAGTCATCACTAGGCCCCCCCCCCGGCCTGCAATTTGGGCATCAGGGCCCCACGTTCAACGTGCCATGAAAGGGATCCTCCATGCCCATTATCTGATTTATTTAAGGAGCCAGAAAAAAAAAAAAAAAAAGCATCACCGGGCTCCCAGTCTGCACGGATCCCAGCACCAACGCTTATTGTTTGCAACGGTGTCTCAGGAAATGCACCATTAATCATTTGTTGTATAGACTTAATTTCTCACAGTCGTCCCCCCCTTTATTTTCTGTTGCTATTGTTCCTTTCTCCTGCTTAAACATTTCAGCCACCCCGTGAAAAAGCAGAAACACCACCAGGTTCTCAAGAAACCAACCAATCAATCAGTTCACCAGCTTCACGACGGGACTCAACGGGAGCGGCGGGGCAGCTGCCTGTTGTTTGAATCTCGCTCACCCGAAAGGCTGAGCCGGCGCATGGAATAAAGCAGTTATTCACGGGAAAAAGAGCTAGGTGAAGGACACAGAGGGGGATTTCTAAGTGGAAATTTTTACATTAGAGGTTTACACTTGAGCTACTCATCTGGTCCCCTTTCACAGCTGATGAAAAGACATCGAAACGTAGGGTACAACTCACCTGATGCATTTGAAACATCAACCTAAGGACAAAACGAACCAACCATGCTGGGAAGTGCCCGTTTCCCACCAGCTTCCCCTAAAAATAGCCTGAGCAGGGTACAGCACAGACCTCTAAAGTTAGGGAAAACGTACCCCCCGCTCTGCAGGGAATGCCACCACAATCAGATCCCCAAGGAAAGGGTTTTCCCGGCTGGCAGGTAAACCCTGCTGGCCCAAACCCTGGGTGCTCCAAGCTTCGTGTGCCAGAACACCGTGCTAGGCAAAGCAGCTGAGAGCCCTTTTACAGGAGATTCATACGATTTAGTTTTTGCCTACCTCCTGCTTGGCTGTGACAGCCCGTGGTGCCAAACAAACCAGCGTTGCTGGTGGGCAGTCAGCTCCTCTCCAGCTTCCCTTCCTCAGCTTCGTACTCATCATCCTTCATAGGGTCATTCTTCGCTTACACCCTTTGCGTTCCTGATGAGTTCCCCTACTACCATGGCATTCACATATTCAGTCTTTGGGTGGCTTCTCCTCTCCACCACCACGACTCTGGTAATGCACAGCAGTAGGCTCCAGGCCCTCCTCATTTCTCCCTTTTTCTTCTGAAATCCTTCCAAACTGCCAACAGCTGGGCAGCATGAGGCCTCCAAACCACCTGAGACAAGGGTGAGGTTCCTGTTAGTGAGGGCACCCTCCACTTGGGAAGGCTCATCTTGCTTGGGGGTAGCATGTCCCCATCCCTAGGTCCTGATCTAACTGTGCTCCTCACAAAGTCAGGTAGATCTTCCTCTGGTTGCCCGTGCTTAGCCCACTTTTGGTTTCACGCAAGCTGTTTGCCATGGGGAGGTGCAGCCAGGGTGCGCAGTAGGACTGTAGAGAAAAATCACCTGGACCTCCGTATCTTGATGCAATCTGACCTAAAATTGAGGATACTGAAGGGCTCAGTGGTGGGACGTACAGCGAGCTGGGCTATTTCTCGCTCTCCATGACCTAAAGCTCCCACATGTTGTTCCTTGTTGCCGGCTCCTCCCCAGCCCTCGCAGCCCCATGCTTGAGTTTCATCACTCTGGATGAAGGCTGTTGCCTTTGGGCTGGAAGCTCAGGGAAGATGGAGCAGCTCACCACGCCGGGAGCACGGCTCGCCGGCCTCGGCGTCCCAGCTTGCACGTGCCAGAGCTCGTGTCGTGATTTAATGCTCTCACCCACACCTAACAGGCTACGTTAAATTTGTGTATTTGCTTCCTTTGGCGGCTACTTAACCACCACCTGGCCAGGAAACAATAGCACGTGGCTGCAGAATTCAAGTCAAGAAGACGCGAATTGCGAGCACGCAAGTTCAGAATTTATCTTTTGTGAATATTTGTGTGTTAAAGTTACAGATTTGCTTTTTCACCATATTTGCAATAGCACTGCTCAAATATTTGTGGAGACTGAACACAGCCTAATTGAAATTCAGTTGAATTCAAATTAATATTCATGACTTTTTTTTTCTTTTTTTTTTTCCCTTTCCACTCTTCATTTGTCTCTAAATGGAAGCAGCTCCCTGCTGCGGAGGGGGCAGCTGTAAGCTGGCAGACTCCTGTAAGGGTGAAGAGTTTGGCAATCCACTTGGAATTTCTCGAAGCAGCCGCACGCTGGATGTCACTGCTGTCAGCAGCGTTTGCGTGCATTGACAGGCAGGTCTCCAGCTCGACCCTGTGCCGGGTGGGTGCTGGTTGCTGGAGACCCCCAGCACCTCGCTCGCGCCACCCGCCCCTTCCTCCTTGGCACCCAGCTCCCCGCACGGGGACGGTGCCCTCGGTGCCGCTGGTGGCTCCGGCTCACGGCGCCCTGCCGTTGCAAGGCCCCCTCCAAGCAGCAGCCGACCCCCCCAATAATTGAGTTCCCATGAATGGCCTGAGCGCGCCGTCAACATGGGGTGGTTGGGGACTTCTCCAGGAGGGAAGGGCGGAGATTTGTGGCTCTGTGGAATCATAGAATCATAGAATGTTTTGGGTTGGAAGGGACCCCTAGAGGTCACCCAGCCCAACCCCCCTGCAGGAGCAGGGACACCTTGAACCACATCAGGTTGCTCACAGCCCCATCCAACCTGGCCTTGAATGTTTCCAGGGATGGGGCCTCCACCCCCTCTCTGGGCAACCTGTTCCAGTGTTTTATCACCCTCATTGTAAAGAATTTCTTCCTTATATCTAGCCTCAACCTACCCTGTTTTAGTTTAAAGCCATCCCCCCTTGTCCTGTCACAGCTGGTCCTACTAAAAAGATTGTCCCCATCTTTTCTATGGGCCCCCTTTAGGTATTGAAAGGCCGTAATCAGGTCTCCCCACAGCCGCCTTTTCTCCAGACTGAACAACCCCAACTCTCTCAGCCTGTCCTCATAGGAGAGGGGCTCCAGCCCTTGGATCATTTTTGTAGCCCTCATTAAAAAATTAAAAAATTGTCGTCACCAGAACCTCGGTCTGAGAGGGCAGAGGGAGAAGGGCTATGTTTTAAGGCCAGCTCTGAACAAGAGGCTAAACGCTCCATGGTTATGCGGTCTCGAATTTTGCTGTTGCTGGCCACCAGCCGCTCCTGTGGAGAGAGATTTGGGGACACTGCTTATTTGTAGCTGTGCAGGAGCAGGGCTGAGCTCTCCGAGACCCCGAGCCCATCAATTGCTTTCCCAATCGTAGATCATGTGGTTTCTATTGACGGTGAGCTGATATTTTTAGCAGAATGTGATGAAACCCCCCCCACCTCTATAAAGCATCATTTCCAGACCTTCTCCACTCTTCCGTGCCTAGTCAGACTGCTGCTCTCTGTCTGCCACTAAGGAAATCTCGCACGGGGAGATTAGAGATGCCTGGCACAGTAAAACCTTCCTCCAGTCACCCAGGAAACATAAGGCGTTTTTCTTCTTCTTTGGAAAAACACGGAAATTAAATTGGAATCAACTACGTGGACGCAGCTCTACCCAGATAAACTCACAGACCGTCAGGATGCAGATGTTCCTGCGGACTGCTAGGGCTCACATGCCTTTCAGAGCATCCCAGGTAGTCTGAAAGTGCTTTCCATCAGGTATTTATGGTCCCCAGTAAAGCACTAAGATAGAAATATTATAAACTACACATTTAACAAGAAAAACACGGGAACGGTGAGAAATACCTCGAGGCGCTGCAATGCTTTGAAAGACGTGGGGATCATCTCGGATGATTTTTTGCAAAGATGGGCTTTTCCTGCCGCTGACCCCGTGTACAGCCACAAATACTGTTTGTTTTCCTCTTGATTTTTAATTTTTTATATGCCTCGTGGCTGCAACACCTAAAGGCAATGGAGGCAAGGGCAGCAGCCAGCCAGCTTGTCTCCTCCGGTACGGAATAGGCAGCAGACCTAAGGCAGGAGTCCTTGCAGCAAGGAGGCTTTACGACTCCCAGGCGCCGTACCCCTTCCCTGCCTGAGCAAGGAGAAAGGCGTAAGACAAATTTATCACGCCTCTAAATACCAGTGTAGCTGAACACAGATTGTTAAAAGTCAGCATAGCGCTCCAGCCCCAACCATGCCTCTATGGCATATCATCGCCGCAAATCATGGGTAGGGTTTCCCAAGCACCATGTTTGCATTTCCATACCTTAGCGCCTTGCTGGAGATAACCGTGATGCCCTCAGGCTGTAAAACTCAACATTAAATGCCACAGCGGTGCAAAAGGACGGCTGGGGAGAAGGGATGCCCAGGATTTGTAAAAGATCCTTTTTATTTTTTTCAGTGCTGTGATTTTATAACAAGGTTTCGTGTTTGGGCGGAGAGTTTCCACTCTGGTTGTGGCTCGTGGAAGTCATTGCCTGAACTGGAGCACAGGCACCGCTGGGCTGCGGGGTCCCTCTACGCCAGGAAGCCCTCTCTGGCATCAGATGCTCCAGGGGAACGTGCAGGACCTCTGAAGTAAGTTGTCTAGAGGTGGCTCATCACCAAATCAAGTTTCTTCTAGCTCCTCGAACATCTTGTACCCCTAGATTCAGGGTTCGGATGGCGGCAGCACCGGCTGGGGTGAATTGTCACAAGCTGGAAAGAGGCGATGGTCCTATGATGGCGGGGTCATTCCAGCTCAAAGGGACCTCTGGGTGCCACCCAGCCCGATCCCATCCCACCTTTCTTAGGTGCCCATCTTAGGGAGGAAGGAAATGCCGTCTGGAGGCACAGCAAGCTATCGGTGAGGAAGCAAACCTGAGGAGAATGGAATCGGACCATGTACTGGGCCATAACAAACCTGGGCAAAGGGTTGAGCAGGCAGCCTTAAATCTGAATAATTTTTCTGCCTCGACACGTTTTCTGTATTTCCCCTTCAGCTAGCCTTCCTTCTGTTCTGCGGAGATTTCGGGAGGAGTGCCAGGCTGAAGGTGCAAGACCAAGACATCCCCAAAGCTGCTGCCACCTGAGCCGCGTGGTCCTGAAGTCCTGCAAATGGAGAGGGACCAGGAGAGGGGAAAAGGGGCTAGCGAAGAGCGATCCGGGGGCAGATGGAGCCCCCCATGCCCGTGCATCTTTAGCATCACAAGGGTGGGTCGCAGCCCGCCGGAGCTTCGCCGTCCTGCATGGACTGACCACCCCATGCCTCTGGTACGGGCACAAGGCTCACCAGGCAGCAGTTGCTGGATTTCTCAGCGTTTCTTTATAAAATAGAGGCACGGCAATCGCTGCTGCCCTCCAGCCCCCCGATCCCGCTTCGGCAGTGAGATGAATGCTGTCGCCGCTCACCCAGCAGCTCAGCCGCTGTATTATTAGGTTTCTTCAAAACCCCTGAATGTCCCATCTAGACCCGGTGACTTAATATTTTTTAAATTACCTATTTGCACCGGCGCCTCTTCATTTGATACCTTAATCCTTAATAGCAACTCACCTTTATTACCAGAAAAGAGCAACTCAAGAGCCGATTTCTCCCAACATCCCCTGAGGTGAGAACTTATGAAATGAAATCATTTCACGTCTCAGCTGTGTCCTCATCTTCCTTAATTGTTCCCTTTAACTCCTGGGGAGCCAGCAGGCCTGGCGCGTCCCTTTGCAGGCTTTCCTGTTCCTGAGTTATCCATTGTTTCTTTTCATTCCTACCAAGTCTTGCTCTTTCTCGCCGGCTTCCTGTTTCCCCCCTTTCACGCTCTATTTTCTGCCCCTGTTTACTGACCTCGTGAAGGTTGGATTTCCATTTTTTGCAGGACCATTGTGTGGCCCAAACGCCTTCCTGAACCCTGCCATTTACCCGCCTTCGCTCCCTGCCTCCCCCCGCGCTCGCTGCTCAGACCCAGGCAGGCGGTCGGAGCCCCTTGCCAGGTCCTGGTCTAGCTCAGCATACGCTGAAGTCTCATTAACGGCAATTAAAGGTGAGCGTGTGGCTCAGCACCTTGCCGAAGGTGCCCCTTGCTCCTTTGCTATGTCACTCCAAGAGCACCCATGCCAAATTTTAGCATTTTAATCTCTTTTGCTTTTGACTCTCGACGCCGGCAGCCGGCTTCCTCGTGCGGTCGGAATCTCTCCGTCTAAAGGTTAGCATCACTGCGAGAGGATTCGATCCTCTTCTTTCCCAAGGATGATGAACATAATTACATTCTCAACAACTGAATTAAATTACAGCACGAGGTCTCTAACGAGGAGCGCTCTCCCCGCAATGTGCTGGAAGTGTCGCTGAGCCGGTGGTGCGCGGGAGCCTGCCCCGTGCTTCAGAATGAGCGAATTTTCTAAATTCTATTCCACGCGTTATTGGGACTTTAAAAATTATGTCTTATTCATCTATTGATGACAGCGGCCTCTTGGGTGTAAATTGAAGCAATTACGAAGGATCATGCAAATTAATCAATTATTTTCAGATTATTACATTCAAGCAGTAGTCTTGCTCTTCGATTTAGTTAAACTCTGCCTCTGAGTCAATTTTCAAACCTCCAAATTAAGCTATTTATTAGCTAAGAAGATCTGAAAGGAAAAAAAAAAAAAAAGTTACACTCACGAATTGAGTGGCAGAAAGGGTCATTTTAAAAAGGGCTTAGCACATCAACCACGCTGTCTAAGAACGTTCGGAAGCGCTGGTCCTGACCCCAGCGTGAGCGTTTTGGGTGGTGTAAAGCACAGCAGCGCCGTCCCGGCCCCGCGCACAAACCTCGGTGCAGCCGTGAGATTGGAGATGAGGCGCTTTAACGGAGGGGGGTGAGGGATGGAGGGGCCACCGGGGCCACCGGGCTGTGCCATGCTGGGATCATGGTGGGACAGATGCCCGCCGCTCCCGCTTCCCTTGGGTGGATGCTTTGGGAGCCGGTCCTGTTGTCATCAGCTCTGGGGGTTCCTTTGCTGAAAGCCTACGGAGAAGGTGGCACCAACCCTGCACCCCCAGGGAGCCCCGGGCTGGGGATGGGACCACCCCAAAGCACCACAGAGGCTCCTGTCCCAGCTGTGGCTTTAATTGCCCATCTATACCGGACCACCGCAGCTCCTCCAGACTAGCCCAATTAATGCAAATACCGGTGATAGCCAAGAGGAGATGAAAGGGGAATTAGGAGGCGAGCTGCGGGGCTCCTCGCCCCCATCCCATCCCAGGACACGGGGCGGGGAGTGCGTGCTCCCCTCCTCTGCCCCCCATTCAGGCAGAGGGGTTACAGGGTGGCTGAAGGCTTTTGAGTTTTAATTTAAGTGATTCTAAACCAGCTTTGGGTTTATAGCTAATAAGACATTAGTATGCTAATTAAATTATCCATGGAGTGGTATAAAGAGGCCTTCCTGAAGTTTAATGGCTGTGTAAAAGGTAACTCTACTTGCGATGTAATTAATTCATGGAACAATAAATGTATAATTAGATTCTTATTAATATCGGAGAGGCTTTTCCTGCATTAGGAATGAGGTGGGGGGACCGGTCATTTTTGCTCTCGACGTAGGAAAAAGGAGATGGCAGCTCCTGACTGCAAAGCACCCTCCACCCTTGGCAGCATCCCCACGTCCACATCTTCTCCATCCTGGCCACCAGAGCCAGGGAAAGATTTGCCCCCTATAGAAAGGTCCCACGTGCCCACCTGGCATCACACGGGGCAAAGGGAAGCACCCAGAAAATGGGCTTTCCCGTGCGTGCTCAGCTGGGGGATGATTCTTTTTTTAAGAGCGGTCAGACAGGAGAGTTTCCTCAGAAAAACCAACCCTGCCCTGGACTCAAGCAACCAGGATAAAAAACCCTCTTGAAAAAGCAGGTACTCCAGCTAATCCTGGTCTTCCCCAGGGCTGTGAAATCTTCCAAGTACAGAGAGGGCTGCGAACCTGTGATTCTGTGCTGGGAAGCGAGAGGTATGACCCTACAGCTCCACCAAACCTCGGAGGAGCCGCCGCGCCCGGCAGCGGAGCAGCTCTCCCAGCAAACACGCTGCGAGCTGCTCCGAAACGTCCTGGATGGGTCACCCCTCCAGCTGCTCCGCCACCCGGCCGGCCCCGCAGCACTTGCAGAAATCTGCCATACCCGAGGGATTTCGAAGCTCAAACGCTGAGTTTCAATCGCATGTCAAGGAGGAATTTTTTAAGCGGGGAAGCACAGGGTCTGGCAGCAGGGGAACAAAATGGCTTTCTGCCTGCTCGCTGCCTTCAGCCACCATGACCTCCCATCCTGGGCTGCCCACAGCCAAGACGGGGGCTTTCCCAGGCTTTGGGTTCCCACCCCAGCCCTCCCTGCAATCCCTGGCTTTGGGGGAGCTTCCCCAGGCATCCCCCCACCAGGCTGGACCAGCCTGCAGAGGTGGGACAGCCCCAGAGGGAGCAGCCACCCACCTTGCAGGGGTTTCTTCATGCCCAGAGGGGCACAGCAAATGCTTTGAGGGCTGGCAGATCAAACCTACCCTCTGGCTCGGTCCTGGCTGCAGGGAAAAGTCTCCTTCTGTGGGAGGACGTTGTTTCTGGGCAGCGCCTTGCCAGGCTGAGCTCTGGTTTTGCTCCTGCTCAGCATCTCTCCTTGGCCGTGGGTACCACTTCTCTGTCCAGGGGGGTCTCCTCCACCTGCACACAGACACCTCCACCCACCCACCATCTGCTGATGGCCCAAGCGATGCCAGGAGAACAGCTCTCGCCATGCTCAGGGCAGACTGGCCAAAGCCCACCGTGCCAGCCATCCTGCCTCCGGGAGAAGGGACGATGTCTGGATGTGCATTTCCTCTTCCAGAGAGGTCTTTGCACAGAGCCAGAGCAAGGGGGAGCCCCGAAGCTCCTTCTCTCTGAAGCTGACCCCCAGGGTTTCTATGATAAGCGTGACTTGCATCATAGAATCATAGAATCATCTAGGTTGGAAAAGACCTTTAAGATCATCACGTCCAACCGTTAACCTAGCACTGCCATCCCATCAGCTCTGCTCCAGGCCACACCTTTCTGGAAAGGTGGATGAGGGTCAGCAAATCCCAGCTGAGCAGAAAGTTCCTCAAAACCAGCCAGAATTTACTGAGGATCTGGTGAGAGGAGAGGCAGAAATCCCAGTTCTGGGATTTATAAGGGAAATGAACCCGCCGAGGCTGCCTCTGGGGAAGGGGAGCAGCACCCGTGGGTGGCGGGGAGCTCCTGGGCTGGAGCATCCGGGGGTTTGCCATGATCCGGCTGCTCCAGGAGTGCGTCAGCATCCCTGGAAATCCTGCTGCTAGTCAGGAGATGAGTAACACAGCTGCTGAGCTCATCCAAGAAGGATGCGGGACAGGAAAGCATCCAATGCCTTCCTCCTCTTACCGGAGCACGCTGCCGCTCGCCGTTCCTTCCCCAAAACACCCATGCTGGCCTGGCGGTGACCCGACACGGCAGCGATGCAGAAGAGGGCTGAGCATGTTCCCAGGCAGTCCTGGCCATGGGGGGCTGTTTTCCCAGTGCCGGGGCCCCTCGCTGGGCTCCTGTAGAAATACCTCGGGGGAAGCGAGGGGATTTCAGCGAGACCGGCAGCCTTGAAAGCCTTTGCTCAGCTTTGTGCTCACAACCCCACTGTTGGGCAGTCAAGGCTTGGTCGTTAGTAATTAATTGCCTTTGTGGCTTGTTCGTTACAGCTTCTTACCAGAGGGGTGACACAAAAGCTGAAAGTCACCCCCCCGCAGGTGGCGGAGCCAGCCTGACAGCTCGCTGCTCCAGAAAGGGGAAACCTCGTGGTCCTTCCAGCCCCGCTCCTCCCTCGTGCCTCTCGGCGTGCTCAGGGGAGCCGGGCAGCCGACGTTTGCATGGGTAATGGGCACAACGAGGTTTGTCTTTTCACCAGGTCAGCGGTCACAGCACCCTACGGCATGGCCCGAGCGGCGTCCAAGGCATCTCACGGGGCAGGAGGACAGCAGGGCATCTTCCCGTGGCTGCAGCTCAGTGAAGCTCATGCAAGCATCCTTTGAGTGGCAACCTGCAGCCTGTTCCCAACTCAGCAGGCAGAAAATCAAAAGAGGACACAGGTGGGAGCCACCAGAAATGCCCATTTCGAGGACATCGGTGGCACTGACCTTCGCAGAGTGCTGCCCGTGTCGGGGAGGGAACAGACCGAGCTCCCTCCCCAGCAGCGGTGCCTGCTCTCCCTGCTCCCCACCTCCCGCTTCAGCAGCTGCCCCCCGCGACTCCTCCCGTCCCTGCTCCAGGCTGGCATCATTTCTGGAAGATAAAACACCTGGAACCGGGTCCCAGCACATTGGCAGGGCAGCCTTCGGGGTCGGGCTCGCTCCAGGAGCCAGGCTGCTGCCTGCAAATGCTCATGGCTCCCAGCCCTGGGTAAGGAGAGAGAAGCCAAGGACACAGAGGCACGCACACCGGTCATAGAAAACTGCAGGCAGTCCCCAAATTCTCCGTGCCAGCATTGGTGAGATCAGCTGAAGGCCTCCCCAGCGTCAGCAGAAGGTCCAGCAGGGCCCCGGAGCCAGGTATTTTATGCGTAACTACCCAGAGGGAAGAAGTCCTCAGTCGTCACCAAAAGGGTGAGGTTTGCAGTTTAAGGGGGTGGCACCCATTTTTTTCTGCCCCTGAACTCAGCTGGATCCAGCGCTCGCTCAGGCTGGGGGAAAATCAGCTGTACTGCAGGGTGCAGTGTGATGGCGGGGAGCAAATCTGGCTCCCCAGACCCCCCCAGTGCCATCGGCCTCCTGGCAAAAGCCCAGGGCTTATCCGGGAAGGGTCGGAGCAGGGAGGCTTGCAGAAAGGTGATCAGAGCACACGTTGGAGACAGGCTCTCATTCGGGAGGCAATCTGCGGAGGGATCAGGTCCCAGGTTTCTTCAAGTCCTGGGAAGCCCAGGACTTGCTCTTCCAAGGCTCAAGGGATGCTCGTGTGGGATGAATTCCTGCCCTGACAGCCCTGTGGCCCTGCAATGGTGAGATCAGTTCCCGGCTGCCAGGCAACCTGGGCTTTTTTTTCCTTTTTTTTTTTAATTTTTCTGTCCCTACTAACAAATTATCCTGTTAGGACATAACCATATTTTCTACTTTCAGAGCCTTTCCCTTTTCTTTCCACAGAAAGCCTATTCAGGCAGATTTAAAAAAAAAAAAAAAATAAAAATCAAACCACTATTACAAATCCCTGGCAAATCATTCCCCCATCTCAGACTCGAGAGGAGAAGCAGCATTCATTTCCTTTCCATTTCTGCAGACATAAAACACTTCCCAGCTCTGGTCCAGACCCAGTGAGCTGGAGAAATGTTCACTCAGACGCAAGCAGGAGCAAGGAGCGCCCGGGGCTGAGGCTGCCTGGGGACGGCTCCTCCCGGCCGGGGATGGGGCTGGAGCGTGACGTTCCCCGCCGCGCTGCAGGATGGTGCGAGCGGGTGCTGCTCTCCTCTCCAGGGGCTTTCTTTCCCCCTTGAAAGTGGTTTTTGTGGTGTTTCTTGCCCGGTCGCTATGGGTTTCCTTGAAGGAAAAGGATGGGGCAGGAGCTGGTTTGCTGCCTGCTGCTGGGCACCCCCTCCATCCCACCAGCACCCGCTCCCGGGGGGGCAGGGGAAGCACCCACAGGGGCTCTGGGTGCAAAGGGACAGCCCCGAGCTGGCGGGGAGCAGGAGCACGGCCGGTGGAAAGTGCCTTTCCCTGTCTGCCTCCCCATCCCGCCGGCTCCGGCAGCGGTAGATCGACTCCTCTCATTTTGGGGTTCTTTTTGCTGCACTGAACCCACACTCACGGAGCAGGGCAGCCGGGACCGGTGACTGCCCAGCACACCCTCCTGGCTGCTTTTTCTCCTGATGGAGCCCATCTTCTCCAGCGGCTCAAGGAAGCTTCCAGACGGTGCCATGTCAAGCGCTGCGCTGGAATCCAGGCAGATGAATTCTATTGCATTTTCCTGCCAGTAAAAAAACCAAATCAGCTATCTTCCCCAAAAGAGGCAGCAGGTTTATCTCACTTGATCTCCTTCTGGTAAAACCACATTACATTTTATTCCATTTCATATCTACCTTCACGGACCTTCCTTCCTTTTCCGTTACTGTTCCCTCTGTCCTAAACCCTACGTAGTATTTTAGGCCAGCACAAAAGCCAGCAGGAATTTGGGGTTAACTTTTTCTTCTTCCTTAGCAACAGGGCAGTTGTTCTTCAGTCAGGTGCCACTAATGGGATTAGATCAGATTTATTAAAAATATTTCCCTCCTCTCCCATGCACCTGTGACCCCATTCTCCCCATCGCTGCTCCTCCGCAACGCTCCTGGGTCCCTGCGCTGGCTGCAGAGGGAAAGCTCAGCATCCTCAGGGCTTCCAGTCCTCTGGAACTAACTCGAAAAGCCATCTACCAGGGTCTCTCTTTACGTTGCTTGTTGAGACTTTCCTGCCTGGATCCTTTCCTTCCACCGATTTGGAAGAGGCTTTCTTCCTCGCTCCTGCAGGGAAATTAATTTCTCTTCAATGTGCTGATGCACCGCTAATTTGCCCATAGACCCAGCAGATTTGCAGTCAGCAGGCGGCCCCGGTCAGTGCCAGAGAGCAGAGTGTCAGGCCAGACGATGTCTAACGTCTTCTGAGCGATGGGGCTGTGGTCTTGGAAAGGCACCCGGTGCTATTAATCCTTCACCAGCTCCTCCGGAGACAAGCGGCGAGGAGCGGCCGGCAGCCCCCCCTGCACCCACCCTGGCAGCAGGGAGAGCGGCAAGCGGGAGCCTTCCCCTCCTCCGGGCAGTTTTGGTCCTGGTGTGCTCAACCCCCTCCCCAGCAAAGGGTTTTTTGCTCTCCAGTGGGTTTCCAACACGTCTCCCGTGACCAACCAGCAGTGGCAGCCCACGCGCAGCTCCCGCCGACCGACGGCTTTGCGGGACGGGCTCGGATATCGCAGCTCGGAGAGGGAAAGCCACGCTCACCCTGCATGGGGTGAAGTCCCTGGGGACATGGGCCGAGTGGCTGGCAGTGACAGCGCGGCGGATATTCTCACCGAAGCAAACCAGCGTTGAGGGGTCCGCTGGAACAGCAGCCGGCTCTCGGTCAGGACGCCAGCTCGGCAAAGCCCCGGGTGCTGCCGGCTTTCAACTCCACAAAGCGGCTCTTCCTCTGCAGATGTCCACGCACCCCGGTGGCTTTCGTCTCCAGCGTCGTCACATCTGGCAGACGCCACTTCCAGCGTCTCTGGAAGGTTACTCTCCTGGGCATATTGGGATTCCCATGTTCCCAGCGAGCTACTTCATCCGAGGAAAAACCGGCAGAGGCGCAGACCCAGCCAAGACCATCCTCCTCCAAGAACCTAAGCTGATAAACAGAGGTGTTCAGAGTAGACGTCGGTAGGTTATGAATTACTCTCCCACCTTCCCGCACCTTCAGCACCGCTGCTTTTGCTCAAACGGGACACCGGAACTGTACAAGTCCTACGTGGAAATAGCGATGGTTTATTACTGGAAGGTGGGAATCCTCTATTCCTGTGCTTACCCTTAGGTATCCACGCGGATGGCGTCCGACCTGCGACGTAAAGGCTTGTCCCAGCCGCACAGCCCGAGAGCTGGGAACCGCTCCGTCAACAGCAAGGTGGCCCTGCTTGTCATGACGAATGACAAAGGGAATTTCAAGAACAAGGTAACACAGAACCTGTCAGGAAAAGAGTTGGGGGGAGTTTTTTGGTTGGTTTTTTTTTTTTTTCCCCAGTAATTGGACAAAAGATGTTTGATCTACTACGAGACCTCATGGCACCAGTCAAAGCAGGTGAACCTGAGTTTAATGTTCTCATTAAGGCATTGAGATATTTTTATTCACCTGAGAAAAATGTCTTTTCTAATAGATTTTGAGAGTCGGCGTGAGGTGAAAATTTCCGGGAATAAAGAGCCAGCTAAAAGGTTTCCCTTTCAAGTGCAGGTGTGCTCCTGCCCCTCTCCAGGTCGCCTGGCACCGGGGCCGTGCAGGTAAGCAGCCAGCGGAGGGGAAAGCCCCGGAGCACAAAATTGTGAGAACTCCTCAAAGCGGTGCAAACAGCAGCGCAGATTTCTGGGTGGTGGCCACTGCGGATCTACAGCGCTGTCACGGAGCCCATTTTAAGTTGTCACATGAAAACGCTTTGAATAGACAGGCTGCCTCTCCAGGAGAGATCAGCTTTGATCCTGTTGGGGAATCAAGCAGCTCTTGCGAAGATGCAAATTTATGAAATTCCAACACCTGGCGTGTTCACGCGCAGGGAGTATATTAAGGACTCGTAACATCTAAGAGCACTCCCAGCAGTGGGGAACCCGACCAAATCGTTACGGCACGCTCCCTTCCCCAGAATCAGCGAGATCTGAAGATTGTGCTGAGCTCCCTGCCTCTGGGCTCCCGGGAGGCACCGGGAGGCCACGGCAGCTCGGGAGCTGCTTTGCGCTGGGTCTCCCTAGACGTCTTCCATACCCCTCCCCTTGCCCCTTCTGCAGGATTGCTAAACACCAAAGCTGGGGTTTATTTGAATATCGAGGGGAAGGCTTCGCTTTGTAAGCAGAGAGCCCCCAAAGCTGCAGCATCTGGCTCAGCCAACAAGGGGGTTCCTACCCCAAACCTCGAGGGATTCTCCCCGTGCCCTCTTCATCCTTGCGGTCCCCCTGGGCTGCAGGCTTTGGAGGTGTCCCTGGGCATCCCCCCCCGATCTGTCCCCGCCACAGAGGGGACCACCACCTCCCGTGCTGAGACCCATGCAACGCAAGGGGTGCACGACAGGTTACCTTCCACCAGGTCCTCCTGGGAGATCCCACCAGGCAAAGATATGAAGCCCAAGGCTGACCATGCCCAACCAGGAGTTAGAAAATGTAACTGGGAAACACAACATGCAGGGACACTGGCATCAGCCAGAAGAGCAGCTAGGGAACAGCGGGCACAAAATGTCTGGATTCTGTGGTACATCTCACACCTCATGTTCTCTTCCAGAAGGAGGAAACCCTCCAGCAGAAGGAAACAGAGCTTTTCGGTTACCTACCTCAATACAGACATCATCAGCCCATGCTGGGGCTCAGCGCCTCTTTCAGATAGGGAGCAAATATATGTGAGGGGTTTAGGGATGCCCCTGGCAGCTGAACCACCCCAAAGCCCCATGCAGGGCATGCGTGTCCCCTTGCAAGCCCTCTGGAGCTGCCCGACTCCCCCCAGGCTGCCCTGAGCCTCCCCAAAAGCCAGACCCCTCGGGGAGGGTGGGAAGCAGCAGGCAAAGGGCGAACCCACTCCCACGACCCGGCACAGGGGCAGCTGCATGGGGGGCACTGGGTGGAGTCCGACCGCTCTCCAAGAGAGAAGGATGGAGAAAGGCTTTGCTGGAGAGGCGACCCATGGGGAAGACCCTCTCGGTCCCCTCCTGCGGGTACGTGCCTTCTCCTGCCCAGCTTCCAGGTTGACCTACCAGCTCTTCCACGCTCAGGCAGCCACCCTGACCCTGATCCCTGCTGCCTTTTCAAGGGGCAGCATCCTCCAGCCGGCATGCATTAACACCCGTGCCTTCTGGAGGCACCGTGGGACCGACTGATGGTCAACTTAGCGGTTGGACTTGATGATCTTAAAGGTCTTTTCCAACCTAAACGATTCTATGACTGGCTTTTGCCCTGCAGAAAACAGAGCGGACCTGCTGTAATCTCCTGCCGTTTCCCCAGGAAAGCACTTGCCCCACGTTTTGTAGGCAGAGAGCGCAAGCACTCGCTGCTGAACCCCCGCTGATATTATTTGACCTTGGAGCAAGGTCAGCCTGCGTTGCCCTTGCACATAGCTGGGAAAGGCAAATCCACGGTGTTCAGCAAATCTCTTCGTATAACAGGCTCATTTCTTCTCAAGAATTCATTTCGGAGGGATTCAGTGGCATTGACAGAGGTGGCACTGGTAATTTCGCTGCTCATATTCAGGATGTAGCACTTCATCCTTGGCCCTACAAGTGGGTTAGCCTGTGAATTGCTCTGTGCTTCAAGTTGCAGAGCCTGAATTATTTTGGCTGCAGGACACGGGCGGCTCACCAGAGCTCAGCTCGCTTTGAGATTGCATCAGGGTTCACCAGCAGCACGGGCAGCTTATAACTTCAGCGCTCGTTTCCAGCTACCGCGGCGGCAAACAACAAAATCCTCGGAAAGCTTCGTGTGGGTGCTAGAGCTCCTGACATAAGCCCTGAAGAAAACCGAGACCTCCTCCAGCTCAGCGCAGCAGATGCAGAGTGTCACTGAGTCCCCAGCGGGCTACAAAAAAGAAAAAAAAAAAAGAGGGAAAAGGAGAGGAGATGGGACTCCTTATTTTCGCAAAGGTGAGGAGCTGCTCGCTGGAAGAAAGGGTCCTGGTTGAGGCACAAGTGCCTCACACGTGGGGTGTCCCAAGGCTTGTGCAGACGCATTCAGCCCTTGCACCCAGCACAGGGTAAAGGCCCTGTGGACAAACCCCAGTCATGCCATGCTCCAAGCTGGGAGAGACCTGTCCCCAAACGCCCAGCTCTTCACAGCCCAAGCAGAGGAACCCAGCGCAGGGGCGGATAAGGTGGAGAGGGGAAATCCCCACTTGGACTTGGCTGCTCCCCGGGACCTCTGTGCACAACTGGAGCCCACCAAGGGTCTAGAGGGGGCTGTCGCTGGTTGCAAATCCTGCTCAGCAAGCCGGCTGCTGTGGGCGAAAGGGTCCCACCCCCATCACTTGCTCCCCTGGGTGCGTTTGGAGCCAGCAGCGCTCTTTGCACCAATGGACCCCATGAACATGCTGCCTGGAAGGCACTGGGACTCCCCCAGTAACCACTGGGCAGAAAACAGGAGACCTGCAGGGTGGGTGTCTCCAGGGCCACCCATCTCTCTGGCCCATGCTTGCCACTTGTCTCTGGCCGTGTCCTTATTGCTGTTAAGCCCTTTCGAAATACACTGGCTCAGACAGGCTCGTAATCTTGTGAATTCTCTCACTAAATATCCCCCCACCCCTCCCTCTCCAGCCAGTTTGTCTGGGTTTGGGAGGACTGGTGCACCATTTCTCTGCTCTATTACAGTTTTTTAGCGCAGCTCCAGCATCGCACAGTGCCCAGGCTGCCCGGGGCAGGCCTGAGGGGGGCTCTCCCCCCTGTAGGCATGGGAGGCTTTTCCACCCATGGTCCTATCCTGCTTGGGGCAGCTCATGACCTGGAGGGCTCTGTCATGAGAAGCCCCTTGGGATCCCATTTATTTCTGCAGCAAGACTCGAACTACGATTGCCGCTAACTCCAGCCGACAAAGGGTTCGGGTAATGGCAAACTAAAGCCCGTGGTGCAGCCTCGGGAGGGCAGTGGTTTCAGCAAGCACATTACCGCATGCTAAGCCCTCGCTATCCCTGCAGCTCCATCCCAGGAGGACCTGCTGGCAAACGGATTTCACAATTACGGGAGCAGAAGAAGGAGCTGAGGGCTCCTGAAACACAGCCTTGTGCTCCTGCTATAACGAGCTGACAGGCAGCACACCTCTCTCCCTTAGCCATTTACCCCATATATATGTGTATATATATATATAAAATCTGTTCCTTCAGCGCTGCACGAGATCCGATGCCCCAGCTCCATCCATATGCATTGCCCCATCACACCTGGACCGAGGATCCGTCCATCCCTGGTGTGACAGGGCCACAGCGGGCAATGGACGTGGCTGATCCATGCCACCCGCCAGCAAGGTCAGAGCGACCCAGCATCCCGGTGCTCAGCAGCCCCTGCCCCAAGAAGCCCGATGCACAGAGCGCCTTTCTGGCGAGGTGCTTTGGGACAGGGCTTAGCGGTGGGATGGCAGTGCTAGGTTAACGGTTGGACTTGATGATCTTAAAGGTCTTTTCCAACCTAGATTCTATGATTTCTCTGGTCCCTTTGTAAGGAGAAGGCGTTAGGACAACATCAGAGCAGTGGGGACAGAGTCCCAGGAGGATAAGTTTGGGTGTACTAGCCCAGAGGTGCTTCCCAAAGGCGCTCCACTCATGGCACAAGCTCGGTGGGAAGCAGAAGCAATACTGGATTTTCACAGGGTGGGTCTAACATGTGAAAAACACCTGAGAAAACAGCTCGGGAGCAGGCTGGCCACCTGACTTCACACCCCGGGCAGCAGCAGAGGTGGTGGCCTCTCTCCAAGCTGATACCTGGAGGTGACGGCTTTGATAGGGCATGAGTTAACAAAATCAGGCTGTGCCCTGTGCCACCAAGCTGTGTCCCTCGTATCCTGGCCGTGTCCCTTAGCACGGTCCTGCTGTCACAGGGGTCTGGGAGGCCTGAGACTGAGCAAGTGCTGGATCTGCGTGCCGGGGAGCCCCACGCCGTGCCGGGGAGCCCCACGCTCCCCATCCCTTCGCAGAGTCACGGCAAGGGCAGGCTCCGAGGGCTGCTCCCAAAACCCACCCCGCTTCTCCAGGTGGCCACTCCGCAGCGCACCGTGGCTGCAAGGATTACCCAAAAATAGCAAAGCCCAGCATCTGCTGTGAGGCATTTCCTCTCCTCTCCCTCCCGCCAGCCTCCGTGGTCCATCACCCCTGCCATCCTACTTACTCCCCCCAGCTCTTCCTTTTTCCTTCTCTGTTCCCCCGCCGCCCCCCATGCCCAAGTCCTCATCTCTCTGCTGGACCCGTTGCTTTCCATCGCATTTTCTCAAGGTCTCTGGGACCCAGCACCGCATGCATTATCTGGACCGCATCCTTCTTGGGATTCAGGCAAGCAGGAGAGGCCTCTTCCTGCCCCTGCCAGGCAATTCCTCTGGGTCTGCAACACACAATAGCAGCCACTACAAACTCCTACCTGGCAGGCTGAGTGCTTTCTGCCCAAGGCTATTGCTCTCCAGGTGTTTCACTCCCATTGAATTTGGCTTCGGGGTTATTTTCCCCACAATACAGGAACCGCATTCATCAGGGCTGGTTTTGCGTTGTTGTTGTCGCTTCCTACCCACAGCCCCAGTCTCTGGGGTTCCTTTGTGTTTCACTTCACACTGGAGTTTGCATCTTCTCCCAGTTAGGATTTATCTGCAAAAGTAATTAATGAGCTGCTATCTCCCCTCCTTCACATCATCACTGCTCCACCGGTTTGAATTCCGCATCTCCTCCCCCCTACCCCCCCCCCCCATGACTCCTGACTATCAAGAGGGTATCAAAGCCTGTTGAGATCTGTACACGGATGATGTTAACCCATAAACCAAGCCATGGAAATGATTTCTTTCCATTTTTCTTATTTTGGGCAACTTTCTCAAAGCTGCCAGGCTGCAGGCTGTGTCGGTCACACCTTGAGCGTGGCTGGAGCACCGTGGCTCGCACCCACCACCCCCAGCTTTGCACCAGGCTGAGGCCAATTCCCCCAACTCACCTTTCCTGCTGAGATTTGCCCTCGCCTCCAAGCATTGCCTGGCATTAATTTGAGGCACTGGACTATCTTGGGGTAAGAGGGTCAGTTATGAAACCTGTGAAAGGCAAGCAGGCAGCAAAGAGTTAAAATTCTGCATTCCCAACAGGGCCCCTAGCACAGCTCGTGATAAGCAAGGCTGGAGCCTGGTTCGTACCAGGATTTTCAGAGCAGCTATTATTTCCAAAAATACGAAGTCATTCCTTTGAAGGAAAAAAAAAAAAAAGAAAAAAAAAACTCCACGAGCGCTCTAATCTCCTCGCTGCAGAGTTTCACCTTCTGCTTCTCAGCCCCCCTCCCAACGCGCCGCCAGCGCCGAGGGAACGGGCAGGATGGGAGCACGGCGCTGGCCGCCTCGCCACGGCCAACCACGCCGTCAGCGGAGCAGAGGGACAGGGCTGGCACCACGGGAAGGTCCCTGCGCCAGGAACACCAAGCCCGTTACAGCGAAGGCTAAACGAAGACGTGGTCCAAATCCTACTCACCGAGGCACACGGGTGCTTGGGCTCGGTCAGGACCGCTGCCCAGTGATTCCCATGCGTCAGCCACCCCGGGACGGCTTCAAGGAGCCCTGCAAAGAGGATTGGAGCCACATGAGAGCCCTCCATGGCTCATCCTCCCCTCTCCAAGCTGTACAGCACAGCCTTTTATTTTCCTAGCACTCGGAGCTGATGAGGAGGGGTGAGGACCAACTGGGTGAGCACCCCCGGGGTGCCCCTCTCTGCCCTCCCCACGGCTCCCCTGGAGCTGGGCCCTGCAGCCAAGGATGGCTACCCATGGCTTGTTTGGCTGTGGAAGACCCAAACTGCTGCGTGGAGGGGAGAGGGGCAGGGGTGCCCCCAGCTCCAGTCCCAGCTTTGTCTCGGTGGTTACCTGGTGGGCAGCACCAAGCCCTTTCTCATAAGGACATCTAGTGGCACCCTGACAGACGGCACACTTAACCTTGGCTGCTCTGCATCTCTTTTTTTTTTTTTTCCCCCCCCCCTCCTCACCTCCCCCATCAGCTCTTGCTGCCCGGCCACATTCTGCTTAGCTCAGGGCAGGGGCACAGCTGGGGCTGGTGGAAGTCAGGATCCCCCCAATGGTGCCCCAGGACACCCCTGGGACACGGCCAGTCACTGAGATGGGGACATGTCCAGGAGCAAGACGTGCTCCATGCTAGGATGAGCTGCTGCAAAAGGGTGCAGAGTCACATGCAAGAGAATCCCAGAATGGCAAGGGTTGGAAGGGACCTCAGGAGATCATCCAGTCCAACCCCCCTGCCAAAGCAGGTTCTCCTAGAACATGTTACACAGGACTTCATCCAGGCGGGGGTTGAGTATCTCCGGAGAAGGAGACTCCACAGCCCCCCTGGGCAGCCTGGGCCAGGGCTCCGTCACCCTCAGAGTCAAGAAGTTCTTCCTCACATTCAACTGGAACCTCTTCTCCTTCAGTTTGTGCCCATTGCCCCTTGTCCTGGCGCTGGGCACCACTGGGAAGAGTCTGGCTCCGTCCTCATGACACCCACCCTTGAGATATTTGTAGGTGTTGATGAGATCCCCTCTGAGTCTTCTCTTCCCCAGGCTGAACAAGCCCAGCTCCCTCAGCCTTTCCTCCTAGGGGAGATGCTCCTGTCCCTTTATCATCCTTGTTGTTCTCCTCTGGACTCTCTCCAGGAGTTCCTCATCTTTCTTGAGCTGGGGAGCCCTTGCAGAGATGTGCGCACACAAACCCTAGGTCCTTTGGAGATAAAGTGTGTCCCAGGCAGCCAGAGAGCAGGGTTGGGATGACACCGGTGCAGGGTGTCCTGCTGGGACAGTGGCAGCACACACCGGGACAGGAGACCTCATCGTGTCATGGGCCAGAGTAACCCAGTGCTGGGATACGTCTGTGCAGCCAGAGAGCTGGAGGAAGGATGAAGGGAGGCGTGGGGAAGCCATTGACCCCGGCACAACAGGGATGGAAAAACTTGTGGAGACTTGCATGAGTTTCAACAACCACACCTCAGGTGCTCCTGCGTTAGGTATGGAGGGAGCTGGGGCAAGAGAGGCAACCACAGCAGCGCTGGTACCTGTTACCCCAAGTGCAGCTTTTCCTCTGGGTTTTCATTCCTGTTGAGCTTTTTAAGAGCTTGAAGACTCTTCCAGGGAGTCTAACAAGTAGGACTGAAGGGGCGCCCTGCTCAGACCACACCACTGAACCATTGGACAAGCAGGCAAAGGTCTAAGACCTTTCTAAGACCTCTCCCTCCGGAGGGCACCACAGCCATAGACCCGGGTATTTATGGGCAAGCAGGACCAGGCTGCATCCAGCCCCCCCCTCCAGGTACAACGCATCCAGCCATGGAATGAGTGGCGCTGAGCCCCAGGCACGCGTCTGACGCCACAGAGTTATTTCCAAAGCAATCCTCTTCAGGTTGTAATGACCATGGAGAGTTTGGACTTGAAGAGCATTTCCATTACAGAAAGGGCACCTCATCCTCTGCCTTTATTCAAATGAAAGCAGTAATGAAATCACGTCTGCCTAATCCAGCCGCACTTGGTTAGGTACGTACTTGCTTTTTGGTTTGTTTTTTCGCTTTTCCGTTCCGTGGTCAACACTTATGCATTGCTGTCAGAAAAAATTGCTTTAATTTTCCATTCTGTTTCAACACCCTTTGCTAAAAACAAAAAGTATTATCCACTGAAGAACTGTAAATTGACTCCATCTAATATCTGAGGAGCAGAGCTAACACCAAATGGCACTCACTTGCATTTTTAATGTGCAGATGAAGTCATAGAAATCACTAACTTAGGAGCTAGCTCATCAAATTCTTCTTGCTAAAGCATATCCCGGATCTACTACGCTGGCTCCTTCTCCTCTAGAGAACCTGGCTGTCACTTCTTTAATGACTTCCACTGGCTAGTATGAACATTTTAAGGCTTAACATGAGTGATGTGGATGAATGAATTTCGAGACTTCGTTTGGCTTTTCATTTACAGTGTCAGAATGAGTCTGATCTGCTGCCATTTTGGGTTGGTTTGGGGCTTTTTTCCTCTTTTTTTTCCCCCCCTTTTCACTGGCTCCTAGCACTCAGACCCTTGCTAGCATGTGTATGACTTTAACGACGCTATGGGCTACACGCAGCCTCCCGGATCAACACATCCACCCTTCCCTTAAGCACGGTCTGGCCAAAGCTGTTGTGTTGTCCTACAAGCAGCGGCAGCCACCCCAAAAGACAGAATTTTTACCAGTTTCTTGGCTGCACCTCCCAGCTCATCCCTCTGCACACCCAGGAGTTACTCAGCACAGTCAGGTTTACATTTGTTACCCCAAACCCCTGTTGCAGGTTCAGTAGATTACTCCGTGCAAGAGCGCGATCCCTCCGGACAAGGCTGCAGCGATGTACTCTTGGCCAAAACAGTTGGGCAACCCTTGCTCTGGAGGAAGTCTGTGGTTGGTTGTGCCTTGTGGAATAGCTCATACGAGCTGTCTGAAACCCCCTTCCCACCAGAGGCAGCTGAGGATTTGTTCCGAGCAGAGCCTGTGGGGCTGGTGGGTGGGCGAACAACTCAGCCGGGGAGCGTTCGTTTCATTCAGCAAAAAAAGGAATTTGTCTCAAACAGATTTTCCCTCGTTTCACTCAAAATATTCCATTTTTTTTCCACAAGAAAAGATGAAAGCCTGAAGAGCTGTCATGCACCCAGCAATATCCATCTTCAGCCATAACTGGCTCCCCTGTGAGGGGTCCCACACGCTGGCCTGGCAGGCAACGGCCCTTGGGGTCTGGCTCCACCAGCACGTTCACAGAAATATAGAGGACGAGAGCCAGGGCACCAAATTTGCTCCTGTTTCCTTTTCTCCCTGCTCTGGATTGAAGTATGTGGACAAGCATCTCTTCAGTGCTGGGTCACCCTCCTAGGGCAGCAGGCACAGGAGCAAGCAGGGCAGCCCTGCTCTCCCTTGGGACTGAAATTAAGGAGAGAAATTAAGGAGCTGCCGAGCTGCTTGATAACTGAGCAGCTCCTCGTGGTGCCCTGCAGCTCGTGGAGCTGCAGATGTGGGATAAGGCATGACCAAAAAGCTCAAGGCAAGCATTGCCCAGCAAGGGTGGAAGAACACGATCAGCTTTGAGGGCCCAAATACAACATAGCCATCGCCCCCCCAAGACCTGAGTATTTCCAACTGGTGACATGGGTCAGTGGAAGGTCCCTAGGGATGGATGATGCAGGCGTTCTGCTTGCACTTTCAAGATCTCTTCTTGATGTCCCAGAAGCTCTTCTCATTTCTGCTGAGATGGTCACCAATCGTACTATGTCAGTGATGCCATGAGCACAGGCGTTCTCAGCTTTACAGCCAGCAAGCTTCTTCCAGAAGTCTCCTGCTGAAGGAGATTTGTCTCTTTGGGTGTGTTATTTGGTGATAACCAGCCACTAAACTGGGCTTTGCAGCCTAGGGGGAAGCTCTGCACCCACTGTTCAGCACCTCAGGGCATGCTGACCACTGAAAACCTTAGGGGATTAATTTACAGCTGCAAGAGGACGAGCACTGCTGTGCAGGTATACCTGCAAGAACATGCAAACTACTCTTGGAAAATAAGTTTTCCTGCCTCAGCCTTGCTTATCTGGGGGGTTCCTACTGCCAGGGGTCATCAAGGGCCAGCTGCTGCCTCAGGGAAGGGGAGCAGGGAGCTGAGGGTCACCCCAATACACACAGTATCCTTACCAACAGGCATAGTCCCACAGGGTCTGAGCAGAGCAGGTAGAGGCAGCTGCTGGCAACAGGGTTCAAAAGCAGTCCCACGCAGCAATGAGCTGGGTTCAGGGTCCGTCCACAGGTGCAGAAGGAAACAGAGCCAGCCAGGACCAAGGTCCAGCAAAGGTCCAAGGTCCACCCAGGAGGTAGAGCCAGAAGAGAGGCACACCTACAGCATTGCTCAGAGAAAGAAAGGTGGCCCAGGGCTGCTTTTAAATAGGACCCCTGACAAGGTGTGGGTGAGGGCCCAGGTGAGGCTGATCAGGGCCATTAAGGTCTACTGGGGCAGTCAGGGCCCTGACACCTACCAGGATCAATGGCTCTTCATGATTTTATTGACAATGCAATGGAAGATCCTCTGAGATTAGGGTTTTTTTTTTTCAGAGTTTCTTATGATGAGCATCTGAGCCAATTTCAGTTTGAAGATGCACCTTTGGCAGCAGGAGACAATATCATGATGAGTTCAGTGATCAAGTCAGAGGAGAGGTCAAACAGTCCTGATGCCAAAACCAACATTATCTAAACCCAAGGTGAGCTGGAGGACTGAAGTGAAGAACATTGCAACAGAAATAAGGGGTATAAACTGCTCGCAGAGGCACGTAGCCTGGCAACTCAAGTTTCCAGGCTGGAGGCACTGGAGAAACTCTGTATGATGGACACCTGACTCCAAAAGGAAACCCACGAGCACCCCCTGAATGTCCCCGGGGAAGGAAGACCCCATCCTCGCACCCACGAGTGCAATGCCCCCCAAGAAGGGAAGGATGCATGCCCCGAGCTCGAGGCACGTCCTCACCATGAGGTCAGGCCACCGACCAGGTCTGAAGAAGCAGAGCAATGAGTGTAGACGTGGTGGAGGGTATTTCCCTTCCCTTCCAGATGGATGCATGCTGTTGAGCCTATAACTTGTGTTTGCATGAGACCAAATCTCTTCAATTATCGTTTAAAGATGGATTCAGCACATCCCTAGGTGAGCCATTTCAGAAGTTAATTACCGTTCCTGTGAAACGCCTGTGTCTTAATTCCAATTTGAATTTTTCTTACTTCGGCTCCACCTGCCAGCCACCGAGCCTTGTCTTTGTCTGCTGGATTAAAGGACCCTCCACTATCAGGAATCTCCTCCCTGGAAGTACTTAGAGACCATGATCAAGTCACCTCTCAACTTGCTCTCTGATGAGCTAAAGAGATGGAAGTCCTTAAGCCTATCATCACACAGCAGGTTTTTCAGACCTTTTCTCATTCTTGCAGCTCTTCTCTGAGCTCTCTCTAATTTTTTTTCTTTAATCCACGATGAAAGTGTGGATGCCGGAATTTGATACAATATTCAGTAATGCTCTCCCTCCGCTTTGTAGCACTTTTCCAACCTACCTCACAGCCCCTCAAAATATATACCTGTCACGTGAACCCACGTTAATTATAAACTGGACCGGTGTCCTGCTTATCTGGCTTCCTAAGCCCCCTTCTGCGCCACTGGTTTTGCTGAAACACTCCCAAATCTCCGCCTAGGGATGATGCTCTTTGTTGCAAGAACTACAGCACCGTGCCTTGCATTCCTAAAAGGCAGATGACTCGCTTGTATCCCACCTAACAAACCCCTTCGCAGCTTCATTTGTGCAAACAGTGATTTTCTATCACTGTCGCTGCTTCCCACCTGGATGTAGACCTAAATTCCAGATCAGGAACTCTCCCACCGCACTGAGTTGGTCCTCGGGTGTCAGTGCGTCTCCTCCTCAGCCCCAGTAAGTTCACGACTTATGTGTGGAAACGCAAGGCGAAAGCACGGCCAGCACCACCATGGGCTTGCCAAGTGCTGGCGGAGATAGCCGTCGCTGGGAAATGCCGCAACTGTTGATTTGTTTATCCCAGCGCTGTGATTCAGCCCCGGTTAAATGAGAGGGCACGACTACGGCCATGCCTGTGGTCCCAGCATGAACTCGTGCAACCTTGCACTTGCTAACGAAAAAATTCAAAGGAAAACAAGCAGTTTTCAAGACTTTTCCAGCTGCTTTCTTTCTCCTCGGCTCCCCTCCCAGCAAGCCGCTATCTAGGACACGCAACCAGTGCATGAAATCACTTCTTCCGTCTCCTTTCCAAGGCCACCGTCGCTGGCCCAACCCGGTGCAGAGGAGGCAGCAAGCTTTGCAGAAGGTAATTAGCGGCGGTGCCTTTGGTCCTGTCACGCCACGCACGTGTACGCTCCGGCTCCGGGTGTCCTGGGGAGCTGGGAGCGAGAGGCAGCTGCGGCAGGTCCAGCTGGGCTGGAGCGCCTGAGGATGAGCCGGGCCGTGAGGATGCACAGCTAAAGAATTAACGGGAAGACGTCATTAGATGGATTCCCAACAGGGATGCCAGGAAGTATGCTTGGGCTGTGCATCTCGGTGACCCACTTCCAAACCTTCCTATTCCCTAAATGGAATCTTCTTCAATTTATAACCACTCTGCCTTTTCTCTGGCATTCAGAAGCCATTATCGCCGTGTCTACCCCAAGCCCTCACAGCTGACTTTAGATGCCACTTCTCCTTATCGCAGGAATACTAACCCGTGTAGGCGGCAGGTCAGCCAGCCAACCAGCTGTGCCTGCCTCCAGAAATGAGAGAATTAGCACAGCAGCCGTCCCCTGAAATGCAGCAGGGAAACAAAAAAAAAGTTCTGGATCCCTTGGAAGACCAGGGTTATCCGAGACTGAAGGCTCCTCAGGCCCTTGCATCCATTCCCTACTCCATCCTGTCAGCTGGTGAGAAAGCCCTGGGAAATCCCATGGGACTGGTGGACATCCCACCAGAAGCAGGTACCAAAATTTTAGTGGGAAATGGGGAGACTGTCGTGTGTGGTGTCTGAGTGGGAGTGCTGGGGTGTGGAAGGACCAGAGGGAATGGTGGAAGAGGGACACGGGAATGGCAGGGCCGATGGTCCCCATATGAGCAGGTCACCAAGTCCACAGCACATCTCCACGTGCTTCACTGGAAAAAAGGGCCAGCCTTGGACAAGAGCTGGATTAAAACAAGGGCCAGGCAGAAGCGACTGGAGAAGCAAGAGCAGGAGAATAAAGACGAGGGCTGGAGCCGTAAGGTACCCGGGTAGGCAGGCGAAAGGCAAGGAATAAATCAGCACCCATGTCCAGTGACTCGCTGAGGTGGCAGAGGACGGACGCACGGATCAACACCGCTGTTGGCACACGAAGGGTACCAAAGGCTGACCCCAAAATCCGCAGCTGGAAGGCGGGAAGGGGATTTGCCAGGCAGCATCCCTAATGTCTCTTGTGTCACAGCGAGTACCGCGGAAAGGTTACAGGGATCCGTGCATCCTGGAACGTGTGAGTACGTGGGCATAAGAGAATGCACGTGAGAGAAATCCGTCTCATTATAAAATAAAATCTTCGTCTCCTGTGTGGACGTCTGCTGAGCTTCACGACGTTAGCGGAGCTTTGTTGCTGCGATGCTGCGGCAGAGAGACTTTGGATTCCAGATGTTTTGAATTTTCTCTCTATTTGTAACAATAACGGTAACAATAATACATAACAAAATAACTCTTACAGCTTTTTTGGTTTTTTTTTTTTTACCTAAATGGAAATGTCTCTCAAATGTTTTGTGAACGTATTCTAGTTCTCGTTATGTACACTGAAGTAGCGGATATGTACTGTCCTGGCTTATTCCTGCAGGGCACCCACTCCTCTGGAAAATTATCTTCCCTGTCTAAAAGAATTTCCAATTGCAAAAATGATGATGGCGCTGATGATTATGATAACCGTTTCTCCACGGGGAAAAAAAAAAAATTATGATATAGAAACATGCTGAAGTACAGGCAGATCTGAGAGCGCCTTTCAGTAATAATTTAAATTAAAAATATTAAGGACATATGTTGTTGTTACCCAAACACTCACAAATTGCAGCCGCACCATGCAATAATCAATTATAAAACTCAATGGAAGTATAATGAATTGATTATTTATTCTCTGGTTTCAGATTAGGATACACTTGTTTTGACAGATGTGCCAGCTTTTTGGGGGATTTTTTCTTTTTTTCCCTTGTGGTGATCCTGCACCCTTCAAGCAGCACGAGCTCCCTGGCCATGGCCAAGGCCTCCCAGGCAGCCTCAGAAGATCCCAGCTGTGCAGACATTCCCAAGTGCCAGGCAGTGTAAGGTGGCGAATGCAAGACCTCACCTTTCCAAATAATTTGGCTTCCCTACCCAAGACCTTCTCCAAGCCCAGCTCAACAAAACCTGGGAGCTCTCCTGGCTCCACTGCTTTAACCGTACCTGTTGAGCAGACCCTTCTGAGAAGACGGTTTTACTTACAACACTCCGTGGCTTCAGCCCCCTTAACAACATTAAGTTATTTTTGGGAAGTGCAGCATCTTTATGGATGTGCCCCAATAAAAACACATTCCTCGGTTTCAGCCAGGGAAAAAAAATGTTCAGTAACGAAGCCCAGCCAAAGAAAATGACCATTACTTATTTTATTTCATTGCTAACTTAAATTCAAGCACGATTTTAGAGAGTTCGTATCACAAGAACTTTGAAGCATCCCTATTATTTGCCGGCGAGGGCACGAGACACAAGAAATAACCCGTCCATAATGCTAGCTTCGTTAGCGGATGTGCCATTAACCAACATTAATCATAAGCCGCCGCTATTGTACAAGGTCAGAAGCCTGCTCCGTATTCAAAAGGCAAGGTTTGTACGTTTGGGGAGGACGAAATCTGCTCCAATTGAGGACAACAGAAACCTGCGTCTGCCCGGAGCTGCGGAAAGGGCCTCCCCGCACCGCGCTTCCAGGCGCCGCCGGGACAAACCCCCCCGCGATCAGAGAGCTTGTCACCGAAACGAAGCCACGAGAGGCTAAAAGTTACAGCGGGGCAATTACGCCGTGATGCAGCCGCCTTCCGCCGCCGCCGCGCGCGGCACAAAGGCACAGAGGCAAGGGCTATTTCTCTCCCATTATTTTTTTTTTTATCATTAGCGCTAAAGAGTCAGACACGGCCCTCGTCCGTACGCCAGCATACGGCTTAGGGCCAGGGTTTAGTGGTGGGATGGCAGGGTTAGGTTAACGGTTGGACTCGATGATCTTAAAGGTCTTTTCCAACCGAGGTGATTCTATGATTCTATGATTTTCCATTAGGGCCATGCCATTAACCCCTTGTTAGGCTGCCTGCCCCTAAAAACACCTTCCCAAACCAAAGCCAGCCCCGGAGCGGACCTGCAGGCCGGCGTTCTTCGCTGCCGCCTGGGCGACCACCTTGGGTTTTTTTGACTGATAATTGCAGGAGCCGGGGAAATAGGAGGTTTGCGTGAGGAGGTTTGCCACCCCGAGTATTTCATCTGCTTTATCATCCAGGATTATAGGTCAGCCACCGAGCTCCGAATGTGTTACCTTCTGTTTGGCATGCATTAGTCATCCTTCCCCTCTCGAAATCACTGTGAAAGGCGCCGATGAGAGGGCATGAATAGCAAATAGCGTGTGCTGGAAGGGAGCAGGCAGCGAACGCCGGGAGGAGGCTGAAATGTGCTCATCCAAAGGATCAGGCAAACACATTTGCGCACCAGAGAAATCAGGGTTTATTCACAAATCGAACAAAAGGTGGAAATCCAGGATAAATGAGTTCCCTCGAGGGCGCGTGACCAGAGCCGCCCTCAATCTGCCTTTCCTCCCCTGCTTGCTGTGCTGGAGGCCGCTGACGGCCAGCAGCTGTCCGTCTGTCCCAGAGGGCTGCTCCCTCCTTCCCGGACAGACACTGCTTGCCTGGGTGGCATCCAGCTCCGCAGAGATGCTCCGGCATGGCCGCTCACCTTTCCCCATCTCGGGAAATATATTTGCCCATGCTGATGCTCTCCTTTAAGGCAGGCTGGTGCTCTGCTGTGGAATCCAGCGTGCCCCACGCTCCCCAAACCCACCAGATAAAACCACCAGCTTGGAGCCAGGTTGGGGGTGAAGCATCCTCCAGAGCAGAGCAGGAGCTCAGCCAGATTTTGGGGGCCAGCAGCCGCGGGAGGATGGGCATTCCCACCCATCCCCGGGCTTTGCAGAGCCACTCTCCTGTCTGTGCTGATGCCAGAGAGTGAAAATTGCTTCCTTTGAACCCCAAAGCCCAGCGGAGCTGCTACAGAGCCTCGCTGCACCCAAGGCGCTGCTCTTTGCAAGCACCCTCCAAGGCCCCGCCGCCTCCCTGCCGGCGCCGAACAAAACACCGAGAGCTCGTTATTGGGCTCAGAGCATTGGTAAAGCTTCCCCACGCTCCCGCACAGAGGCTGAATGGCAAATGAGAGGAATAAATGAACACAGGCCCCCAGCGAGCGCTCTCACATCAGCCAGGGGGATGAAGGGAGTGGGGGCGAGGGGTGGAAAAGCCGGCACCGTCTGCTGCTTCGGCGTGAGCTGGCAGCCCCCGTGATGGGACGCCGGAGGGGGGGAACCCAGAACAACCAGCTTGGCCCCACACTGCTGCACGTGGGGCTCTGCCCGGTGGGTTCAAAGGGGTGGATGGTGACCCTGGGGTGGGCAGAAAGAGCCCTGCTGGCTCCCTGCGGTGGGGAGCGTGCCACGAGCACCCGCAGCACAGCCCCCTTCCTTTTACCCCCTTCCTTTTGCCCCCTTCCTTTTGCCCCCTGGCCGGGCGGTCCCCTGGCAGTAGGACCATGGCGTGAGGCTGCAACCACCCAAAACGCGGCGTTAGCAGCACTCGAGCCCCCTGGATCCCACTGCTGGAGGCGGGTGCGGGCAGCGGGGCTCAGCTCTGCCGTGCACGGAGCAACGGGGGAAATCAAAGCCCAGACCTGGCTCACCGGCAGCAGCTCCGGCTGGGCGCCTGGGAAGCGGAAGGTCCACCGGAGACGGGTGGCTGCTGTGTCCATGCGTAACCCCCGCTGAGCAAAGAGGCACCAACAAGCACCGTGCCGTGGTTGTGCAGCAATTCGGAGGTGCCGAGGGCAGGGGGATCGCTCTCCTCCCCCCCCCCAAGCCGCAGGGCTTAACCCAAGCCCTTTGCATCCAGCCCGTGTCTCCCGGGTCAGCTAGCACAGGGGTTTGCTTTAGAAGCAGTACAGCCCTAATTTACAATCTGTACGCGTATGGGAGCCTGACATTTCTCAAAATGGCTCTTTCCAACAGGTAATTCTGCACTTCATGAAAATTTGTTTGCCCTTCCTAATCTTCAGAGCCTTTTGTGTGGCTCTGCCCTGGCTGCAGTCAGAGGACTTCTCTCCACGTCTGATCCCGACAACCTTAGCATTTGTCAGGGCTCCGGTACCTGCCTTTATGATCTTGCCCAGGAGTCCCTGGGTGGCCTGTGCATACGGATGAGCCTCCCGCGACTCCGAGCAGAGGGCCACAGCTGTGCTCATGTCCACAGCGGAGCACGGCGACCTAAATCAGCTCCAAACGAGGGCTCGTCCTTCCAAGGCATCCCACGGCGGTGAACCCCGGCCAGCCCGACGCAGCGGCGTTTCAGAACCCGTGTCTGCCGGTCATCTTGGTCACGGGAGGCAAAAACGCCGGTTGCCCTCGGTGAGCACGGCGTTCGTGAAGTCTCTGCCTTCGGTCTGCCCTAGCTCCTAGGCAAACTATCATCGCTTTCCTCCTTCCACTTTCTGCTCCTTTTTAGAACAGTTTCTCTCTCCCGGTTTCCTTTCACTCCTCGCTAGTGAAAGTGGCGATTCGTTGGCCGAGGGCTGCAGCAAGATGCGTCTCCTCGGGCGGCAGAGCAGCCATTGCCCCACCACCCCTTGCCCCACTGCTGGCCGCTGCTTTTTTTGCCCCCTCGAGAGCTGCAGGCGTACAAGCAGAGGTAACCGAGGGGTGCAGGGATGGCACTGGAGCCACCCCCAGGTGAGACATCCATGATGGTGCTGGTGCCTCGGCCATCGGGATGTCTCCATCTCCTGCGGCAGAGCGCTGCAGCAGAATAACTGCGGGTGTAAATAAATCATCAGGGCCCCGATCAGAGGGCTTAATCCCAGAAAAGTTATCAAATATTTATTTTAAAGCAGGAGGAATAAATAGATGAAAACACCGACGGAGGACATTCTGCCCTCGCATCAATCTCTTTGCTGGGCGCTGCTGAGCGGTTGGGGAAGCACACACAGCCACGGTGGCAAATGGCACCGGTGGCCCAGCAGGACACCAGACAGGAGCCACCAGCCCTCTGCGGAGATGAGAAATACTGCTCCTGCCTCCCGACAGCCTGAGGGACAGCCTCTGCCCTGCGCCCGACTCGCCCCGCACCACCGCTCCCTCCTGGAGTCCTCCAGGCTTTGCTAACGTTGAGTTCCCCAGGTCTGACGGCCCCATCATCGTTAGGATCAGGCTATTGCTCATGCAATATATTAATTGAATGGCACTCATTTAGGATGAGTATTTGCTGGAGAACGCAGAAGAGTGGGAATACATCGCTCGCGATGGTGGCACCCAGGGAGACCCATCCCTTACCCTACCAGAAAATCCCAGCCGTACATCCACCTTGGGCAGGTCCCCTACTGAACGTGGCAAACGGGTGGTTTCTACGTCGTGATCTCGGGGGTCTGTATGAAGCCATCTGAGCCTCTGGGCACAATTCAGTCACACTTCGGTGTGTCGGGAAAATACATCTCCAGGCAGACACAGAATCAAAGCATCTCTGCCCCGCTTGCAGTGCCTATAGTTATTCAAGAGATCAATCAGGGCTATGAAATGCTGCCTCTCCCAAATCAATTAACTCGACTAAAAGGCACCTATTCATTACCGGAGCTCAAGCTTGGCCTCATTGCTCTGGTGGAACAAAAACCTCTCTGATAATGATAACTACAAGACAGTGGCTGGGGAAAAGAATTGTCCACCCCGCGTGACGATGGGAGACATCAGCCGCACCATGGGTCCCGGGGCCTGAGTGCTTCTCAGTCCCAGCCTCATGCTTCTGGAGACAATATCTCAGGCCTAAATATCAGCGTTGTTTTCTTTAGTGCCTCCGCAAATTGCGGTAAATACGGGCACATTGTATTTCTTTCATTTTCGGCATGAGGAACTGTGACACAAAACGCCGCGAACAACCAGGAGCTGGGGAGAAAAACTCCTTGTATGGGAGTAAAACATCTAACACTGTTCTTATTGCCTAAAAACCAAATATTTGGGGGGAATATTTTAGTTTTCCAAAGCTGGTACAGGCCTATCAGTAACAGATTTCCTACAGGCGGGTTCACCTGTATCCCTCCTCCAGGGAAAAGCCCTTCCCAGTTTTGATGGAACATCACTTAACGTCAGTTCTCGTGAATTTTTGGCGAGGCATTTGCTGCTCTTCCTCAAACCCTACATCCCAGTGACAAAGGGAATGGATAAAAATCTCATCTTGATTTTTTTTTTTTAATTTGTAATTACATGTCTGGCTGTCACAATTGCAGATTTTTTGTTGTTTTTTTTTTAAGTGCAGCCAGGACATCCTGACAATCTTCTGTAGGTGTCTTGATTTGAAATCTTCCGTCTCGATTTCCCCTGACAGCAGCTCTCCAGGTGACAAGTATTGGCCGTACAGAGCATTTCATGGGCCAGAAGAGGGAAGAACCGGGACTTGCTGGTCCCTTATGGGGACCTTTCCCTGCAGCATGTGATTTTACCCCAGCCTGTGGCACCCTTTGAATTCCTCTCCCTCTCCACACCTGTGATGTCCTCTTACATGGACACTGCTGGTCTCCTGCCTTCAGGTAGTCTATCCAGTCGGGTAAAGCCCCACATGCCCCCACGCCCAGCATCTCCAGAGAAAAAACCCAACCAAAACAGCTTCCTAAATTATTTGCAACCACCTACATCCCAGCTGACCCCTCTCCGTGCCACAGCCCGCCCACGTGCCTCGGACACCGGGGATGCAGGTGAGCTGGGAGGTGGCCTCGCACCGGTCCAGGGGTGAGCATCGGTGAAGATGGTCAGGCAGAGAACTGGATAAAATAACATTGCCCTGGATCTACAGGCTTTCGTGGATGCAGCAGAGGCGCCGACCCTTCACAAGATGCTGACTGGGGTTACAAACACAGTGCCACGGAGCTACTGAGACCACACTGGGAGTAATGGCCTGTTTTTGTCAATTTAGGTGAAGGGAGATATTTTTGTGTTGGAGAGAGCGCGGCGTAAAGTCATTTAGACAATAAAGGAGTGACAGGATTTCCACAGGAGAAGAGATTAACCAAAGTGGGATTATTTTGTTCTGAGAGAAGATGATTAAGAGGTGGCATGACTGAAGTATTTAAACTGGCTCAGGGTTATTATCAAATTAAGCTGTGCTGGAGATTGCTGGGCAGCCATCACTCAAGGGCAGAGCAGGGGGCTTTGCAGCGACCATAGCAGAGGGCATGGTTTGGGCTGATCCAGAAGGATAATCGTGGATGGGGAAAGTAGATGTGTGCCACTGTGTGCCACCAGGCAGAGGTTTGGGTGGGCTGGAGAGCTGCCTATGGCTTGCAGATAACCTTCCCCTTGGCACCATCCTTCTTTGAGCATCAGGACCCAACTTCCACACATTTTTTTGCTCCGTGCTTTCAGGTGGATGCTCTCCTCATCCGCAGCAGCCCTGTCCTTCGCTCCTACAAATTACCGTGACTTCCTGCGCTTCTGCCACCGCTGGCAGGGCTGGGCACTGTCTCCTGGTGCAAGCAAACATTCGCCAGGCGAGGAGATGCAATGGGGTCTTGCACCTTTCCTGTGTTCCAGGAACAGCCCTGGTTTGAGAATCATGGCGTGGTGTTCCTGCTGGTCTCCAGCACTGGCTCTGCGTGCGTTTCTGTCTCACCACCTCTCTTGTGCCACTTTGGATTCTCTGCCACGCACGCTGTGCCAAACCCATGCCAGTCCTCTAGAGCCTGCAGACCAGGCTGAGTGGTTTTCTTGGATTAGCAACCTCCAATTGTTTTGCGGAGGGTTAATTTAGGGTCTTCCTGTCATCTCTGCCTAAAGCTTTTGTTCTGGTTGAAGCTTCAGCACCCATAATTGCAAAATGGGCTCTTCAGACCTTGATGACCTGCAAAGGGTTTCACCTTGTTTCATACCCTCCAGTCAAGAAGCTCCCTCTCGTATGCACCATTTTCACGACGAGTGTAGCACTCCTCAGATTTCTTCACAGGACGTCAAAATTATTCTCCTCTTCCCGAGTTAACTAAAGTGTGTTAAACCACCAAGTACTTCAAGTCCCACTATTGTCAGTGCGGAGGCTACTTTTAACTTCTTTTGGCCAACCTCCGTTTTCTATCATCTCCAGCTGTTTATCACAATTCCAGGGAATTTCAGCTCTGACTGCTGAGGGAGCTTCAGACTGCTCCTCCTTCCCATCTTCCAAGTTCCTCTTTACTTCTGGACACCTTTGGGGTCCCATACAGAGGTAATTTTGAATTTATTCTGGCTTTGTTTGCAAAGACAGATGTCCTCCTTCAGCCCAGGTTGCCTGGACTCACTCTGTACCTCCTCTGCAGATGACTGCGAAGAAGCTTTCTCATCGCTGGACCATGCTGTGTGGCACGAAAGCAACAGTTGGCTGACGATGAGGAGGGGTGAAGGTGGGGAACATGGGAGATGAAATGCTGTGAGCGCTTCCCTGGAGCAGACCTCAGTCCTTTTTTTGGTGAGGAACATGGATGCAAGCTTGGTCCACAAGCCAGGCACAGGCTGAGCATCCCGCATGGGCCAGGAGCGTTTTTATCTCTTGCTGCGGTCGTGTCCAGGGTAGGTCAGAAGAATCCCACCCCAGAGTGGTTCTGTCTCCCCGTTCATTCACAGTCTAGACAACCCATCTGCAGGTGACAGCCACGCCGCCAGCATCAGCAGCACCGCACCAGCTTCATCCATGGGCTCGGGATGCAGCAGGTCTGTCCCGTCCTGAGATCACGGGTCCCAAAGGTCTCAGGATGGGAGCAGCCTAATAAAAAAGCTTTCTTCTTGATCGACACTAGGGTGTTCTTCATGAGAGGATGAACAAAGGGTGTAAGCTCAGGCTCGCCTGGCACAGGAGCCTTCTCCCAGCTGCCTTCTGCCACGTATGGAGAGATCAGGCCCGGTGCCTGGGAAAATGGGTAAACAGCTCATCAGAGCTCATCAGCATCCGCGCAGCCTATCTGGGAAGCACGGTGTGAATGCTTAAAAAGGGCACTGGAGCACAAAAACTGGTTCTGCCCCGTTGGGCTGGTAACAAAAGCAATTAGCTGGCGGAGGTGGGAACAGGGCCTTTGGGCTCTGCTTATGCAGCTGATTAGGGGATCATCTGTCAGCCTTGGCCTCTCCTCGAAGCAATCCCCCAGCCGCGGCTACGAGCCAGAGAAGAGAACGGCTTTGAAAGGCCAAGACTTGGCATCCCTCTGCAAGACCTGAGAGTTCACACTGGCTCTCCAGCTCCATGTGAGGGATCGGCCAGTGCATTTGCATGCTTGGAGCTACCGGGAAGGAGCTACAAAGGGTGGTTTGGGGGGTTTTTTTGCACTTCTTTCCACAAAAGTATCTTCCTTCCTGCCAAGACACTCGTTCCAGTTCTTTCCAATCTCACTTTTACCATTTATCCTGCTGGATCTCCACCTTCCTGGCGTCAGCAGCTCCAGGACCCCTTCTTGCAGAGCAAGATAAGACAAGCCATGCCCGGTGGTGCCGTCATTACGGTCTGATGAGTGGTCACCACCCACATCCAGCTTGCTCCTCTGCTCCATGCCCCACAGGCTCCTATGGGTGTTGTCCCTCTTCATGGCAATCCCATTTCTGGGGTCACTCAAAGGTGCTGGATATCCTCTTGCACTGGGATTCTCCATGCACCCTGGCCTCTCCCCATGGTGGATGGGAGAGCTGTTTGCCAAGAAGACGCTGACCCAAAGGCTTACTTGAGTGAGGGTCTTTTTTACCACCCTCTGGTGGGACTTGGTCTGGATGGCCTCTATGATCCGTTTTTAGCCCCAGGTCAACCTCTCTCACCACCTCCAGGGTGAAAGTGTCTGGGGCTTACTGGCAGTCCACTCCACCAGTCACTCCCAGTGGAAAGATACCCTGGCTCTTTCTGAAATCCCAGAGAACATGGGCAATGCTGAGGCCCTCTCATGCCATGTCCTTTTTCTACACAGGGGAGGCTTTCTGGGAGCCAGAGCAAATTCTTTCCAAAGCAAGGAACCTAGCAGAGAGCCCAAGCACTAGCAGCACCTGGGCAGGGCTGAAGACAGCTTCCCAGAGACCTGACAAGTAAAAAATTTTTGCTCCTTGGACTGGCAGGCCAAGATC
Organism: Butorides virescens; assembly: GCA_017310255.1. NCBI lineage: Eukaryota > Metazoa > Chordata > Aves > Pelecaniformes > Ardeidae > Butorides > Butorides virescens. The sequence continues at coordinate 97,949 of JADKXX010004946.1, forward strand.
ACTTCTTCTAGCATCACCTTGGTGTTTCTTGGGAGCTGGATTGATATTGAGCTCTGTGAGTTTGACAGCCTGTGGTTTCAGGCTAACACAGAGCCTTGTTCTGGAGCAGTGGGAAGATCTCAACACCACGGTCTATCAGCAAGGGGACATCCTCTACAAACCTCAGAATACCACTGCCTGCTGAGTCTGTGCTGGTGCCTCCAGCCACGAGCACATGGCTGGGCTGGTGGGATGGGAAAGCAGCAGCTTCACCCGGATAAAATGGAGACAGGAGTAAACTACAGAGAAGAAATGGGGAGAAAGTGAGAAAGAAAGAAGCTATGAGATGAACACGGGGATATCGTAACCAAGGGAAATCCAAGGAAGAAATGGGGTAAAGAAACCACTGGAGAAGTCCACCACAGAGGATCAGGGAAGGCATAATCCATACAAGAAAGACCTGCTTTTTGTCTAGGAGGTGGGGAGAACGCTCCCAGCCCTGGGGTAACTTCAGAGCATCCTGCTGGGAGGAAGAAGCTCTGGCAGAAGCATTGGCACAACCACCAGTGTCCTTGAGTGCAGGGGGACCCCAGCTCTTGGGGTTGCTACCAAGCAGAAGGGAGCCCATGGAAAAGATGAGAACAAGGGCTCATCAGAACCAGAGGAGCCCTGATGCAAGGGATGGAGGGAAGGACCCCAGAGCCATGGCAGTGGGGCTGGGGGAGCTGGCAGAGCCCACCTGGGGGTGAGGGTTGGTGGGGAGGAGCCCAAGGGGAAGGACCTGTGTTCACTCAAACCCTCCTGGAGGGTGGAGGAGGAGGAGGAGGAAGGGCTGCCCTTGGAGCCACAGACCTTCCTTCTCCCCCTCCCCCTACTTGACATTTAAAGTGTGAATGTCTCCGTGTTTGGCGCTCACGAAGATCATTTCTCCTGGAAGGAGAAGGAGGTGCCGACAGCAGCAGCCGCAGGGACGCAGCTTTCCTCTAATGAACTAGAAAATAGTTTCCCTTTAATACTGATTATCCTGGAAGCCAGCTGAAGTGAATGTGATTTACATAAAGATGAACCTGCTTGGCACAGTCTTCCTCGGCGGTGCCGGGTGGCTCCGCAGCGGCAGCAGCACCGGCTGGGATGCTCTGCAGCATCCCGGGGTTGGCAGCTCTGCAGGTGCCTCCGCTTCCCGACAGGCAGGCGAGAGCTGTGCCCTGCTCCAGCAGCTCTGTCTGTCTCTGCAAGCACTTGCAGCCCACCGGGGGGGATTGCTACAGCCCCCCCAGACTGCTAACCCATCCTGCCTCTCCCACCTCAGCCTGGCTCCTGGTCGGGATGAGCTACTGGGTGCTGCTGCCACCCATCTGCCATCCCCAGCAGGGCCCTCTGACTGCGGCAGGCAAATTTGCGACCATGCAAGAAACCAGGCTGGGAAGCTGACCTGGCTGGAAAATTAAAAAAAAAAGAACAAAAAGCCATGACCTGGCTCCCCGCGTGACCACCAGCACCGACGCAGGGGAGGGAGCGGGAGCAAGATCAGCAGCAGCCTGGCTTATACCGTAAGCTGAGAGTCCGTTTCAAGTCACTCGCTGGGGACCAAGATTTGCAAAGGGTTCCTCAGGTATCTTCCTCCCAGCCTCCCCCATGTTATATTCGTGGCCAGACTTTCATTGTGGTCTTAGGTCTTCCCCAACTGCTCCCTGTTTGCGCTGGAAATCGCCTCCCGCGCGTGGCAGGCGCACCGAAGCCATAGCTCAGCTTTCTCTCCGCCAGCCCTTCCCCACGCGCTGCTCTCGCTTCTCCCCAGGCCTGGAGAAGAGAAGACTCAGAGGGGACCTCATCAACACATACAAATATCTCATGGGTGAAAGTCACGAGGATGGAGCCAGACTCTTTGCTGCGGTGTCCAGCGACAGAACAAGGAGCAATGGGTACAAACTGAACCATAAGAGGTTTCAGTTGAATATGAGGAAAAACTTCTTGACTCTGAGGGTGACGGAGCCCTGGGCCAGGCTGCCCAGGGGGGCTGTGGAGTCTCCTTCTCTGGAGATATTCAAGCCCCACCTGGATGAAGTCCTGTGCAACATGCTCTAGGAGAACCTGCTTGAGCAGGGGGGTTGGACTGGATGATCTCCCGAGGTCCCTTCCAACCCTTGCCATTCTGGGATTCTGTGATTCTGTGCAGCTCCGGGTGGCAAGGATGTGCAGTCCATGTGTGTGCAGCCTCCGCGCCGTCCTGCCAGGCGAGGCTCTGCTTTCCCAGGCTGCTTGCACAGCGAGCGTCTGCACAGCGCTGCCCTGAGCGCCGCAGTCTTTTGCACGGGTATTGCACTTTACCCCCTGCGAAGGGCAGGCCAGCCATCCTCCAACTCGCACGGGAGTGCTTGCCGGCCGCCAGGGCGCCGAGGGCTGCAGGCTTGCAAAACTTGGAGAGGTTGCACGTGAAGGAGAGGCCTGGGTGCAGAGTTTCTGCCTGCTCGTATTCCTACGCAGGGGTGTAGACATCGTACTTGCGTGCATCACCGGCGTATTTGCGGCTAATGTGTTACTAATCACGGCGCTGCTGTGCGCAGAGCATATGCCCCTGCGCCAAGACACATGGACGTACCATGCCTGCACCATATGTGACAAATTAAGGGGGGGGGGGGGGGGGGAGGGCTGTATATACACAAGCCCTTCAGAAAAGGAGGCATTCAATCTGGCTGCCTGCAAGTGCAGCGGGTGCCCACACTTGGCCGTGGGCGCGCGGCACATGCGAGGGCGAGCCACCAGCCCGCAGCGGCGGCGGGTAGCGCCCGCCCCACGCCGGGCGATGCTGCGAGGACGGGGCAGGGTGCTGCGGGAGTCAGCATTCCCCGCTGCTGTGCCATACGCTTCGGTCAGCAGTTCTGACTTCCCCTCAGATAGATGATGTTGTCGACTAATAACCACATAAAATATTCAGGAGCTTACCGCTCTGCCAGAGGCACTGCGGAGATGAGCGTGCCAGGAGATGGATGGGTTGTGGGCCTGGGAAGCTTGCTCTGCGCCGAGAGCTTGGGAGGGGGGGTGGTGGCTTGGCTGCATGTGGCCAGGCTCAGCTTTTAGGAAGGAGATTTATTCCCTAAGCAGCAGCCCAGTCCTGCACAGGGAAGTATCTCTGCCTCATCCCACCGGAGGGAGAGCCATTAGCAGGGACCTGCTTCTGGAGGGGGCTAGGCAGGGAACACAGCCACCCGCGGTCCCATCCCTGCTGATGTTAAATGCACACATAGATCTGGTGCAGGGATGGGAAGCCTGGGAAGACCCTGACCACCAGTGGGGGATCACCCCCGGAAGGGTGGATCCCCCGGTCTCCAAAATGCTCCATGCTGGATGCCAGCACCACGACTTCCTCTGCCAAAGCCTGGGCTTGGGACCCTTTCACCACCTGGGGGGGTCGCAGGGACCATGCATGGTCTCCAGTGACTTTTTTTTCTGCCAGGACCACAGATGTCTTGAGGGGCTGGAGCTAGGGATGAGATGCTACAGGGACAGATGCTGTGACAGCCGCGGCACAGCGCTGGTTGTAGCAGAGGTGGGAACAGCTCCAGAGCGAGGGCTGCAGGCAGGAGTTCGGCACGGTGCTGGGAGCCATGGAAATTGCTGCCCAGCTCAGGCAGGAGGAGAAGCCCCTGGGGCCATAGGGCTGGTGGCACACGTGCCACTTCTCCACAAGCTCCTTCATCGGAGCCTCCATAGGCTGCCTCCCACCTTACTGCCTGCAGGTCACCTATTACAAGCTCCATAAACTCTCCCGTCATCTGGGACCAGCAGCAGCTGGCGCAGCTTTTGGCACAGCTGAGCCCCCCGCCCCAAGCCCCGAGCCCCCCACAGCCCAGGGCCGTGCCCTCTGATGGCAGCCGCTGCCCGGCGAGCGCCCGCGGGGCTCCCAGCGGGGAGGCAGAGCCAGCACGCTCCCTGGCATGGGCTGACGGGCCCAGCAGATGCCAGCGGCTGCTTTTTGGAGCAGGGCTCCCTGCATCTCAGCAGCCTGAGGTGCCTGAGGGGTGGCCAAAGGGGACGAGAGCCGAGCGAGAGAGCTCCCACGGCCAGTTAGTGCTGGGACAGAGATTCAAGGGAGATTCAAAATTAGCCCCCTGCCTGCCTGCTTCCTGCAAGGAAGAGTTAAATGGACAGCTATTTTCCTGCATACATTAACTTGTCCTGGAAGGATTTGGTTTGGCAAGTTTGATCTCTTCTTGGGCAGAGCAGGAAAGCCGCATTAGTCTGCACATTGCAAAAAGGCCACGGGGGCCATGCGGGCCAGGAGCACTCCTTGGCGTGTCTGGAGGGGGGATGTGTGGCTGGTGTTGCCCTGGCGTTTCACCCGTCGTGCCCAGGTACGTTACTATTCCCCACGCTCGGTGTTTAGGCAATGCCCCCTGCCCAGCGCCGGGATCCCAAAGGAGAGCTGCGGGAAGCTCTCGGCGCTTCCCATGCTCTGCCTGCAGCTCCCAGTTCACTCCTGAGCCAGCCCAGCTGGGGTTTCCCAGCACTGCAGCCACGTGCGAGGCACCTAATGGGAGGAGGGTTGTGGGGTCAAGTGCCTTGTGCGGGATGGAGACTGCCCAACCCTTTTCTTCTCACCTCCCGTGATGCCAGAAGCTCCAAGGGACCCTTAGCATCCACCAGCCAGGTCCTTTATGCTGGCTCGCAGCCGTGCCAGCGCGTCGGCATAAACCACAGCGGAGGCAGCCAAGGGCTGAGGTTGCTCGGGATCAGCCTTTACCTGCACATTGCTCCACACGTGGCTTTGCATCTCCCTCCCACCGCTCTTCCTCCACGGGACGGGTGCTCTGCAAGCCCTCACAAACCCATCCCACCTCCCTCCCCTGCCTTGCGGGTTTCTCCCCGTGGCTTTAGAGCCCCTTGCCAGTGGGTACCGTCAGCGGCAGGCGCCCCGGGGTGTCCGGAGGGTGAGACAAAAGGGCATCGCACAGGCTGGGAGACAACCCAAGGGGATGTGGCAGCTTGGTCTGGGCTCCCGGCACGCACAAGCACCTCGCACCTGGAAAAGTGCGGGACAAGGGGCACTGGGATTTAGTAAAACATATCACCCAGCCGCGGCACTGCAGGGGATTTTGTTTTGTAAAAGGATTTATTCATAAAGCCACAGCAGCAGCAAACCAATTCCTTGTCCTGCGGGCCCTGCAACGTGTGTATAAAGTAAATTAGAACAAGGTCTGCATGTGAAGGTTATAAACTAACATCAGACTGGGTAGGAATGGGGAGGGAGAGAAAGAGTTGGAGGGAGAGAGAAAAAGGCAGAGGAAGAGGGAGGGGAGAGCCCTTTCATAATTCACAGTTCCTGAAATAAAAATAAGGCTGGAATCATGTTTGGGGTAGAAGGGAAAGTGCGTAGGAAGTGTATACTTGCCAATCTGCCAAAAAAAAAAGTTGCTTTTTATTTTCTTAAGAAGGCAATTATGTATTTTTGTCATCCACTTCCTTCTTTGAAGCAGTTGAACCTGCTTTGCTCAAACTTTCCAGAACAATTTGCCCTCAGGCTACTGCCAGAACTGCAGCACTTCCACCCCAAAGATGAAAGCGGGAGAGTGCCGCGGCGCCGGCTCCGCACGTGCAGAGCCGAGGCACCGGCAAAGCGGTCACGGCTGCGCCCCCACCTCGCGGGGCTGGGAGCCACCAGCTCCCCTCGCCCCTCCAACTGTGTTTTGTGAAAGAAGGGGAATGTTGAAGCTTGAATTTGCCTTGGCTCGGGTCGGAAACTCACCATGGGTGCACAGTCAGTGTGGCTCCGGAGGAATATCTCCTTCTTCCCCTGGAAGCCTTGGGAGATAAGGACTGATGGGGTTTAGGTGGAGGACAAAGCCCAGCTGAACCTGGGTCCAAGCTGGTGCTTAGCAGACCCCAGGCAGGGAGAGTGCATGGGCTTCTCAGGGCCCAATGCTGAATTCATCGTTTACAGAGGGACATTTGAGGCTGCTCAGTCCCTTTCAGCCCCATCTCAGTGCCTGCTCCTCTCCACCCGATGTCCCTGACCCTCTCCTGGTCTCCCTGCCTCTTTAGGAATCATGGCAGCGCTTGGGTATACACTGAGCAACTTTGGTTTTGGTCAATGGTTTCGCTTGCTGGGTGGCACGGGGTTGAACCGCACGGGTTGTGCCTGAGCTTCGTGGCAGCCTGCAGCCCCGCTAGGATGGGCAGAGCCTCAGCCAGGTCTGCCCAGCGTCGGATTCTCGTGCCTCCCACTCCGCCGTGTCGGTGGCCCTCGCTCCTGCTCGAGATGTCTTCTAGTTCAAAGAAACCATTTGCTCTCCCAGCTACGAGTGAGAAAAGCATCTGAGATCGAAGGGTGCCATTTCACAGCTGGCCTTCAACAGAAAATGAAATGTTTTTTTGGCGATGTTAGCTTGCAGCTTGAGCAGCAGGTTGCTTTGGCTCTGCAGAATTGCTATAGCCAGTGGAGGAAAGATAAGGCCACGTGCAAGAGGAAAGGCATCGTTTTGGTCCTCCACAGTACGAGCTGGCCAGGTAACAGCATCCTCGGTTACGTACGCACCTTACCACGCTGGCAGCAATTCCTGCCCCGCCCCGCCTGCCATATCAGATGCTGCCTATAAATTACTAATAACAAGGATATGTACCTTGGAAAACAAGCCAGTGCCTCTGGGTGGGATGGGATCAATTTTCTAACTCAGTGTAAACACCGCAGTGACTTTGATATTCATGATATTCATATCCACAAGGCAGCAGCTGGACATTAAGGTCACTAGATAGTAGCATTACAAGCAGCACTTCACAAAGATGCATGGGCTTGGAACCCCCGAATGCAGATAGGAGTGACCCGGCTGTGCCCATGCACGTTCCTGCCTGCCGTGATAACTCTATCTTCCCCTCCCTTGTCCCACAGGCAGCCGTAACGCTGTCTTGTACTTATAAATGTGACAAATATGGCTGTGTCTGGGTGGGGGCACGGAGAAGTGGTCCTGGGTGCAGGGAGGCAGCAGTGCCGCAGCGGAGGGCACCCATGGGCGCCTCTCCTGCCGTGCATGCTGGTGGTGGCCGGTGGTGGAGGAAAAAGCAAACACGACCCTTTATTTCACAGTCTGTATTTTATATATATATATATATATTTTTTGTTTTGTTTTCCACAAGACCTTTTTTTCTGGTGCACCCGGTGGTGGAGGAAAAAGCAAACACGACCCTTTATTTCACAGTCCGTATTTTTTTTTTTTTTTTTTGGTTTTTTTGTTTTCCACAAGACCTTTTTTTCTGGTGCACCTATTCTTAGAAAAAACGAAGGCTGCAGAAGGAGCAAAGCTGGTGAAGAGAAGCGTGTGACCATGAGCATCGTGGCGAGGAGAAGGCAGTTGTGAATGAACCGAGCGTGTGCTGTAATTAAGTAACTGTCTAAATTCCTAAATCCTGATGTTGAAATCGTTTGGTTGACTTGACACTTCCAAGTCCCAGAGCTTTTAATTCAAATATAAAGCTTGACTGGCAAATTAATAAAAGGCTATGAATGAAATTAATGAAAGATTAAAGACCAACAGCTCATGCTGATATAAAAATTACCCCGCCAAAATAGGTTATGCAATAATTAAAATAAGTTACCACTGTGTTAATATTAATTCTGATATAACATTTATTCATCGATTAGATTCGCTGATTCACAACAAAGTTCTAAAACCTTATATACGTTTGCTGAATCTTTGAAGGCCCTGTTAATCATCTTTATTTTCTATTCCGTAATTCCTAAAATTACTATAAAGCGAATTTTCGTTAATAAATTGTATAGTTGGGCACTTGAGTTTGCAGTTTCACTAAGCGAAATGAGATCTAAAGAGCTATTAGGACCACGGAATGGGTAATTGATTAAGTAAAATGGCTGGATCACCGCGCTCTGAATCCTCGGACTGGCCCGTTGTTTCCATGCCAGCCTCCACATCTCCTATCCACCGGGAAAATTGAGAAAGGGGACGATTTGAGGGAGTTTGCCTCTGGGTTTTGGTAACGAAGCGCTAAGCCGAGCAGCCCCTGGAGTTTTGCATTTAGGCTTTGAGAATTTGTGTCTCCGGCGGAGGGTTGCGGGTTCGGAGCCTGCGTCAGGAAAAAAAAGAAGGAACCCATGGCTTGGAACGCGGGGCTGGCGGAGCAGGGCTGCAGCAGGCAGCCTGTTTGCAGAGATTTAGTGGGGTACTTTAACGGGGCTGGACAAGGTGCCAGCCTTGAATTCAGAGGGTAAGGTAAAACCACGGAGCAATCTGATGGAAAAGAAAGGCCTTGGCACTCCCGCTTCCTAAACGTGACCTGGGTAGGATTTGTTGCCAAACTCAGGCTTGCTTCTGCTTTTCCTCACTTTAATGCCAATATTATTATTTTTTCACCCAGCCAATGAAACCGTAGATCGGCAATGCTTCTCAGCTGAGAATATCCCTGTATTTTGAAAGAGTTTTTTTCTTCGGTAATTACGTGCGGCTTTATCATTACCTGTTGCCTGCTCTGCAGCACTTTTGTTAATACGCTGGAATTTTTTATGGACTGCAATTTATTGCAATGCTTCTCTCTGGGTCTTGTTTTTGGCAGCTGATAACTAAATTCTTTTGTTTCTGATCACTTATTCTTGTTTTATAGTGCAATAAAAGATAAAAACACCCTAGTAAAATTCTGTAAATAGAGTGTATGCAGCCGCATATACATGGTTTTGCTTGCTGAGTGAATGCACGCACACAGCCCTACATCCGCAGCCCACGCTGCGCGTCCTCCCGGTTTCAGTGCTGCCAAGAGCCTGGCGCTGCTGCCACAGGGGAGGAAAACCATCAGCTACACGCTGGTCCTTGAACCTTGGCTCCATCTTGGCTGACCCTGCCTGTCGAAATCCACTTTGGCTGGCTGAGCTCTTCAAAGGCCAGTCCACAAAAAAAAAAAAAAAGAAAAAAAGCCAACAACAAAAAAAAAAAGCAACTTGGTCTGGTCGTGCATCTCCTCTTCTCAACCCTTGGATGCCCCATGTGGATGGTGTGGGAGACTTGATGAGAAGCATATCCTGGAGCCAGCTAGCCCCTGGGTCCTGCCCCCGGGATGCTATCCAGCTGCTTCCCAACTCTGGAGTCATGCTAAAACATCTGGTCCCCCGTCTCAAGACACGTCCAAGCTCTGAACCCAAGAACATGGAGCACTCTCACGCTCTATTTTTGGCGGGGACAGAGATTTGGAATGATGGAGCCCTGAAGGCCCTCCCACCCGCTCCGGCCGCTCCAGCAAGCCCTGGCTGTGAGCTCGCCATTCCCTGCGTCCGGAACGCGCCCGCTCACGCTGGGGGGGGAAGAGCAGAACCCTGTTGCGTAGGATGGCACAATCATCTCCCCGCAGCTCGCTGCTGCAAATCACATTTCAGCAGAAGATGATTTTCACCTTCCTTGTAACTAATGAAAAACCCTTTAATTCAATGTGTTGACATTAAAGCTGAGGCTGAAGATCTCTTCCCTGGAATACAAATGGAAGTGGGACCCATGCTTTTCCAGATAAAGATGGTTTGAAAGGGCTGGTTCTTTTTTTTTTTTTTTCCCTGCAGATTTAACCTCTATTGGTTGCCTTAATAATAAAATAGCAGAGAGGGTGCGATTCCTCTGACTAAAATCAGATGTCCCTATTTAGGTCAGATCTGTCCCAAACGCTGTCTTGACAATACAGATGACAAATCCCAGCCTACTGAGATAGCAGAGGCTTGGCTGGCATGGTGTGGCTCTCCAGGACGTTACCAGGACACCTACATGCCTTTCTGCTGCAAAAGACCCTGCCTACCAAGACCCCATCCAACCTCTATTTTCAGCATCTGATCTGCCAGTGGACCTTCTCTTGGAAGGATCTCTTTATCATCTGCTGGAGAGGGGAGGATGGGAGGAGGCCAGGCCCCCTCTACCCATGCGAAGAAGTGAATGATGACATTACCCTCAATCTCATGAGCACACCAGGGAAGTGGTGGGAGTGCATGGTCCTGAAGAAGGTTGGAATGGGCTGCCCGGGGAAGGGGTCGAGTCCCCATCCCTGGGGGGATTTAAAAGCCAAGCAGATGAGGTGCTTAGGGCCAGGGTTTAGTGGTGGGATGGCAGGGTTAGGGGAATGGTTGGGCTTGGTGACCTTAAAGGTCTTTTCCCAACCTAAATGATTCTGTGATTCTAGGATTCTAAGGTCGCACAGGCACTTCACTGCTTCCATGCAGAGGCAATAACCCATGGCATGGGACATATTGGTGATGCCAAGGAAGCTGGTGATGTCTGGGCAGCTGCCTTCTTTTCCTCCACTCGTCCAAGCACCACATGTGATGTAGAAGGGAATACGATGGTCTTTTCTCCACCTCTCCAAGCAGCCTACATCATCCCTCCTCTTTTCTCCCAACGTCCTGCCACCACCCCAGAGAAGAAGACCTGCATGTATGTGGTCAGTGCATGTGAAGAAGCTTTGCTGCTCTCCTGGGGCCTCTTCTGGAGGTGCCTTCTGGAGAAGCCTTCTGGAGATGCTGGTGCAGCCGTGCATGAAGGCTGCAGAGATGTTGAAGGTGGAAGGTAGTCACTCAGATGCAAATAGGAGATCTATCATGGAGCTCTACTGTGCGCTCATGCACGGGGAGGCCACGTGTTCTTATTTTGCTATCTGAGTGCAGATATTAAACGCCAATTTGTCTGAATCCTCTTGTCTTCAGGTGAGGCACGTGGTTATCTGGCAAGTGCTTGACTGCTTTCTCCTTGTCTTGTGTGAACAACTCTCACAATCGCAGAGGAGCGAAGAAATATTGCATTTTTGGAAAGGTGCTTGGGAGCAGTTGATGTGAATCACTGCCAAGCATAAAGACATTTAAAATGGCTCTAGATACCTGCTAGATTAGTAAGATGAATCGCAGTCATCGTGACCTCTACATGTGTCTGGCAAGTTGTTCTCTTGTTACCTAGTGAACAATCTGTTTTTCATGAACCCAAAATAACAAAGTTTAGGAATACATTTTTTTTTTTTTATTATTCTCCAGCTCGGTGTGAGTCACTGGCATTGAAGCAAAAAAAGGAGGAACCCTCTACATAGACATGCACATGGAGCAGGGACTGCTCAACGGGGAAGAGTCCAGCCTCTGGGTCGAGACCAGTGTCCCAGTGACATCTCCTCCTTTACTGGGGTGACCGACTTGGCACAAGGTAAGCGTCGTGTCCCTGGAGTCACCGCTGCCAGCCCTGTGTTGTGTGCACCTCTTCATCTCCAAATCATCCCCTCTGCTCCCTCCCGTCATCTCATTTGCCTCCCTGAGAAGTGTCTGGCTCGGATCCCGTGGCGAAGTCGCTGGCTGCTGCCAGCCCTCTGCCAAAGCTTTCCTCTCAAATCTGAAACAAGAGCAGGTTGTAGGCTTGACATTTTTCAGCAACGAAGCCAAAGTCTACGGGAAACGATATTTTTACCTTTTTCTCTGTGCCCTTTTCTTTCCTCGTGTCTATTTGCTTCTGTCTTTGTTTGCCTCACCAAAAAAAAAAAAAAAAAAAACCAACCCAACCCAAAATCAAGCGTCACCAATTCAATAACTGCTCTTTCGATACGTGCACGTCCAAAATGGCTCCGAGCAACAGGGCTGCGGGGTCAAAGACTTGCCCTTAGAGACGCTTTAAACTAAAAGGAACAAGTTGCAGCGATATTTTTACCGTTGAAAGCTGTGTTTTTTCCCCCCTTCTTTTCATAGGCATTTACTGACAGTTCAGATCTTCCACGGATGTTTGTTTGCAGTGGATATATGCCAGCTGTAACTTAGATACAGTTAAATATTTCATGTAAAACCAGGATTGCTTCCCTTCTGTGACCACCCCACAACAGCCACGGGCAGGGTGACTTAAACATGAGATTCCACTCTCCGGCTGCCAGCGCGAGTGCCGGCGGGAGCCCCTTGGGCAGCACGGAGGCAGGAGCTCATATTGCTGGAAAGGCTTGCTTTTTTTTTTTTTTTTTTTTTTTTTTCCCTTTAACTTTTTCACTGCAAGCACCAAAAATAATCTCAGGCAGCCAGGAAGCTGAATTTCTGTTTAAAAAATCATTTGATAGCAGCAGACCTACAAGGAAAGGGGGAGCAGCGTGGAAATGGGACGATGAGAGCAAAGCAACCGCGTGAGGTCCACAACTACCTCCAGTGCTTGTGTATCTGCATCTGAGCGGATGGCCGGGTCTTTGGGGGCACTGTGACATCCAGCCACTGCCCCTGAAGGGCCCAGCCCAGCAGCCCAGAGCCCAAACAGGATTTGCAGGGACCACAACCCCTGCCCAGCCCCATTGCACTGCTGTGCCCCACACACACGGGCAGGGCACAGCATCCATAGGATCATGGAATCGTAGAAACGTTGAGGTTGGAAAAGCCCTTTCAGCTCCCCCAGCCCAACCCTTCCCCTACCCCTGCCATCCCACCCCCAAACCCTGGCCCTCAGCACCGCCTCTGCCCGGCTGTTAAATCCCCCCAGGGCTGGGGACTCGACCCCTTCCCTGGGCAGCCCCTTCCAGCCCCTGACAGCCCTTTGGGGAAGGAATTGTTCCCCATGCCCAACCTCACCCTGCCCTGGCACAACTTGAGGCCCTTGCCCCTCGTCCCATCGCCCCTTCCCTGGGAGCAGAGCCCGACCCCCCCCGGCTCCCCCCTCCTCTCAGGCAGTTGTAGGGAGCGATGAGGGCTCCCCTCAGCCTCCTCTGCTCCAGGCTGAACCCCCCCAGCTCCCCCAGCCGCTCCCCAGCAGCCTGGGGCTCCAGACCCCTCCCCAGCTCCGCTGCCCTTCTCTGGACACGCTCCAGCCCCCCCAGGGCCTTCGGGGAGGGAGGGGCCCAACCCTGACCCCAGCAGTCGAGGGGTGGCCCCCCCAGTGCCCAGCACAGGGGCACGGTCCCTGCCCTGCTCCTGCTGGCCACACCACTCCTGATACAAGCCAGGATGCCGCTGGCCCTCTTGGCCACCTGGGCACCCTGCTGGCTCCTCTCCAGCCCCCTCTTGACCAACCCCCCCAGGGCCTTTTCCCCCGGGCAGCTTTCCAGCCCCTCTGCCCCACGCCTGGAGCGCTGCCTGGGGTTGTGGTGACCCCCGGGCAGGACCCGGCCCTTGGCCTTGTTGCCCCTCACCCAACTGGGCTGGGCCCATGGATCCAGCCTGGCCAGGTCCCTCTGCAGAGCCCCCCATCCCCCCCAGCAGATCCACACTCCCGCCCAGTTTGGTGCCATCTGCAAAGTGACTGAGGGTGCACTTGATGCCCTCATCCAGATCATGGATAAAGATGGGCTGTGCACCCCACTGCACGGCAGCAGAGTCCCATGGGGAAACCTCAAAGCCCCTCCAGAGCCCTTGTGCATCCTCACTTCCCCCTGCAAAAGGGGACCTGGCTCATCACCCCGAGACCCTCTGTGCCATCCCAAGGAGGGAGGGGGCCAGATTCTGTCCTGTCACCGTTCCTGGCCACGGGGTTGAGCTGTGCCTCCGCTCCCTGTGGGAGGAGAGCGGGTTTTTTCATCAGGACACCAAAGGATCCCGGCAGCATCTCCTGGCAGTTGCCCTGCACACCCCAGGCCAAGGGAGCCCTGCGCCGGCAGAGCTCACCCCGTGATGGGCAGCCACAGAGAGGACCAGAAATGCTCCTTATTAATACAGAAATTTATGCTGCCTGTAAAAGGCACTCGCAGTTTACATATTTAGTAACCCAATTAATACTCCACGACAGACATTTCAGTGTAACTAATTCTTGTCTGTATGCTCCCTTTATGGTGATATAAGTGGCTTCATGTTGTGCTATTGATCTCTGTGGCCACAGGATTTCACAGCAGACCCCTCCATCAGCCCCAGCTACCCCGGGAAGGCCCACGGGCTTCGAATCCCCCTGAAAGTCATTTGCCCCTGGGGTGCGTGGTGGGAAAATGGGAACCCCAGTAAAAATAGCAGCATCCTGCCCTGGGGGCTTGGCAGATGGGATGGGATGGGATGGGATGGGATGGGATGGGATGGGATGGGATGGGATGGGATGAGATGGGATGGGATGGGATAGGATGAGATGGGCCAGCTCCAGCCCACAGGTCTCCAACCTCTTGACCAGTGCCATGCAATGGTGGGGACATCATTTTGTCTAGAAACCATCACCCAGGCAGGGCCTTCCCACACGTCTGCAGTGATGGGGGCCATGGAGCTTGCTTCCAGCTCGGTGGCAGGGTTGCTACGGAAACCGATACTATTGATTTTTTCTGATCTCTCAGCCCAGCCTGTGGCACCAGTGCTCCCATCCACAGTGCCTGGGGGGGAGATTCCCCCAACAGCAGCCGATGGGGGCAGTTACTCCCCCTGCCCTGCCCGCCGCAGAGCCCACCCCAGCCCCAAGCGTGAGCACAGCCACGCTGCTCTCACATGCTTGCAGCTTCCCAAGGCTTCCCAGCAATCCCCGCAGGATGCCTCGGCGGGATGTCACATCACACCTCCACTCAGAAACACCCCCGTGGCAAACATCACCCCTGGCAGCCTGCGGAGCCGTCCCTTTGCCTCGCTCCACGTCCTCAACGCAACATCAAACGCCCGTGAGCACCTTTCTGGAAGAGGTGCTGGTAGTGGGGTCTGGAGGTGGGAGAAGAGACACCAGAGCTCTCTGGGGGGGTAGCAAGGGAAGGGCAGACATAGAATCATAGAATCATAGAATCATGGAATGGTTTGGGTTGGAAGGGACCCCCAGAGGTCACCCATCCCAACCCCCCCGCAGGAGCAGGGACACCTTTAACCACATCAGGTTGCTCACAGCCCCGGCCAACCTGGCCTTGGATGTTCCCAGGGATGGGGCCTCCACCCCCTCTCTGGGCAACCCCTGCCAGGGTTTCACCACCCTCATTGTAAAGACATGTAAAGACATTGTAAAGACATGCCGCGCCGGTGCTCCGTGGAAGGAGGGGAGGGTGGATGTGGTGCTGGCTCTGGGCAGGGGGGCATGAGGAGCTGGCGCTGGGGACAGCAGGGTGTGGGAAGGGGACGTGTTCTGCAGCAAGGCATCCTCAGGCAGAGCAGTTACTCTCTGCCTCCCTACTCTCCTACATCCGAAGGCTGCATTTTCATTATTCATCCCCCTTCAGGGGAACTATCTCATAATAATAAAAATGTCAGAAGGAATACACAAATACATACATACACTAAACGAGGAGTTGCCACAATGCACGGAGAGATGTGGTGATTTATGGTCCCCTGGGCTACCACCTCGGTTCCCCCCGTGGTGTGGCAGCGGTCCCCTGCCCCAGGCACAGGGGGTTGTGTGCAGGGTGGTCAGGGGAGATGCCCGTGGTGGCCCTCGGCCTCGAGACAGGCTCCTGGGTAATTGGTACCTGGGTACCGCGGCTCCGTTATCTGAAGGTCCTGCTTGGCTGCAGACTCTGCTACATCCTAATGCCTTTGCTGCCCCTTTCTCCATTGCTCTTTGTTCCTGGCCCAGCCCTGGGTTGAGCATCCCAAACTGCCCAGGCTATAGCAAAGCTCTGCTCTGCAAATCCAGCGGTGATGCATGGAAGTGTCCCCATCAGTGATGGCAGCTCAGGGTCAGCACAGCTTTGGGACCACCAAAGCTTGCTCCAGCACTGGCCCACCGGGAGCCCTCTTGCTCTGCATGAGCATGCGTCCCAGGTCATCACGTGCTGACATGGAGAAGCAGAGCAGGTAAAGGCCAGTGCTTGCTCCCTGTCCTCAGCTTTGCTCCCAGCTGCAAGGGACTGGGTTTTCCCATTTTGCAAGGCTCAGCGTGTATCCGTGACTCCAAGCCGGTTGACAGTCCTACGAGCAGGCTGCAGGCAGATAGATAGGTTGGAAACCAAGAAGGCTATGCACACTGTCATTTCAACTTGCAGAAGAAAATCATGTACACGTTGGTGTCACCATATGGCCAAGAACATGTGTGTGGACGTGCATGAGCCAGGGCAGGGACGTGGCAGCTCCTCCAAAGGATTTGCCGAGGATCTCCCTGTTGCAGGCTATTTCTTTGCTGGTGAAGAATAATCTCATCACCCAGAGCTGGGCACAGGTAGGGTTAATTCTGAGAGCACAGGTTTATGATCAAACAGTTGATTTATCAGAACTGTCACCCACTAATCGCTGGGGGGATTGGAGCACTGGCGCTGCCCACAGAGCTGCAGCACTAAGGCCATGCTCCTCATGCAGATTTGCAATGCAGCACCACGCCGAGAAAACCCTGGGATGTACCGGGGCAGGCACCAACTGCAGAGCAACAGCGCACACCAGCACATCTGGCCAGCTGCAGCAGCCCACTCACCCCAGGGAAGAAGGCCGTTCCCGGGGGGAAGGGAAGAGAAAAGCAAGGAGCTCTCACAAGCAAAGGGCATGGGTTTCCTAAGACAGGGCAGTAGCTACTGCGAAGCTGGTTGTGATAAGGCTCTTCAGAGCTCAAAGGTTGGGTTTCCAAGTGGCTTTGGCTGTAAATCTGGTCCTCTCCATCAGGCAGAGATCGCCCTTTTTCTGCTCCAATGGTGATGGAGACACCTGGGCACTTGGGAAGACATCACTGGGTCCTTCATCCCAAGAAAGCACTGGCTGCACTCCCCGTAAGGAGAGGCACACTCCCTCCAACGCGGCTGGCACCTCCGTGCAGACTGAACCAAGGAGGGACATCATCACCCCTGCATCCAGCTCCTCCTGGCCTGCGGTGGCTGCAGGAGGTCTCCTCGCTCCTCATGCCATGGGACACCTTGCTGCATTCAGCCCCACCAATCCTCCCCTGTTCATGGTGGCAGCCCCGGGCTGAGTCACGGAGCGAGGGCCCCCTCTTCAGAGCAAGACCTCTAGAAACAGTGGCACACATGTTCTTGCAGTCTCCCACGTCCTGGTGGGACTCACAAAGGACCCACCACCCACTGTGCAGTGGGGTGCAGCTGCTCATCCAATGAACTTCCATACCCAGCAGCCCTGGGGAAGGAGAACTTACGTGGCATTTGTGATGGGATTTAGCCTTCTTGAGATGCTGTGGGCAGAGGAGGATCCCATGGGTATTGCAGAACAGTGTCTTTTTTTCACCTACAGGCCATCAGCTCTGGTTACCAACAGATACCTGCAAAAATCAGCTTTTGTCCATGTAGGAGTGGAGGGAAGCTGCTAGACCTCTACCTGATGCAGATTGCTTGTACTCAAGTGCATATTATGTCAAAATCAGAGGAAAAAAACATCTTTTTGAAGCAAATCCTCAAGTACACCTAAGGTCCTTCCTGCTAAATCAAAATTGGCAATGCCTGCTGCTCTCCACCTGGGATGGCAAGAGAGGAAATCAGCGGAGGGTCTGATTTTCCTCTAACGTTGCTTTGGATGTCATCTGTTCCTCAGAACAAATATTTCATCATTTGAGGTTTCTGTGAGATCTTCAGTTATATCGTGACCAAAACTCCTCCCAGAAAGGGCATTGGGTATTTCCTTTGCCAGGCTAATGTTTTTTGACTCATATTTCACTGTATTTTCAGGTCCTTCAGAAGGATAAGGCTTTGCTTCGTCAATCTCTTCCACTTAGAGTTTCAACGTCTCTTTGCTGAAAAGTGCTCCTGGTCCAGATTGACCATGCATCTACCCAATGCCTGCTTTCCAGGCAAAATATATGGGCTGGTGCTTTCTGCTGAGAAAGTGCATTGGCTTGGTCTGTCCCAGATTTGGGCAGCTCATTTCAGTAGATGCCGTGAAGAAGTTTCTTGGTAGCTACCCCAGTCTCCCATTCCCAGCTCAGTATTTGTGTAGAGACCTACCCAAAGACTAACTCTGGATCAAACAGGTTTTCCTACCCAGCTGCTAGTGCAATTCTGCTGGTTCTGGGGGTGCCTCGCTGCATTTTTTGGGGGGGGGGGGGGGGAGCAAATGCCCCCTGATCTGTGCAGTCTGCGGGCAGCAAAGCGCAGAGCTTTATGCGAGACGCAGTGCTTGCATGGAGACTTCAAACCATACCCTTCAGGTGCCGCGGGAAGGACTCCAGGCCAAAGTCTCTTCCCAGCTGATTTGTTTCTCCTGGCGTGTCTTTACATTCAGCAATGTAAACAGCATAAAGACCTCTGAAAATGGCAGAGAGGATCTAATCTGGAATTTGATGGACTGTTTACAATTATTCAGCCTTTGAGTGACAGCGCAGAGCCACACGGTCATGGGAATATACTTTGTGAGATCTTGTCTCGACTACAAGAGGATTAATGGGGGGGGGGGATTTTCTTTGTCTTAGTGATTTTTGGACAACCTCAGTCAATCGCAGTAAGCCTGGATAACGGCTGCGCGTGGCTCTTCCCCAGATCCCGTTAACAGCAGTCATTTTAGCCATTTCTATAACCAAACCAGGTGAAGACGACTGGTTCTGCTGCTTCTGCCGGAGCAGCCGCGGGTGTTTGGGGACATCGCATCTGCAGGCGGGGGTGGGCTGCATCGACACCCTCCTTGCACGCTTGACGGTGCCTGCTTCTCCCCCCTGAGCCATGCGGACGCTGCAGAAAATGCTTTGCAGCAAACCCGTCCTGCTAAAATGCACGTGTATCATCTTTGCTGCTGGTGCCTCCAGGGCTTGCAAAAAACTGTCTTCCCAACGAGGTTTTTCGGGCTGGCTTTTCGCTCGAAGCCTCCTGCTCGCAGGCTTTTAGGTACAGAAAAGCAAGTATAAATGATTAACAGAAGTTTTAATAAATCCTGATGGGGTCTTTTAGACAGATAGATCACCAGAGGTTGCTTATTACTGTGTCTTGTAGCTCATATAACATGCTCTATTACCGAGCTTACGGTTATGTATAAAATGTCTGCGACACACTTCGCCATAGACTAAATCTTCAGGGACTCTCTGGGAGGTGAACCCAGAAATTTCACCCTTAATTTTTGGAAATATAAGGTTTTCTGTCCACCCACCTGTCTGTCGGCCTCCACATTGACCCTCAGCGTGCCATTCCCACGCCGCTGCTCTGCGATGCTGTGCCCCCGCCAGGCGCTGCCATTGCTCCCCTTTTTTCTCAATGGGGCAAGCGGAGCGTTGGGAAGTGCCGCCCCACACCTACCGAGTGGGAAAGCGGCTTTTTTTGCAGTGGGCACTCTGGTCTGTGTCGGCTGTGCTGTGGTCAGAGCCCTCCCACCCCCAGCCAAAGGCAGGGAGCACCCTCCTGGGGGTGCTGAGCCAGCTCTGGGGGCCGCTAGATTTTACGGTGAGGTGAGAGGTAGCTTTGCCTTTTTAATATGATTAGTGTCAGCATTTGGCAAGAATAGCAGCGGTGCCACGCTGGCTCCTCAGCCCGACGTCCGGAGACTTCCACACACGCCGTGCTCAGACTGTGTCTTGCAGAGAAAGGGAATTGTGCGGCGGCACTAAGGCATGAACTTAACTCTTATGTTTTCATGCTGTGGCTCCAGCAAGAGACTGCAGCTAAAAAGCAACCAAGGCAATTAATTACCAACGTCTGTCGCCTGGTGCAGGACCAGAACGTGAGAGAAGACAAGGCAGAGAGCACTGCATTCCCCACAGATAGGAAAAAATGGCTTGATGTGTACTTAGAATCATAGAATCATAGAATTGCTTTGGTTGGAAAAGCCCTTTAAGATCATCGAGTCCAACCTTTAACCTAACCCTGCCATCCCACCACTAAACCCTGTACCTCAGCACCTCATCCATCCTTCTTTTAAACCCCTCCAGGGATGGGGACTCGACCCCCTCCCTGGGCAGCCCATTCCAGCACCTGACAACCCTTTTGGTGAAGAAGTTTTTCCTAATGTCCAACCTAACCCTGCCCTGGCACAACTGCAAACCATTCCCCCTCATCCTCATACTTCTGCTGACACGCTCCCCCATCAGAGAGCCTTTGCTCACACGGGCTTACGAGAGAGCTAGGCTTGGCTAGGCACCAAAGGGGAAAGGAAGGAAGCCTTATAAAGGCTCAGCAGGCTGCCGCCCCCCCCCGAGGAGGGGTACCAAGGCTGCTGCTTCCCAGGGACTGGGGGAGTCTGGTGCTGGGGGGCGTCCGTGCAATGCTGGGGCTCTGCAATGCCACCCAGGTCACAGCCATCACACTCCTCGCTGAGCAAGGATCGGATGATTGCAACCTCCGGTCGGTGCTGCTGGCTGGAGGGGTTTGGAGGAAAGACCATCAAAACCTGTAAAAACATCTTCACCGAAAGGGTTGTCAGGCTCTGGAATGGGCTGCCCAGGGAGGTGGTCGAGTCCCCATCCCTGGAGGGATTTAAAAGAAGGATGGATGAGGTGCTGAGGGCCAGGGTTTAGTGGTGGGATGGCAGGGTTAGGTTAAAGGTTGGACTCGATGATCTTAAAGGGCTTTTCCAACCAAAGCGATTGATTCCACGTGAAGCCAGAGCCTCCAGGTATGACAGAGATGATGTTTTGATTTTTTTTATTTTGCAGATTTGTTTCATAAACTTTGCAGGCTCTTCCGTTAAAGCACTGAGCAAGCCTGCAATCGTTTGTATAAATCCTGCATATTTTTCTGACGACACGCGTGGTTTCTGGTGAGCCGGCAATATGAGCCGCAGCCCGCACCTCGCGTGGGCAGGCTGGCTTATTTCTAGGGTGCCTATGAACTTAGCAGGAGTTAAAGCAGGCAACGTGTTTAAAAAATAAAAAATAATAATTAAAAAAAAACCCGAAAATAAAAACCCAGCAGAGAAATAAGAATAGTTCCAAACTCCCAGCGTCGTGTTTGTCTTACTGCAGGAAACTGCCTCCTCCCGAGGCAGCTTGTCCACACGGTGAGCAGGATCAGGCTTTTCCCCATCCTGAGCTGGTGCCTGGATGGCTGCTGGGCTGGCCTGAGCCTCATCGGGGAAGGGGCAAAAGGAAGGAGAGGGGAAGATGAAAGCCTGTGCCGCTGCCCATGCTAACGACGAGATGCCCGGCAGCCGTGTCTCTGCTCCTCGGTGGTTTCCCCCCTCGCCGGGCTGGTGTGAGCCTGCAAACCCGGACGCTCACCGCGTTCGCTGGTGACACGTCGAAGGACGTATCTTCCCCGCGTTTATTCGTCTTCCGAATGGAAAGTCTTGTCAAGTTTTGGAGTAATAACAATCTCGTATGCTTTTGACTATTTCTGCCCTGTATGAGCCAATATAAACTTTATCTCATTTATCAATTAGCATTTATAAAGTCCTTATCACCATGGAATCAAAACACTGTAAATGGATTAAAAAATAAGCAGGCTGCCTGGGGGAGTCAGTAACTTCATCTACTCTGAATTTTGCGAAACAGGGTGATCTCATCGGGGTGACAGGGACGTGCGCAATTTTTAGACACTTCACAAAATCTGAGAAAGGAGTCATTGAAAACGATTAGAGTAATTATTCCAGAATTAAGCGGCTCTTTATTCTGAATCGGAATCTTCACGCGGGGAGCTATTCTGGAAGAGCTATTCTGGAAGGCTTCGTTCTCCGGCAGCTCTGCTTATATAGCTTACATTAAATAATTTTAACAGCCAGTTCACTGTCGTGGAGCCATTCCTATCCACGCAAAGCGCCTGCAAAGCAACGCCAACACGGGACGCTGATGTTTTCCAGCCGCTTTGGATTGCAGCAAAGTGAAGGCAATGGTCCTGCCGCCATCAGGAGGAGCGGGCGATGTCCCCGGGGGCTTCGTAACTTGGCGCTAGGACGAGCCATTTGCTCCAAAGCTGACCAGCCTCGAGCTGCGTCGCCGTTTCATCAGCGGGAAGCAGAACCGGGCGTCAGGAAGCCTTGCTGCCAGGATCAGCGAACGGAACCGGGAAGGTCTGGCTGAACCCAAGGCGTGAGTGCACCAAGAGTGTTTTAGGGTTGCAGCTCAAGGAGCAAGGTTTGGAAACCAGGATGCTGTTTTCTCATCGTCTCCCTCGTCACCTCTCCTGCTAGGGACCTCCGGGCATGTCCCACTCCAGCAGGACAAGCGGGGCTGCCACGCCGCGGTCGCAGGTGACAGTCGCTCCTCGGGCCTCGGCAAGGGGCGCGCAGGCAGCAAGCAGCCACGGAGCTCCTGGAGCCGGGGGAGATGCCACGAGCCGAGCACCGAGCAGCCATTCTCACCCGTGGAAGAGTTTGGGTTTGGGAGCAGTCCAGGTGCTAATCCCCTGCACATCTGGGCTGTGGCCACCAGTGTTATCAGGCTGTAGATTAATGATAAAGAAAACAACGCATCGCCAGGACTGCGCTGGGTTCTCGTCCCCTCCCTCACACAAGAGTAGGAATTCTGATTTTTTTTTTTCCCCTATTGCTCAGGGTCAAGCAGAGACCAAGAATTGCACAGCTGAACCCTGCCCTGGACAAGCGACCCTCCACAAGGGGACACTCCGTTTCTGCGCTAACAAAGTGCCACACAATGTCACCTCAAATGGTCAACAGAACAAAAAGCATAATGAGAATATATACAGGGCACGTTATTATTCTAGGGATGTGTTCAAATAAGAATATTCATGAGAAATCATTTGTTTATCCAAGTAGCCTTGAGCATTCATCAGTGAAGGAACAGACTCGTAGTAGCCACGAGTCAATATTTGCCCAATATTAACCGAGCGGAAGCGGTCATTTTGGGCATCAAAACAGTCATCATGCTTTGATTTCAGAGAAATCTGCCTAGTTCCCTGCTGTGGTGCAAAAAAGCCCCAACCTCTGTAAATACTGAATGTCACGTCAAGGAGAGAGGGCCCAGGAGCTAAGAGGCTATTCTCGTTGTGTTTACACACTGAGCATTTTCATGCTAAATTGGCTTTGGGATGCAGGTGCCAGATGAAAATCACCATGGCCATGTGACGCTAATTGCTTATGCAGAGCAGAAACACACGGCTGGTTTAAATTTGCTTCCAAGGCATCGATGGGTTAACTGCCTGCTGGGCCAAGCGCTTGTGTCCACACCGGAGGGCTCTTTAATTGCCCGGAGGGCTCTTTAATCGCCCGTCAGCTCATAAGCTCCTCCACTGGCCTCTTCTTGCCCAGTGGGTGCACCACGCTTGATGTCTCCATCCTTCCCTAGAGGGAGGTAGGCTGGGCACCCTGTGCTTGGGCTTTCTCCTCGGATGCTCGCAGAGTCTGGGGTTTTTTCCTCTTTACAGTGGGCTTGCATTGGATCTCCGAGCACGACGACTTTGGGATGCTCACCCTGCCTTGCGTTGCACCATCACCGGACCCCGTCATCCAAAGCAACACCAAGGCGCCAGCAGCAGAGCCAGGCTTCCTCAGAGCAGTTTTTCTTGCCTGCAAAGCATCAGCAGCCAGGAGCAAACCCTCAGAGCTGAGGAGCTGGGCACACGTCACCACCGGGAGAGCGATTTTGCAGCGGCGGAGCGGCAGGGAGAGGAGCAGGGCAGCGATGAGCAGGTCTCAAGCAAACAGCTGTAAAGGGGTTGTACCACAGCTGCTGCGCAGCAGAGCCAGGTGGTGAGAGCACAGAAGGGCACCAGCAAATAGCTGAGAGTGCTGTGAAATCCAGTACTCCTGTCGGGAAGCCTCTCCAGCTGCCAGCACTGCTGCCTCCCTCCCCTGTCCCCCCCCCCACACAC
This sequence comes from Butorides virescens, assembly GCA_017310255.1. Classification (NCBI taxonomy): domain Eukaryota; kingdom Metazoa; phylum Chordata; class Aves; order Pelecaniformes; family Ardeidae; genus Butorides; species Butorides virescens. The sequence goes on from JADKXX010004946.1 coordinate 121,406, forward strand.
ACACCCACCACCCCTTCTTTCAGGCACCCGGTCCACCCCGCTCAGGCTGCTGCTGCCCATTCCCCGACATCCCACGCTCCCTCCATGCCCACTGATGGGATCATCAGGATGCCAGGACTTTGCACAGCAGCGCAGAGCTTCACCCAGCTGCCCCCCCACCTCCTCCTCCTCCTCCTGCAGCCTCAGGCTTGCAGTTCACGTCTTCTGGGTTTGCACTTCACGCCCAAGCAGGACTTTGCTCTCAGGAAACCTTTGCATGAGAAAGCATCGCCGGAGAAGGGACTGCAGGTCAACCTTCTGAGGAGGAAATGCACAGAATTCCTTTACCACATCTCCCTCTTAATGCACGATGACAGTTTGTATCGAGGTGAAAGATGAAGCAAAAAGGTGCTAGGGCTTCCTGAATACTTTTTTTTTTTTTGTGAGTGCATGATCTTTGCTTAAACCTCAGGTCACTCAGCTCTTCTTTGAGGTACCCCTCTCATCCTTCCGCGTCTCCTGCGCACAGAGAGGGGAAGGTAAGGCAAGAAAACAGGGTCCTGCTGCAAAGCACCTTCACCCACAGCAGGAAAGAGCCCCCTGCGCCCCCCCTGCCGCGTGGCAGCTGCTGCGGCAGCGATACTTGGGCGCACAGCATCGCACCCAAGGGTGCTCCCTGGGTGCAAATGCGTGCAGGAGCCGGAGCAGCAGAGCAGTTAGGCAGGGTTGCCTGGTGGTGAGCACAGATGGAGCCCTGGGCTGCATCGAACCACGCTGCCGTAAAAGCAGCCAGGGCTGAAGGCAGAGAGATGAAGACACAGCACGAAGCACATATGGAGCAACATCTCGTCAGGGCAGGGGCTGAGGTGCACACCCCTGCTCTCTTCTCGCAGGGTCTGCACACGGAGCCTCTGGTACCTGCTGGGGATCAAGGAGGCAATTTTGAAGCGAATCGTCATCAGTTAGCAATTAGCACCAATGGGCTGCTGTGCCAGGCTACAAAGCAGCAAAGAAAGGGGTTGCCAGAGTCCAAAATCCAAGGCAGCTCAGCTGGGCACCTACTGCACGTCCTTCCCCTTAGCCCAGGCAAAAAGCCGCAGATCCGCGCCGTGGTGGGGTTTTACCACCATAACTGGCCCGGGAGGCAGCATCGCTGCGGCGGCGGCACGGCAATCTGTACCTAGCAACAAATGCCGGGGAAAGAAAAAGGCTCCAGCAACATACTGCTGCTTTCTGCACTGCCACCGTGACCCTAAGGCACAGCCCCCGCTGACACAAATCCTTTGCAAAAGGTGACCCAGCAATGGGCGCTCGGCTCCGGCAGCTCCGCGCGGCAAAGCGCGGCTCTGGCAGATTGATGGAGAAACTATTAGAGGCACAAAGACCTGCTCGGGCACACTGGGAGCTACAGGTAATGTTTTTTTCCCTCCCCTCTCACGTTCCTGATGGCTTTCATGCTGTTTGTGAGCTCTCGCTGTGGAGTCCATGTTCCAGCCAGCTCTCATTTTCCTCCTCTCTGCCCTGTCAATGGGAAGCAAGCGCTGTCAGCCGAGGGGCGTGCGTGGCTGGCATATGGAAAGAGCCTCCCCGAGTCAGGCTGGGCGTGCTACTTCTTGCTCTCCAGGCTGGCTGCACGCCGCGTCTCGCAGCACCGTGAGCTAGCCCCTCGCTCCGCCGTGCTCTGCCCTCCCTCAGACAGGGCTGGAGGCATCAGTTCGCCCTTCTCTGCCCCAATTCTCCTGGCAGACCTGAGTCAGCTCCGCTGCTTGCAGTTCTGGTTCCTCCGGGAGCAACAGCAGGGATACCCGGTGCCAAACAGCCTCCTCAAGGCAAAGTATGATTTTGAAGAAAAATTTAGAGTAGCATTTGGGAGGAAAAAAAAAAAATCATTAGAAAAACCACAACCACCCTTCCACCCCCCCAAAAACCTAAACCACGCCACTCTGCACACATGCTACTCTTCCCTAAGCCACTGCTGGAGCTGGTGTTTCTGGGGCTCCGTGTCTCCGTGGGGAGCATCCCTCCGGCAGCAAAGGTAGGCTGTGATGGGTGCAGGACCAGTGGAAGGAGCCCTGCAAGCAGGGGAGATGCGCCCAGCACCGATAAACATCCTCACCAGCCCCAGGAGAAACACCAAGGAGGTGGCAGAAGCTGCTATGGAAAGTCTGCGTCTTGAAGCATGAAGCCACAAACCAGTCTCCCTTCCGCCGATGCCTCCCCGGCAATGACCGGGGGCGATGGCACGCATCCAGTGCCACCGGGCTGGGAGGCCGACCCTGCGTATTTCCTACCCTGGTGGAAAGCAAGGCCACCTTCTGTTGAGTTGATCAGGCTGATACTTTGCTACGTACGGAGAAAAGCGTGCACGAATCCACCAGGCTCTCCCTCGGCAGCAAGCCCGGGGGCCAAACGCACGTTGGAGTCAAGGGGAACTGCATTTACTTTGCGAACCCTTGCTGGGCCCCGGGGCTTACACCATTTAACGCTCGAGAAACTCTATCCTTTGCAGGGTCAGTGGTTTCCTTGCTAGAGTTTCACTCCGTGGTTCCTCTGAGCCTCTGTGCTACCTCCTGCTTCTCCATCCCAGATTTAGTGTTAGAGAAGCTCTCTGGACCCAGCCGAAAGAGAATAATTGAATAATATGCAACATTACACTCTTAGGTTTCACTCATTTTCACACTTACAGGATCTGTAAAATCTAAAATGAGGTATCATCTTCAAGCTGTCATCCTGCCCGGCAACAACAAATTTAAACAAAAAGGTAAAATCTTTCAAATCAAAACCTGCGAATTATCTCAAACAATCCTATTCGGGATTTTATTCACATGTAAGGGTACGGCTCCCACAGTAAATTAATAAGACATAAGCTTGCAACATTTGTAATAGGTTGATATGGCAGCATTTTTCATTTCAATTAAGAAGAGTGCAATTAGAATCCTCAGCCCTGGCTGGAAAGGAAACCCGTTGTTTCTTCCGAGTGGAGATCTCACCAGCATTCAGGAACATTCACACCTTCAGCATCTTCTGCCAGGTCAGCCCTTAAGCAAACTAGTTGCCAGTGGAAGTTGCTGGTGCCAGGGAAAGGATTTATTAATGTATTCTCCAAATAATCCCCTGGGCCCCAGAAGGGAGCGGGGAATCGGACCCATCTCAGCAACGTTATTCTTCCTTTCCCAACTTTCCTCCTTACCGGTCTGGTCCAGGCCTGGGGAAAGTGGAGGGGTGGCTCCAAGAGGGCACACTGCTTACCTCCTCTCTGCATGAAGTACCAGATTCCTCACCAAAAGTTTGGGCGGACACACTTACTCTGGGGACCAGGACAATTTTTGGCATCCATGTGTTACAGGCTGGCCAGTGGTGCAGTACCTTCAAGGGCAAAAATCAAGGTCAAGAAAACATTGACTTTTTTTTCTTTAAAAAATTGCTTTCCTCAACAACCTATCCTGACCCCCCCTTTGGTTCTCATGGCCTTCTCCCCCCTGTGACAGATGTGGCCGAATCCCAGCTCTACACCTGATCTGGATTTGGAGAGCAGCGGGGACGTTGACTGGCCTGTCCCCATTTCCTCCCCAGTTATTTAGCGTATGAGATGTCCCCTGGGCAAGCAGGCTGTCGGAAACACATCATGGGATAGCAGGAGCATCGGGAGGAATCAGACACAGGTTTCTGCAAAGCAGATCAGCCATGGGCATAAAACGAAGAGCAGGTTGGAGCTTCTTTCCCAAGGGAGGGGAGCACCGGTGGGGAGCGCAGCCAAGGAAGCAGACATCTGGCTACGGCCAGAGCTGCAGATAAGAAAGCCTTCCACCACATTTATTGTTCTTCTCTAAAATGTCATAGTCTATCTGTACCTGTAGGGCAACTGCATCTTGTAGGACACTTTCAAGCTGGATCCTTTGAACTTTGCTAATCTCAAGCAGCATTTGCTTGAGAGAATTCGGACTCCTCTCAGGTCTTACCTCAGTCAGTTTTCAAATGGTTTTGGCCATAAATGGTGTAGCAAGAAGCTTACAGAACTAGCAAGTTATGGAGAAAAAAATCACAATTATCAAAAAATCCCTTCTCTAGTTCAATAAGTTTAGTGCCTGGCAGCTGGAGCTCACAAAATTAACATGAAATAAAGCAAAGCTTTAGGTTTAAGAAGCTGGGCTAAGCAAGTCTCAAGACTTACGTTATGAAAGTTAGCAGAGGAGAAGCTGCACGTGCAAGCCCTGGCCTTGCATGAAGGTGCTGGGAGAGCAGGGGGAAAAAAAAAAATCATGGAGTTTTGTATAATGTAGCAACCAGGGAATTCTGTATTAACAGTAAAACAAGCACAAAATAAAACAAGCCTCTACAAGGCTGCGGGCTCTGAGGCCAATGGCTCCTGCCATCCCGTGCACGTTTGCTTGGCCAGGGAAGTCACCCAGCCCCGGGTGCTGCTGGGGAGCCCGGCACCATGGAGCACAGGAGGCTCAGCCAGGGCACCCAGAGAAACGTCCAGCCCTGCAGAGGAGCCGGCAGGCTGGGTGCCAAGGCAAGGCATCACCCCCCCACCAGCACGAGGGGACCATGGTGCCAGGGATCTACAGCATCGCTTACCCTGCGGACAGGTGATTCAGGAGCCGGGGGACAAACTTCACCCAAATCAAGAGAAGCCACAGCGAGTGGCACTTGAAAAGACAGTGGGGAAAAAGCTGGGAGGTGTGGGAGAGCAAGGTGAAGTCACCGCATCATCACCTAGGGGCTAGGACAGAAGGTGACAATAGTTATATGGAAAAGGCAAATATTTAGCAAAACCTCCGTTGAGAAGGGACAGAGCTTCTGCACAAACACTGTAAATCTAAGCAATAGGACACGGTAACCAGAAATATCAAGGGGAAGGTGATGCATGCAGGGAGCTGAAGCTTCCACCTACCAACGGTCTGTAAGCTGACCACCACTGCCGAGGAGCATTGCTGGTTTGGGGTTGTGGTAGGAAGCTCGTTGCAAACATCAGTTTCGTGCACAGTCAAGACAAAACCCAAAGAACTGAAAGGCTAGGAAGCACCAGCTGAGGAACCGGGCACAACAGCGTTACGCCGCGGTGTAAGCTGTGCCTCTGCAGCACTGCTGCCCTCAGCCCCATGCTGGGGGACTTGCAGAATTCCCCCAAAAACAAGGGTCAACTGCCCAAGGAGGCTCTCACCATAGGAGAGGGAGAAAGGAGACCGTGATGAGTGGGGAGGAGGGACCAGCCACACTTCTCATACCTGGAGACACGTCACGAGGCTTTAATTCTGCAGCATCCAACGTGCCCTTCTGTCCCACACCAGGTGTGTCTGCTGGGGGAAGCACAACACACACGGCATCTCCACCAACGTGGTACGGCTTGGCATTGGAAGAGGCAACCAGCTGACGTGCTGGGTTTCCCATTTCAGAGCTGCTTTGAGACAGAGATGATTCAGCCAGACCTTGGCTGAGACTTTGGTTCATTTACTGCAATTACCTAAACAGGAGGGCTCGGACCCGGAGGTGAAGCTGGCAGAATTAACACCCGGGCTTGTTTTAGACTAGAGAATAATGTAAGGTGTGGGGTTCACAAGGCTATGGTCTTGAACTTGCCAATCTCAGAATGTCCTAAAAAAAAATAAAAAAATACGTTTTTACATTGCCAGAACTCCTGGATTCGAGCTGCTGGATCCGTGCATGGCAGGTTTGGGTCTGTTAAACTGGCTGAATAGCATCTCAGGCACTGGGACAGGGAGGGCAACCGGGTCAAAACGGACCATGGAAAACATGTGTCAGCTTTTCCCATCTGAGCCACGCTAACTAGCAGGCAGACAGCAACGACCTCACCCTATTTTCCGCATTTACCCACAAAGATACAAACAGATTAAGACTACGAACGTATGCCATTTTATGGTCAAATTTGATTCAATCAGGCCAAGCACCAAATTAAAACTAGTTCTTGGGCAAAATATGTCAGCCGTAATTTCTGCCTCAGATGGCGACCATCAGGAACAAAAATCCAGTTTGCAAACGGCCTCTCCAAACAGCGCTGGTCCAGAGGCAGCTGCCATTCCCCCATGCCTGGATAACGGCCTGGCACGCTTTACAGGAGCGGCTCAGCGGCGCAGCTAAAGCTTTCTCAAAACATCAAAGAAACAGAAGAGTAAAACCCATCAAAATTTTACTAATCAAAACTACATGTAATTGTCAAGCAAAGGCAGATAACAGAACTCGGGCAATCTCTGTGAACCCACAGCTTCACTCAGACTTAGCAATTAAGCATCAGCCGCTGCCGCCAGAGTAGCTGCGAAACCGTGGGGTAAAAGTGACAGCTCGCCAGCACCAATTAGCTGCTAATGAACATCAGCAAACCCCCCGGTGAAGGGAGCTTGAGACAAAACTAAGACCAAAATACCACCCACGCTTTATGCCACTGCAACCCGGCACCTCCGCTGCAGGAGGATGCTCCGTGCCCCTGCCCTGCTGCATCCGTGTGGCGGGGGGGGACCAGGGCAAGGGAGCCCCTTGGATTAAACCCCAGCTGGAGGAGAAAAGGTTGGGTTTGAAGTGTTGCTTTTCCCAGGTCGGTCAGCTGCACGAGGGAGGGAGCCAGCCTATAATAATTTAAGCAGAACTGCCATTACGTGTGAAATCACAGCCTTAAAGGGAGCCAGTCAATTTAAACCCGTTCCTGAAGGGGAATAATTAAACACTCCAAAGATGTGGGAGAATTTTAAGCAGTCAGCAAGGATTTAAGACAACATATCATTCCTATGCAGAATAATAATAATAAAAAAAATAAAAGGTAGGCAGGCGAAGCAGACTGTTCATTGCTGACTGAAGGGAGCTACATCAAGAGAAGCCTCAGTCAATCAAAACAGGTTCACCTCTCCAAACTGAAAAGAAACTGAAGTTTTGAAGAAAAGCCTGTGGTTGCATGGTCTGGCTCAACAATAGTGGCAGATGACCTGAAAGATGATGAAAAAAGTCTCAGGAACGGGAAATATCTAAGCACAACTCCAGAAATGGGTGGAATGACCCTTCAGAAAGGAAAGGGGCAGAAAGCCAAAAGGCTTCCACAGGAATTGCCACGCAGGCGATGCCGGTGAGTGCCTGCTGGCAGGCCCTGTAGACACGGGAAAACCTGAGCCTTGCGTAGGATTGTGTCCTGCAAGAACAGTCTGCGGATGCGACAAGAAGCACTCCGCAGAAAAAATGCTAATGGGGAAGTGGCTCAAGAAGTTTTCCAAGTCTAAGAAAACACTTGAGCCTCCTGGCTTCAGTAGACTACAAAGGGAACTTCAGATCCACCCTGGGCTCCCAGATGTGAAAGGCCGTGAGGATGCAAAGCACCCAACATCCTCACAAGTTTATCAGGATGACATGGAAAAGAAGCCTGAGTACATAGCGGAGCCGCTATTACCACTTGCCAGGCATCTCTGAAGTGCCCCATCCTCCAACACTTTTGCTAGCTACTGTCGGGGAACTAATCAGCTCGACCTCGTCATTAACCCGAGGAAAGCTCGCGTACCTGGAGCAGCGGCGTGTTTGCAGGGCGAGGCGATGAGCCCGTAGCCCCTAGTGAAAAATGAGAGTAAAACAGTGAGCACCTTTCAGCGTTTCGGATGATACCTGCGTGCAATATGGATTACAGAAAGGTGCCTCTGTGAGCGTTATTCAGCGGCAATAGCTCAACCTTAGCATTACTGCGAAGGATAGATCCAAGACTCCAAAGAGAACTAAAAACTTCCCTTAGCACAAAGCACTGTAACCACCACGGCGTTGAAGAAATGACGGAGAACAAGAAAACCTCTACATTTATGAAAGCAAGGCTCTGGGTGAGCTTTTTTAAGGTAATTGATGTGCTTTGGCATCTCAGTCACATCTGACACAGCAGATAATATGTCAGACCCCAGGAGAACTGAAGCAGTTGTCTGGGGTGACCAGAAAGGCAGCTCACCATCCACTGAGCACGACACCCCAAACAGGCGTTGACGTAGATAGAAATGAAGAAACGGCTGGAAGCATCAAAGATTTTGTGTTCAGGGAACTTCTGCACTTTCTGAATCTCCTAAAGTACTACAGGCCTGTTAGAACTGGTGAGTAAGTGAGAATTCTCGGAAAAGGCACGAAGGAAAGAAATGACGCCAGTCTGCAGATTGCTGCAGAAGGTAGAAACGAAGCTCTTGCAGGAGGATGGGAGGAAGGAGTGTGAACTCTTAAGAAAGTCAAAGTCTTCCTCCAAAGGAGTAAGAGCAATCCATTAGAAGATCAGACACACAAAAATAAACACATCAGACATTTCTCATTGATGGGGACAGAACATCTAGCAAAAGCTAAAGAAAATATCTCCAGGCATCACCCATTTCAGAATGTCTTTAGGAAGAACACAAAGATGAAGTGGTAAAAAAAGCAGCAATTTTACAGGCAGTCTAAGGACACAGCCTGAGACCCATCAGCATTTGCAGATTCTCCAGGAGCTTTGAAGTTTTCTGTCATATTGCAACATCTTGACCTCGCTGATCTCAAGCTCACATTCAAAGGTAGTCAAATCAAAGGCCACGACGACACTCCATGAGGCTGCGACATGACTAGTAGCAATTATTTGAATCACAGGGTTCAGTGATCAAGTCTGCCCAAAGCTCAGTTCGGCTCAGCCCGTGAAGCCACAAGGGACGCACTTATTCAGGAGAGGGCTAAAGAAATCCCTTCACGCCTACCACCCCCCCCTCTCCGGCACGCAGCATGAATTTTTCATGCAAAGGGGAACAGATGCGTGACTGCACAGGGCCCTTCATCCCCAAGCCATTGCATCCAAGCCCTGCTGCTGCTTTGATGCTTCCCTAACAGGAGCTTCGCTCATTTGTGGCAGTCGGCGCATCGCAGACGGTTTGGCAAGGGCACCGTTTGACAACGGAGTAAACCCAGCATTGGGGCTCCTAATAGCAGCTGAAAAAACACTGCAGCCTTCTGATACAGACCACTGATCTGACATGAATTCACTCTGCCAGTCCAAATTCATTCAAGAGTTTTTGATGGCTTGACAGAAAAAACAAACCACAAAACACTGACAGGTTACAGGTTGGTCAGGTCTCCTCTGACTGTGGCACGCCGTGCGGGACACGGATGCCAGAAAGCCAGCATGAGATCCTGAGGCTTGGTGTAAGCACACCGAGGTGTTCCAGCAACGCGGAGATTCGGTCTGACTGATGACAGAAGATGGTCAGACACTGTGGGGAAGAGAGATGCTTCAAGCTCAAGGCTAACGCAAGGCGTAACCCCTGGACAAGACCGGCACGCCTGGCAAATGGGATGCAGCAGATGAGTACTCAAGAGGAGTACTCAGATGAGGCTCAAGAATGCCTTTGGGGACTGTCCCCTCCCTTCCAAGGGCTGCATCTGGCAGCCTGGAGTGCCTTATTTCTGCAAGCACCGGGGCTCAAAAATTAAAAGTATTGTTGGCAGCGTCCATGGTTGCTATTACCACGGACTCCTGTCCAATTTTTGTTACTGTCTCCCACTCCAGCACAATCCAAAGGCTTGTGGAAGGGGGTTAATTTCTTAATTTAAGAATCATTAGTGAGAGAAATTGCACGGCACAGCTGTCTCGGGTCTTTAGTAAAATGTCTCTACCAGCTGAGGATTTGTGATTCGAGTTGACCAGCTTTGTTCTCATATATTTGACACGAATAGCAATAGTCATTTTGGGTCAATTAAATGTTTTCTTCTTTGTTTATCACCATAAGTCTTTATAATATATCTGGCAGCATTAGTCCATCTGAATAGGAGGACACCGCATCCATAATGTATGTGAACGTGCAAATCACAAACAAGTGGATAAACACCAAAAGGCCTCCCTCTCCCAGCTGAATTCTTCTCCCCAGTTATTTGCTCACCCGTCTAAGGGCCTCACAGCAGCCTTAGGTGTCAGGTTTGTCTCCACATAATGATTTCAAATACAGGTTTTAATTGCTTCTTTGTGCCCCTGAGAAGCCAGCCCCGTCAGCACAAAATTATTAGGTGTGATTACACAGCAAAAGCAAATCCTGTTGCTGCGTGCGCTGGCGTGCCCATCCTCGCTCCACCAAACTGGCGCAGGCAACGGGCGCAGCAAAGATGCCGGAGCACGGACTTTGGATTCTGCTAGAAAGCAGCACTCGTAAGTGCAATTCCTCAGGAGCTTTTACTCTGCTTGTTAGCAGGAGCTAATACCCATGTTAATGCTATTGTTACCGTGCCCTAGAGCCAGCATGGTTACAGAAGCCGACACTGCAATCACTCCTTCATTTGGCTGTGTAGGCATGTCTGCTGTTTCAGTTAATAACCTCAAACTTGGCCTTAATTCAACATAGCCAGGTTGATCAAGCTTTTGACGCTGTCTCCCTCAGCATTCTCATTTGAAAGCTGAGGAAGTACGGGCTGGATGAAAGGACTATTAGATGGCTTGAAAATTGGCTGGGCCGCTAGGCTCAAAGCATGGTAATCAATGGCTCAACATCTGGTTGGCAGCCAGTAATAAGCAGAGTGCCTCAGGGGTCAATACTGGGGCTGATATTGTTCAATATCTTCATCAGCTACCTGGGTGATGAGACAGAGCGCACCCTCAGCAAATTTGTGGACAGTACTAAATTAGAGACAATGATTGACACAGCAAACAGTAGAGCTCCCAGTCCAGATGGACCTTGAGAAACCCGAGGACGGGGCCAACAGAAACTCCACGGAGTTCAACAAAAAGTGCACAATTATGCATGTGGGTCATCGTCATGCCTGGCACCAGTCCAGGCTGGGAACTGACGGGCTGCCAGGGCAAACAAGCCTCCAGCACACTCATCCTGAATAATGCAAACCTCATCCTGGACTGCACCATGATGAACAAGGCCAGTAGACTGCAAGAAGTTACCATCCCTTCTACTCGGTGCTGGGGAGGCCACACCTCAGCACCACATCCAGTTGTGGGCCCCCAAAATCAAGAGGGACATGGGAAAAGCAGAGATGAGCCAGCAGAGGTTATCAAGGTGACTGGGGGCTGTGGCTTATAGGCTATGAAAAAAGGCTGGGGAAGACCAGCCAGTCTAGTCTGGCCAAGAGTAGGCTCAGGGATGATCCAATCGTAACCTTCACCTACCTGAAGGACAGGCAGGAAGATGGAGACACTGTTCTAAGCGCTATCGGGTGATTTTACAACAGCCACACATTGGAGGCTGAAGCTGGACCTTAGACAAGCCCAGTCCCCAGGAGGGTGGTGGGATCCAGAGCAGGCTCCTCAGAGGGGCAGGGGAAACTCCCTCCAGAGGTTTCCAAGTCTTGGCTGGACAACACCATGACCTGATCTGGCATGAGCAGTAGCCCTGCTCCAAGCAGGTGGTTTGACCAGAGACTCCTTCTCACCAACACCTCCACAAATATTCAGTTAAAGTCTAAGTTTCTGAGTTATTTCAAAAAGGTAGCATGTATTCAGAAGCCTTGAGAAGACAGTTTTGATGATCCAACTCGCTGTCGGTCAAACCCAAGCCCTACGAATCCCCTACCCTATCACTAGAACTGCTGGTTGCAGGAGAGTGGTAGATGTTTCAGAAAGCTGCATTAATCTCAAACCAGAGGCAAGTAAAAGAGATACCATACTTCCCAAACTAAGTTACTCCACTGATTTACCATGCTAGAAATGTGAATTTTACCTCTAGACTTTTGCTACCTCCTCATCCAGGCACAGAAATATGGCATCGTTTCATCCTGCGAATAAAGTTCTCTTCCAGTATTAGCCTGGGGAGATAATCAGAACACCTATCAGCTTCCTAATCTCATTATAAAACTTTCTTCGAGTATCAACAATTTCTTTTGTCACAAATCATATGCCCATAGACACACCAGATTTTACCACCCGCTCACATTTTGAAGTAATTTAACTAAGGAAAAAAAGCCTTAGAACTCAGGGGAGATTAAATCCAAGTTATTGCTCACAAAACCTTATTTTGCTGTTTCCCTGGCCTTCCACAGAACCCAAGAGTTTCTTGGCTGAGATACAACACCCCTTCCTAATGGTTATGACACTGGCTACATGGCCATCAGGCCCCCCCACTCTTTCTTCTTTCGTGCCTTCAGCTTCCCACCTCTGTGTCTCAGTTCTGATGGCTAAGAGCCACTCGTTACACTGGGAGCAGAAAAAAGGTGGATTGTCTCCACCATATGGGCATCAAAAATAGAACGCAATTAGGAAAAAGGAATGCCTTCAACACCTGCTTGGGAGATTTCATGGCAAGAGCAGAATTACCCACCCCGTAGCTTTGCAAGAGGTGAGCGGGTGTGCTCCTGCAGGTGCCCAAGGGATTGCCTACGCCAAGCTTGAACGCTTTCCGAAATCCCACCTTGCAGCTACTCTCGGCGGTGATGTTTTGACCTCTGGGAATAAATACTGCAAATTAGTGTTCTAACTTTGCATCTTTCTCCAAATTAATTCTGTTGAGACAGTAGATGATATCCCAGCGATAACCCACCTCTCCCACTCGTTCTTCCACAATAAATCACTGACAGGATCTCCTGACGCGCTTTTAAATAGGAGAGATCAAATTATATGTTTGCAAGTAATCATTTAAAAATAATATCTTAGAAAAATCTACAGCATTGTTACAGAACAATGGGTTTAATTATTGAGAAATGTGCTATTTGCAAGCAATTTCACTCATTGCCTGTGCTGATCCGGGGTCTGGGAAACTCTGAAGGATATGAAAATTGGAAGAAACTCCTCTGTGAGGGTAATTTGAGTCCCTGCATGGGAAGATGTGAACAGTAGAGGTTATTTCTTGAGAACAAGGCACAATTAGGAAGTGCTGTCACCAAGGTTCAAGGCCTAGCCCCGCTTACGGCCACACAGACTGAAGAGCTGGGCTAATAACCTTGGGAGGACAGAGCTCAGCCTCCCAGTTTGAGAGCCAAGCTCCATCATGGGGAAAATTCACACCCCGTTATTGCACATGGGAAAAGCATTGGGCAGTACGTGCACAGGAACACAGGTCAGTCCAAGGTGCTGCTACGTTTAAAATGTTTATGCTTAGAAGAGGATCTAAGCAAGGCCTTTTTCTCCCTCATGCTCCAAAAATGGGGTGCAAATCATGACCACCTCCGGAGAAGGGCACTGCTGAAAGACAACAGGAGATTCCCACTGCAGCAGCTCATGCTTTGGGCTGTTTCTTCTGCTGCCCCTCTCCCGTGTATGTTTATGCTCCATTTCGTTCTTAAAGCTTAATCCTATCTCTGAAGTAAACTGCAGTCAGGCCTTTTCGCACCAGGAAACTCAGCTCTGGCCGAGTTCTTCCCTGCCTGCTCCTCTTGCAGTCCCTGGCATCACAGCCTTTGCAAGTGCGTGCTCCCAGCTTTGCAGGAGAAATGTTCCAAATCAAGGTCTGCTGTTCCCTGCGTTTAGAAGTCCTCCCCTGAAAGCCCCTGCAGTCTCCCTATCAAAAGTAACAACATAAAGATGGAAGGACACCTTCCAATCTGTTGCCTCCTTTATTTTCTGCCTGGTACTGTGTTTGCCTTTTGAATTAACCACATTTTGAATTCATCATGCCAAATGCTTGGGAGAGTCTCATCAGGCACCGGGCTCAATGCAACACACCTCATTTTTGTCAGCTCTGAACTGCTCCAGAGCTGCCTTCGGATCATCTCCACCCCAGCAGGGTACTGGACCACACCAAACCCAGCTACATCTTTGACTGCTGCCTTTGCACAGCCTGCTTGACACTGGGTTGGGATTCATTCACCTGCATACGATGAGTTTGGATTCCTGGTTCCTTCCTGCTCCACCGTACCCCTAGATGATCCACCTCGGCCCACACGTTGTTGTTGGGGGGCACCCAAGGGAAGAGGGCACGTGGGCGAGGACCCCCGTGCTGCCATGCACCATGCTCAGGCATCACCTTATCCTTCAGAAGTACAGCCAGCTTTCTGATCATAATTCCCACCTAAGTGTCCTCTAGCTAGCCTTTCTGCCATAAATTGGGCTAGTAATGTGCTGTAATCACATAATTCCTGTCAGTAAAAGTAAACAAGAATGGCTGAGTGATTTCCAAACAACACACTAATGGCCAAAGTAGGAAAAAAAAATATCCTGCTTCACTTCTCTCGAAATCTTTCTTGAGCCAGTCTTGTGCTGCTCATATTTATTGTAGGGTTTTTTTTTCCCTTATTTGTAGGTTTATTTACCCAGAGCTAATGAATAACACCGTGAACATATGCTGTAACCCACCATTAAGATGAAATTTGGAGAAAAGGAAATTGCCTTGGTGTGAGAGCTGGGAGGATGTATAACTAGCAAATGCCCAGTACAGATATTCAAAGGCTTCTTAGGAGAGGTCTCTTGAGATTTCTTGGTCAAAATGAGGCATTCTGTAGGAATTATCTCTTTTCAAAGTTCTGCTCATTTTTCTAACAGTTTGATGCAGATGCTGCTCAGGCAAAAGGGTCTACTACGGACTTTTCCCACATTTAAGCCTTTGTACCTCATTTTTACTGATTAACCCAGCTGTTAAAAGCAGCAAGGTAAGCAGTACCAGCAGATGATACCTCGTATGCCAATTTTAGCGTGGCTTTAGACCATCTTTCAATAAACCCCTGCAAGCAAATGCACACATGTGAAAGAAACATTTGGGAGGAATTTTATATGACACCAGTGCAAAACTTGCTCGAAACTTGGGTTTGCAGAGGAGCTGTGAGTGACTCATTGTCAGAATGAAAGGCATCAGGGAGGCTTTTCAAAAAGCACATCTGCCTAATATTATTCAATTTTGCATTAGTGACCTGGATGCTGGCCTGTAGAGGATGCTTATTAAACCAGCTGGTAAAAAGGCCAGGAGGAGCTGCATGCATATTGGAGGACAGGATTAGAGCCCAGAATGGGCCTGAAAAGGATTTTTTTATTATTATTATTACAATGACACTATCCCCTGGGATAAGGGAGATTCTCTACATTGCTTGCAGAGTGTTCGGTCACACTAGCTCCTAAGCAAATGCTGAATAATGGCAGCACAGGCGGGCTCTGAAGTCCATTTCAGCAAACATCTGTTGACTTCCAGCAGACCTTGAGAACCTGGTGGCCATAAAGGAAAAAAAGGACACGCAAGAAACAGGCAGGGAAAGCTAATCAGCTTGAGACAGTTCGTAAGTCTGCCAGCTCTCGAGACAGCCAGGGAAAGCGTTCAACCGCAGGACGAAGCGTTTGAGAGAATACAAAAGACCATTGAAACGCGGGGACCGGGCATGCCAAGAAACAGCTGGGGCTGCAGATCTGGGCACATTAACTTTGGGTTCAAAGGTGAAAGCTGCCATAAACCCTCGGAAAGCACCACGGGGAAGCAGCACGCCTCGCAGAGATGGGCGCCAGGACATGAGGATGGGGTGCTTGCCCCAAGAAGTCAATCATCCTGGCAGGTACCAAGCAGGCAGAGCTTCCAGAGGACACCTGAAGGCCTCTGGGGCAGAGATCAGCCTTATGCACATGCAATGTTTTGCTAAAAGACCCAAAGGGAGTCTCCAGACACAACTGTTTTGCCTCTCTTCAGAGGTACAGCATGTTTAAGCACACAAACACCTTTCCTGATCAAACCAGAGGCACTTACTGGTTTTAGGGGGTGAGGTCTAAGTTGCTCTCAGAATGATTTTCAGAAAAAGTTATTCCTCACTTCTCCTGGTGGGGATAAACAGCAAAATCTCAAAGGCTCTGAAAGGACAGGCTGCACTTGCCTGTTGAATTCAGAATGTATTTTGGTATCATCTCAACTATCGATTACTTTCCTCCGTCTAATATCGCGGCTCATGATTCCAGAGCCACATCAGTCACAGAACAAGCACCTTTTAAACAGAACTATATCCTCTGCCATTCTAACTGAAGCACAGGAGCTGGAAGAGGGGAAACCCCAAGATACCAGGATGCGATTCAGGTTTTCTTGGGATTCCAGATGACAGAGTACAGAAAGTTAAATGCGTTTGACAGGTTCAGAGGAGCTAAATGGAGGAATATCTTGGAGTAACTGATGGTTTCCTTAGGTCTAGCAGAGATGCCAGACTAGTTTTGCTTACTGTCAGCCCAAGCCAATGGCTGGTCACTTGACCAAGAGTGTTTTTTGCCATGCTCCTGGTAAAAGAGCCCAAACTGACAGCACCCTCAAAGGGAATCAACAGTTCTGAGGTTTAGCCTGCATGAAGAGCAGGGGCTGACCTTCGGCAAGTCTGTGCCACCACACGAGCTGTGTGTCCATCTGCTTTGTGAGCTTCCTCCTTCCCCTGCACCCAGCGGGTGATGCCCATGTTTCCAGCCCACCTCCATGGGGCACACGCGCTTGCCTGGCCTTGGTGACCCAGCATTTATAACCCTTCCCTGGGCAGCGCAGCTGATCTTGCTTTTCAGAGAATTTTCTCCAGCTGGCTGTGGCTTTGTTTATCATAGCTAGCATCAAGTCCAATGGATAGACCAAGTGACGGTGAAACCTCCGTGTTTACATAGATGCCAGAGTTTTCAAACAGAAAACCCAATTCCAGACATCTCTGCAGTCTCATTTGCTTTATGTCCAGCTATGATGACTGTAGTACCAGCTGTTTGTGTTTCAAACTTCATTTCTGCCAGCACTGTTTCCTTCTCTTTTTCCTCAAGCAATACCATAAAAAGCTCTAGTTTCATTTTCTCCCTTTCATCCTTGCATTAGCTCTGCAAACAGACTCCTTGCTTCCTACTTGAGTAAACTCTTCGGCTAGAAGCCTCAGCTGTCTGGGACCAGCACTTTGTTTTCTCTGGTCGTCGTCGCTGCTGCTTTGTTTGCTCATTAACGGCACTGCTCTTTGCTCTGATCCTACATCACTTTCTTCTTTGCTAGCAGGGGCCTAAACTTAATGACTGGGGAGTTCTCTCTGAAGGCTGAGCAGCAGACTCATGAAAAGCATCCAGCTCAAGAGGTGCTTGTACCTGGAGAGACATCCAGGAGCGCATAGCTGGCTGCTCAGGCAACACCAAAGGGCCAAATGAGAAATCATTTGTGGGTTTTTTTTTTTTTAACTCTCAGCAATGTCCATCTTGGTTCTCTCCAAGAGAGACTGTCCCAGCTTGCACTCCCTAAATGACTTCCCTCAGCCCTGCTTAAAAAAATAATCTTGCACTGGTCCTGTATATCCAGTGGTTTTAGTTTCTTGGCATCTAGACTCAAGGGACACTGCCAGGTTACGTTAGGGCCAACAAGCATCTGCAACAGTAAGAGGGTGGGAAGCATCCACAGCAGTTCACCCAGTCTGCAGCTCTTCAGTTTAGTTTTTAGGGACCCCAGGTGCCCCCTAACCCTATTAAAATACCTCCCCTTCGATCTGTGGGCTCTGTGAACACCATCTCCCCCTGCTTTCATCCTTCACATCTGAAAATTGGTCTGAGCTACCATAGGAGGCTCTCCATTAGGGATGCATAGTTGAGCCATCCCATGGAAACACACCAGCCTCCACCCCAAGTCCTCCTCCACAACCCCCACCTCTGATTAATGGGCAGCATCCCTTCCAGGTGGACTCTTCCCAATATATAATCCTTCAACAGCAACCGGTACTCCTTCACTCCTATATTTTCTACTGCCTAGATCTAATTGTGGGTAAAATCCATGCTGGCAGCTTCCCTTGCGTTGGAGGATAACTACTGCCCTTTCCTGGGCTCAGTCGCAGAGCTGGGAGCATGGGGCCCCATTAGCATGGGCAGAGGACCATGTCACCATCAGTGCCAAGAGCAGCCAAGACACTGCCCTGAGCTCCATGACACCTCCCATTTCACCCATTACCAGACTGGTGAAGCAGTTTCCATTGCACATGTTCCCCCAGTGGGCTCCTCCTCTGACTACCTCACAGGTCAAGAATCAACTACATCAAAACACCCTGAAGTAACCAAAAACACCAGATCAGCACTAGAGTCTTCCCTGAAGCTACCAAGTAGAGAGGACCTCCACTTTCACCTGCACTCAAACACCACTGGTAAAGGGCATCAGATGAAGATGCCACTGGAGCAGATGTGATCTAGCTTTCATGCTTTCAAAACCAGTCAGATCTCACCATGCAGTGACTATCGTCAGCTCAATGCAGCCATGGATGCCACTCATCCCCCAGCTGACCAGTGGGTCTATATAACACACTGCTGGTCTTCAGAAAGTGCGGGAAAAATTGCCTCCACCAGTCCTCCCTGCTCTTGAACTTCAAGGCCTCTCTAGGGAGGATTTTTGTGCTGTCTGATGGTAGAGGTCTCCTTTTCATCAGCCAAATTCCCATTGCTATGCAAGCAACACCTTAAACCTCCTGCTATCCTGAAAGGAAGATAAACATCTGCTAGGTCATTACCAAGGCTTGTAAACAGTCCACCTGGAACAGCAACAGCTAGACTTCCCATGGCACTTTAAACACCTTTGGAGACTGGTTTTGAATTCTACACCAGAGCCTAGTTATCATACCAGCCTCTGTTACAGGACAACTCATTGCAATTCTTCTGTAGGAAGTCCCATCCCTCTGGGTCTTGCCTCATGCTTCCTGGCAGCTCGGAGAGGCTCTTCTGCTCCCTGGAGAGCCCTGCTGTCACCCTCAATGAAGACAATGTTCTCCCACCCTCAGAGCAGTTTCTCAGTAGGACCTGCGCTGGGCTGGGGATCATTCACAGCTGCCTTTGCCTAAGCACGAGCTGTCCTGTGCATAACTAGCATTTAGACTGAAGTTTGCCTACATCAGAAGCTACATCAAACCCTTTATCACTTAGTAAATAAGTTGAGTTCACTGCATGACATTGCTGGAGTCCTATTTCATCTTCCTGCCCTTGCACAAAAAAGTCAAACTAATGGTTTACAGCCAGCTAGTGGGAGATGCCCAGTTTATTCTTTCATGGCCCTTACGCCTTGAAACACTTGGATACCATGTGGGCTCTGAGCAACTCATTAGCATGGCCTTAGTAGAGAAACACTGGAAATTGCCACCCAGATTAATATTGCAGGGCTGTAACAGCAGCAGTTGAAATGCCCTTGGCATCCCATTTTCCAAAACCAGGTTAGAAAGCAGGGCTTTGTGCTCCTGAGGTCAATAGAGTCTAAAACACCAGTTTCCTTCAAGTTGAAATAGATACGAGCTCATCCTTTTTGATACTCCTAGCAGCATTCCTACAAAAAGGTTTCACAGCCTCTAGAAAGGCCAAAAAGCCACCTCACCTATTAATTCACCTTGTACTCTGTTCTCCAGCCCAGTCCACCGCAAACCCTCCTGTACAGCACCATGCCTCCAAGCCCACTGCAAGGCACCTCCTCCCCTCTGCAAAGGGCTGCACCCAGTTTCCTAGAGTGGCCTTACAGAAGGGACCTTGGATCCCATCTCTCTGTACTATTACCCATCCCCAGCACCCCCTGCTCACACCCCCATCTTACAGCCACCAGCCAAATAGCTGCTCTATGCTTGCACACCAGTAAGTGTCCATCCATGGGGTCCAAAGCCAGTAACACACTCCTGCAGGGGCTGAGCTCCTCCTCTTTGTGACAACCCCTGTCCACTCCAGGTCCAGTATGCACCGGCTTTACCAGTTACCACTGTCAGCTCCAAAGCTGATCTCCTACCTTCCCCCATCCCTCCATCCAGTCCCTTGAAGTTGTCCCCACTTCCATAACCACACACCAATCTTTCAACAGGGGCTGTGCCTGGTTTGGTGGCTTCCCATTAGCAGTGCCATGCCAGTGTTGAAGTGAGCCATCCAACTTCACTCTGTTCTCAAGGTTCCCTCCCTCTCCCAGCATCAAGAGACGCTCCCTTTCCATCTCCTTACCTTGTTTTGCTGCAGCATCCTCCCAGTCCAGCAGGAAAAGTACCAACACAATCTGGGGCCCCACAAGCCCACCAGCTTGACTGCCTTCATCCACAGCCCTTCAAGCTTCCATTACAGTGGGACAGGCTCCCTTCACATGGCATGCAGGTAACAAGACATTCCAGCTTCTCTCCTACCCTTTGCAAGCACTCTCCAGACTTTCAGCCCCATCCTTGTGTTTGGAGGTCCTTCCTCACCCCCCATTCCTTCCTCCAGACTACAAGCCTAAGAGAAGCCAGATAAGGACACCCTGCTAACCCACTACCTCCTCCCACTTTAGGTTTGCCCCCTGCTCCAGGCTTAGGGCAGGAGACATACCCTGGCCAACAACCCACCAGAATCACCTTAGACCATAACACACACCCTCCCAAAACACCAGACCCCCATCATGTCATCAGCTTTTATAGAGCTCAAATAGCTGCTCATTAGCAGGGCCCTGGGCATTATAAGCCTCCCTCCCGCCCCACTTTCTTCTCTTTTTCTAGCAGATGTGTGTTATGGTTCCATCAAGGACAAGATTGCTGTCACCTGCAGGTGGTTTCCTATCCCCTTCCAAGCCCACTGGGAGTGGGCAAGCAGCCGTGAAGCTCCCACCTAGCTGGCAAAAACAAGGGGGAGTTGGTGGCTGTTCTCCTTCTCCTCTTCTCTGAATATGTGCTACTGGAATTTTAAACAGATTATGTAAGTGGCTCTGGTTTAATCCATCTGAACTATCCTCTTTTAATCACACGTGAGATCAAAGCAGCTGACTGTGAAATGAGCAGGGAGCAGCGCAGGCTCTCCCCTGCGTGAGCTGGCCTGCGGTGGGCGAGGAGGGGATGGGTTCTGGGAACACATGCCAGGGCATGAGGCTTTTTCAGGTTTGGGGTTTGTGTTTTGGGGGTTTTTTAACTACTCAATAGCAACATGGGCAACATGAGTGCTACCGTCACTTCCTATGTATTTCCCGTGGCTCTTCCTTTCATAGAACCATGGAATGGTTTGGGTGGGAAGGGACCCCCAGAGGTCACCCAGCCCAACCCCCCTGCAGGAGCAGGGACACCTTGAACCACATCAGGTTGCTCACAGCCCCGTCCAACCTGGCCTGGAATGGTCCCAGGGATGGGGCCTCCACCCCCTCTCTGGGCAACCCCTGCCAGGCTTTCACCACCCTCATGGTAAAGATTTCTGCCTTAGATCCAGTCTAACCCTACCCTGCTTCAGTTTAAAGCCATTACCCCTTGTCCTTACACAGCTGGCCCTACTAAAAAGCTTGTCCCCCCCCTTTCCTCTGGGCCCCCTTGAAGCCCTGACCGGCCGCACTCAGCTCTGCCCACCTCTGCATCCCAGAGATGCGGCAGGGACGTGGCTGTGCCATGGAGGTGGGGGCACGGTAGCTTGGCTGGGAAGCTCTGCTTCAAAGTGGAAGCGGTACGCTCTCCCCGAGATTTATATAGTTTACCTTTTTCATTTCTTCTCCTGAAGTCTGACATTTAAAAATGTGTAATTGTGTTTATCCCTGGCAAGCTGTGAATGGCTCCCCGGGCTGCCCGTGCCTCCTGCACCGCTGTATAAATTACACTGACAACCCCTTATTACAAAGGGAAAAATAAGTTAATGGAAAAGCAAAGCAGAAATAGATGCATAAAAATCCCAAAGTGCCCAAGTCAGCAGAATTGCCCCCACGTGACAGTCATTGCCGGTATTTAATTAAACAGAGATCGATCGTGTGGGTGAGTGTGAGTCGGTGTGTGTGCACGTGCAGGGCAGGAATTGGTACATTTATACTGTATTTATTTTTTTTATCGTAAAGAGTTATTGATGTTACACTGAAGGCTGCCCTGGCAGCGTGGCTCGGGGAGGGAGGGGAATGCACAGCCTGCCCTGGGCAGGTTCCCCATCTCGCCGTTCATCTGCGGGAGCATCTCCTGGCTGGTGGGGAGCCGAAATGCCTGGCAGCCCCTCGGAAAGGGAGCTTGGGTGCTGCAGAAATGCCGGGACCCGCAAAGGCTGCGTCTGCTCCGTGGAGGCAGGGCTCGGTGAACTGCAGGGCTCGGTGAACGGCAGCGCAGGCGAGGCTTGAAATCTGCCTGCCCCAAGGCGCGAGCGGCAAATCTGCACGGCGGCGCTGAGAAATAGAAATCACGTTGCCTGCCGGAGCAAGCCGTGATGCGTTTGGGAAATGGCACATTGGGGATGGAGGCTCGGGGCGATGCGTGAGGAGCCGGGAGGGTCAGCCACCCCCAGTGGCTCGGGCAGGATGCTGAACTGGGGATCTGCAGAGCAACATCCAGCAACGCAAGCTGAGGTGGGGGACCCGGAGGCCAGGACTCGAGGAGCTTCGGAGAGCTCAGGCTTCCTGAGGATGCTGTGACCAAATGGGGGCTGCAGCGGCAAAGCTGCTCTGGGCCCCCGGGGGTACGTGCAGCCCATCACTGCTGATATCCTCCATGGCACAGAATCCCAGACTGGCAGGGGTTGGGCTGGGACCTCCGGAGCTCCCCCAGTGCCACCCCCCTGCCCAAGCAGGCTCACCCAGAGCAGGGGGCACAGGACAGCGGCCAGGCGGGGGTTGAAGATCTCCAGAGAAGGAGACTCCACAGCCCCCCTGGGCAGCCTGGGCCAGGGCTCGGGCACCCTCAAAGTCAAGAAGTTCTTCCTCACATTCAACTGGAACCTCTTCTGCTTCAGTTTGTGCCCATGGCCCCTTGTCCTGGTGCTGGGCACCACTGGGAAGAGTCTGGCTCTGTCCTCATGACCCCCACCCTTGAGATATTTGTAGGTGTTGATGAGGTCCCCTCTCAGCCTTCTCTTCTCCAGGCTGAACAAGCCCAGCTCCCTCAGCCTTTCCTCCTAGGGGAGATGCTCCAGTCCCCTCACCATCTTTGTACCCCTCCTCTGGACTCTCTCTAGGAGTTCCTCATCCTTCTTGAACTGGGGAGCCCAGAACTGTTCCAGCTGGCCCAGGTGACAGAGGCAGCAGCCACAGAGCTGGGGGGCTTTGAAAGCACCTTGAAACCCTGCAGGAGGGCGATGACAGGAGAGGGTGGGAGCCAAGGGGAAAGCCATCTGCCTCTGCCGAAGCTTCCTAATTCAGCTTATAAAGAAACACCAGGGTCTCAAAAGCTACTGGCTATGGGACTGGAAATTTCATGTTACCTGTGGCCGATTTGGGTCTTTCCTGAAGACCAGGGACCTCTGACAAGGCTCTGCATCCCTGTGTTTCCCCACTGAACCACACAAAACATAACCTCTGGGATAAAATGCCAGGCACCAGTCAATACCTGAGCAGGCTGCTGGTGGAAAGCAGAGCCAGGTTTTGAAGAAGTGGTATGTTTCAAGCAAAATGACCGGGCAGAGGTGGAAATGCTTGGTTGGAAGTGTTCACCTCTGCCAAGAGGAGCTGGAAATGCTTCATCCTGGGATGCTTGTCCAGGAACCGCCACTGCTGGGTCCCCACCTCTGACCCTGACGGTCCCCCCCCCATCGGTCGCATGGGCAGCGGTCCTTGGCCTTTTGGGATTTGGCCAAAATGTTGTGTAAAGCGTTCAGTGAAGATGTGCAGACCTTAGCATGGGCGTCGCAGCCAGATGGGTTCAAATTCAACCATCCTGGGAGCAGAGCAAAGACGTTAGCCGCTGCTGGAAATCGCACGTGGCTCCTTGCATTTGCCCACATTTTTCTTGCCTAATTGCGGCGAGCCGAGCAGTGGGGCAGGAGCTGCGGGAGGCTGGGGAGTGGACATGGGCTCCCCGTGACGCATTCCTGCGGGGGGGATTGCTTGCTCCCTGGGCTACCGGTTGCACCAGTCTGCTCTTACTGGGCCTGGACTCAGGAGAAGAAACCCCTTATCTCATCGCACCCACACATGTCATTTGGACAATGTGAGATGATTCCAAAAAAAAAAGGTGCACTGGTCATTCTGCTCCCCAGCCCCTTCTCTGGCCATGTGCTCCTGGTGCAGCGCTGCTGCTCTGATTTGTCGTACCTCCCCCTCTGCAGCAGCATCCAGGTTTGGATCCTGTAAATGTTAACCAAGAATTCAATGCAAAGGAAATAAACACACACACACACACACCAAAAAAAAACCCCAAGAGGAATATTTTTTATTTTTGTTCAGTTTTAAGATCAGTCTCATGGCCCTGACATCTTCCAGATAATGACTGAAAATCCCTTCTCCCTTCAGTCTGGACACCAATCAATACTCCACAAGCAATTTCCAGTGCTCGGCTCGCTTGTTAAAGACCTAACATTCCCTTTCCTCGAGAAGTGGGTGGCACAGTGAGTCACAGAAAGCTCAGCAGGATGCTGCTTCTACCCGATGCAATGCTGAAGCCAGGCTTGAAATCAGAAATCATCCAGAAAAGCCATTTTCTCATCCTAGGACTGAATCTCAGTGCTGGACTGGAGAGGCCTGAGGAGCCTTGCTGGGCAGCAGGTCTCGGAGGTCCTGACAGTGCCACCCTTCCTGGCCCAGCACCGGCAGCAGGGACAGGATCACAAGAGCCCATCCTGAGCTCTGGGGTTTTCAAAATGTGCCTGCGATGCGTGTCCATCATGCTCCTGCCCTTTTCAGCAGAGCAACGCCACACGTGGCCGTTTGCTCCACGCAGAGGCATCTGGTGGATGTATGCAAGGCTTAGCAGGGCTGGGCTCCAGCAGCAGCTGAGCATCAACCCCGCAGCCCTGCATGAATCCTGGCCCCCTTCCTCACCCCCACGCCGCCGGGGTGGATGGAGAGCTGCCCTAAGGCCCTTTGCAGGAGGAGGCACCAAGCTGCTGCAGGACCCGAACTCTCCTGGTCGGGTTCTGCTCCCAGGGAACGGGCGATGGGACGAGGGGGAATGGTTTGAAGCTGCGCCAGGGCAGGTTTAGGCTAGACATTAGGAAAAACTTCTTCACCAAAAGGGTTGTCAAGCTCTGGAATGGGCTGCCCAGGGAGGTGGTCGAGTCCTCATCCCTGGAGGGATTTAAAAGGATGGATGAGGTGCTGAGGGCCAGGGTTTAGTGGTGGGATGGCAGGGTTAGGTTAAAGGTTGGACTCGATGATCTTAAAGGGCTTTCCCAACCAAAGTGATTCTATGATTCTATGATGGGTTCATTGGCTGCTGCCGGGGCTTCTCCAGGACCCGGAGCCTGGCCCTGGCAGACGGCGTCGCGGCTGGGACGCGGCTGCGGCGGGGAGCTTGTAAAGCGCCTGTCTTCTTGCCGCAGTCAGGCTCACATTCTCCACAGCAAGGAAGGCCCCAAGGGAGCTCCTCAGACTGACAAAATGCCTTTCTTTTAAAGTTGCTTTGCTTAATTACTCTGGGACATGTTTAAAAATATGATGTGCCACGAGCCTTTGAAGTTCAGAGAGACTTTAGCAGGTGTGGTAATCCCCTTATTCTAATCCTGATGACCAAGATATGTTGGCTGCCCTTTCCCATGGTCTAGTGGGACTCAGGCAGTTTAAAAGCAGGAGTCTTTGTCTGCTTTCCTTGGATGAGACTTTCAGAATGGCTCTGGCCTGTCTTCACCTTGGCTGGACCAAACACCTTGCTAATGTGCTTTATGCACAGCTGTGGTTTATTTATATCTTCCTAAAAATCTCGGGTGAGCACCCAGGAGGACGGTGGTCGTGCATGTTTTTTCTTCCAGCCGTGCTCGTATCAGGCTGGTTTTGCTGAAGGAGGAGGAAGGCTTGATCCAGCCCTGCCAGCGGCCGGACCCACAGGGCTGGGAGCGGGTCGGAGGCTGCAGACCAGAGCACGTGGAGGCACGAGGACCCTCCTGCTCCGTGAGCGGCCAGGGAGAGCCCTGCAAAAGCTGGGCATTGCTGCCATCCTTCAGTCGGAGCGAGCAGGGGAAGACTTCGTTTCCCTTACGCAATGAACAGGAGCTCTTGCCTAAAGCATGGGCCACGTGTAAGACTAATTAAGAGCCGAGCTGTGTGCATGAGAGAGCTGAAGGGATGTTGCTTTGCTAGAGAGGTCTCTGGGCTTGCCTGTCTGAGGGTGGGGAGACAACAGAAATCATCAGAAGCAACCGGCGGAAAGCCAAGGGTGGCCAAAGCGACGCGTTGCAGCCTTATGTTCAGAGAAAGCAAAGACCGAGATTTTGGGCAGCGTGTTGCCTGGGGAAAGAGGCTTGGGAAGTCTGGTGGCATCAGCATCTCCTGCTGCACCAGTACTTGTCTCAAGGAAAGTGTCATTTACAGCAATGTTTTTGCATCTAAAATGAATTCCACCAGAAATACCTGGCGCTCGTGCAAGTTCCTGCCATATTGGAAATAGCTGCCAAAAGCCAAGTCTGAATATTAGCTAACTGCTTCAATCAAATTACATAACTACACGATGTTGAATAAGCTGAGAAATAAAGTCAATTGTAGAGTAAAAAATGATGTATTTACTGCAATAAAGGTGCTTGAGCTTTCAAAGCTTGCAAAATGTCTTCTCTTTTTTTTTTTTTTCCCAAATTAAATTTCCTTGAAATAAATATATTCCCATGGAAATTCTTTATTGCAACAAAATGCCATTTAAATGCCATTTTCTGGTGGAAACGCTCTGTTGGTGTATTATTGACACGGTTCGATTACTGCACTCGCAGTCGCGTTGTGCCAGACGAACAGTACCCGGGGCACTCTCCTCTCTTCCTCCAGACAGTCCCTTGTGTCCCCGTAGATTCGATGACTGGACTCCAGGCCAGGCTGGGAGGATTCATCTGGCATCTCTTGACACAACCTGGGTGCAGAAGTCCCTCTCTGGGGAAGCTCTCCAGGCTCCTGTACCTTCTTGGGTTCATCCAGGACCATTGGGGTGATGAGGTCAGGTCCCCTCCCAGCCCATG
Organism: Butorides virescens; assembly: GCA_017310255.1. Classification (NCBI taxonomy): domain Eukaryota; kingdom Metazoa; phylum Chordata; class Aves; order Pelecaniformes; family Ardeidae; genus Butorides; species Butorides virescens. Next base: position 148,005 of record JADKXX010004946.1, read on the forward strand.
TTGGACCCCACAAGGGATACAAGGGCTCAACCCAGCCTTTGCGTGTGCTGAGCCCTGCTTAAGGAGAGGTACCCAGACCTGTTGAGTTTCTTCTCCAGGCATGGGAGTCATTCATTTGACTCCCATCTCACGCTCCTCTGGCAACGGATTTGCATCTTCTGCCTTTGCATTTCAGCCGTGTGATTTCTCGTGCTCTGGGGATCCCACATGCCCAGTAAGTTTGTCACCAGACTGGTTTATACCCAGCCTGTCTGGTTTTGTCCCAAAATGCCCTGCTGGAATCACAGCCCTTGCACATGCGAAGGCTGCCTAATGCTCAGCAGCTTCAAGCTCCTTGCATTCTTTAATCTAGCAGACCTGGATAAACATCATAGCTTCTTTGAAAGGGATCACACCAGCTCCCGCCCCATCAGGCACCCGCCGTTGGAAGCCACACTGTAGCTGTGCAGGTGGAAAACATCTCCAGTGTGGTCACTGTCTCCTTGGTGTCTGGACTGTTGCATTCGTGGCTAGGAAAAATGGGTGCAGTGGGTGCAAGCAGAAGCTGCCTCTTCCCCATCTCTAGGGTGTGCTCTGTGGAAATGAGGCAGCATCTTTCCCCTCATGGTCGGGAAGTCATTTCTCACCTCCTTCTGCCTGGTCCAGCTCAGATGGTGAGGTGCGTTGACCCCTCCCAGGAGAACATGAGTCTCAGCCCCGCCTATTGCTGGGGGGAGGAACATTGGAGCTGGATGATGGCACCAAGAGCATCCGCTGGGAAGCTGGGACAGATGTACCATCACCAAACTTGCAGATGATACAAAACTGAGAGGAGTGGTTGATACACCCGATGGGTGTGCTGCCCTTCCGAGGGGCCTCCACAGGCTGGAGGAATGGGCTGATGGGAGCCTCGCGGAGTTCAGTAAATGTCCTCAGTGGTGCCCAGGGATGGGACAACAGGCAACAGGCCCAAACTGAAATACAGGAAATTTTGTCTGAATATAAGACCTTTTTATTTTTTATTATTATTGCAAAGATGGTTGACCACTTGGGGTTCACAGGTTGCCCCAAGAGGTTGTGATGTCTCCATCCTGGCCGTGGCCCTGGGTAACCTGCTCTGGGTGACCCTGCTTGTGCAGGCGTTGGACTAGATGGTCTCCAGAGGTGCTTTCCAACCTCAGGTATTTGGGGATTTGGGGATTGTGGGCTTCTGAGTGCTCTGTGACAACTCCCCAAGCAAATCATGGCCCCGGCAAGGTGTCATGGGGGCTTCCCTCCCCTGTGGCTGCCTTCCTGCCTCCCCAGGCCCCTGCAGGGACAAAAAGCTTTTCCCAGCTGCCCTGCACTTGAGCAAACCCTACCAACCTTCTCAGTACCCCATGCACTGAACTGGAGGAAATTTGGAGCAAATCTGTTGCCCTGTATCAAATGGGGTAGAATGGGGCTGAGACCAGGACCCCCGGGTGCAGCAGCAGGGGGATGCTCAGGGGTGCCCCCTCCCCAGCTCTCCTCCTCCTTGCTTTGCTGTGGAAGCATCCAGGGAAGCAGAATAACATTGTCGTCTTCTTTCCGCGCGGATCATCAAAGCAGAGCACCCCATTTCCTTCCCGAATTAACGCTCCCGAGAGGCTGCACGACCCATCCCACCCTTACCCAGCAGCGGGCGCTCCCCAGGAGCAGGGGCTGTGGTGCTGATCCCCTGCAGCATTTCTTCGGGGAACGCCATGCGTGTTCTCCCGCACACCGCTGCCGAGCTGCCCCGGCCTCTCGGGGTGCCACGAGCCCCCGGGAGGTGCCAGCCCTTCGCCCCGGCTGCCGTTCCTCCCTCCTGCAGAAACCCACCCGGCCTCCCCCCTGCAAACGCAGCCCGCAGCCGCCGAGCCCCCAGCCCAGCCCTCCAGAACCGGGGCAGGCGCAGAAGGGATTCATTTTACCGACTTCAATAATTCGCTTGAAATGGGCAAAACTTTTTTTTTAATCATCTCCCTTTGCTATATTACACCCAGATCCTCCGCTGCAGAGTCACTTTTTCTTGGCCACGGCTCACGTTGGAGAGCAAGGGTCTTGAGTTCATTCTCCCAAATAAACCGAGTAACCTGCAGACCTACGGCAAATTAAAAGCAGCTATTTAGCTATGCAGATACACTCGGCTCTGGGTTTGGGTTTTTTTTTTTTTTTTGTCAGGTTTGGCAGTTCATTAATAACAGCCCAGTGGTACAGAGAAAAATATCGCACCAAGCAATCAGCAGCGCACAGCGAGGATCCTCGGGCCGTTGGCACTTTGGCCAAAAGGAAAAGGCAAGAAAAAATGCGCGTTGGGCCGGGGAAACGCAGCCTTGCAGGGACAGGCAGGCAGGCAAGTCACGGCAAAGGCTTCAGTCGCCTCATTTAGCCTTTTCTCTTCTCGTGAAATATTGGCAGCCTTCCTTTTGATCGGCGTGCTGTTGGTTGATGAAGGAGCTCTGTTAATCACTCGTGTCAAACGGCTTCAGCCGCCGTCTTCGCAGCCCGCCGGTCGCTCCGCTGCCTCAAGAACTGGAAACTCAGCTGGGCGGGCTGCGGGTGACTTACGGTTCCCTTTGTATATTCGTGCGCAGAAAAATGGTCTGGAGTCATTACTTGAGGGACTGAAATGAAAAGGAGTCAAAAGAAAAGATGATAGCAGCAAGATTGCAGTGCGAAATGACTGATTTTTATTTAACACATTAACCAATATGCTTTTTCAAATATAGGCTCAAGACTACTTAAGGCAAAGTTCAAGTTAATATTGATATTTGAAGGAAGAAGCACTTTCATATTAATCACCCAACTATTAAATGTCTGTTACGAGACAGAGCTTATGGGCTACGTCTCCAGACACATTTTCAAATGGTTCAGGCTAACTTTGATCCTTCTTAATGACAGAGAGCAATTATATAATGGGTTCAGAAACACTTTGAATGTGCAACTTGCACAGCAGTGGGTTTTTTTTTTTTTTATTTTTTTGCAGTGTTGTCAGATAATATCTCAATAACGTTTCTGGGAAGCAAAAATGACCATCCTGAGCTCACCCTGCCGTTTTGCTTCGCAGTCTCAGATTTGCAGCAGGCCAGAGCCTGAACGGGAAATGGCTGAGTGACAAAAGTGCAAGATGCTGCAGCCCTGCAAAACCCTGAGGGCTTCTCCTTCAGTTGGGGATGCACAGAGTTGTCCATCGCAGGGCGGGGAAGGAGCCGGGGAGCATCATCCTCCGCAGGATGGCTGCCGGGTGGTCCAGGCCCTCGGCTCACTCATTGCCATGGCAACCGCATCCTCCAGGGCAGCAGAGATGGTGAGAAAACCCAGCGCCAGGCTGGCAGCGTGGAAAAACTCGGCTCATGCCAAACCCAGCACAGCCTGGGCGTGCGGCGGGGCCTGCTGCCATGGCCCGGGGTGGGAAGGGCGACCCCGCAGCCTGGTGCTGGGTGGAGGAAGGTGGATTTCCTGACGGAGGGGTCTGGGAGGGACCGGGCACTTGATAGAATCATAGAATCCCAGAAGGTTTGATTCGGTTTGAAAAGACCTCGCTCGGCACGTGGAAGGGCCGTGGTTGGAGCCAGGGGTGAACAAGAGCAGAACTGCCCGTGGGGGAGCCTGGGCATGGGCGCGTGTGCACGTGTGCCTGTGTGTGCATGTGCATCTGTACGTGTGCATGCACGTGCACGTGCATTTGGGTGTGCATGCATGTGCCTGTGCGTGCATGTGCACGTGTATTTGTGTGTGCATGCATGTGTGTGCATATTTATGTGTGCATGGGCACGTGTGTGTGCATGCATGTGTGTGTGCATTTGTGTGTGCTTGTGCACGTGTGTGCATGCATGTGCATGTGCGCCTGTGTGTGCATGTGCATGTGCATGTGTGCATGTGTGCATGTATTTGTGTGTGCGTGCATGTGCATGTGTGCCTGTGCGTGCACGTGCATGTGTATGTGTGCATGCGTGCACGTCTTTGTGTGTGCATGTGCACATGTGTGTGCATGCATGTGCGCGTGTACTTGTCTGTGCTGCATACATGTGTGTGCACGTGCATGTTTGCACACGTGTGTGCGCGTAGGCATCAATGGGTGCAGGAGTGCAGGTGTGCACGTGGGTGCAGGTGTGTCTGTCTGTCTGTACGCATGCACACACATACCTGTGCATGCAGGGGCGCAGCTGGGCACGAATCTGTGTGTGTATGGGTGTGTTTGTGTGTGTGTGCGCACCCACACACCTCTGCATGCCCTGCATATGGCCGCAGGGAGGTTGGGGGGTCTCTGTCTAGCCAGAGGGTGCTCAAGTACATGTGTTTATGTTAAAAAAAAAAAAAAAAGTAATAGATATTCCTTTCATTGGCAGTGGGGAAAGGCTGCCAATACTGCAAGCGTAGCACAGGGCATCATCGCAGAGGGACAGGCTCGCACTTGGCTTTTTCACACTTCAGCATTTCTGCATTTTCCAGCTGAACACTGACCTGTGTCTGCGAGTGGGGTGGTGGGTGCCAGCGCCTGCAGGGATACGGAGGAGCCTCACGCCTGCAGCCAGGGCATGAAAATGTCCATCTGGGTATGCGAGAGCCCGTCTGCTTTTGAGAAGCCGAAGCACGCAGAGGGCGGCAGCATCCCCCACCCGCCCTCCCCGCTTCAGCCCAGCCAAACACGTAAAGCTGCCGCTCGCCTGGGGGATGTGGCTGGACCAAGGTGGGCATCCTGGTTATATCTCATCCCCATACTGGCCCAACGTGCTAGGACACCCTCTACAACTGCCTGAGAGGAGGCTGTAGTGAGGTGGGGGTCGGCCTCTTCTCCCTGGTAACAGCCGATAGGACAAGGGGGAATGGTTTGAAGCTGCACCAGGGCAGGGTGAGGTTGGACATTAGGAAAAACTTCTTCACCAAAAGGGCTGTCAGGCTCTGGAATGGGCTGCCCAGGGAGGTGGTCGAGTCCTCATCCCTGGAGGGATTTAAAAGAAGGATGGATGAGGTGCTGAGGGACAGGGTTTAGTGGTGGGATGGCAGGGGTAGGTTAAAGGTTGGACTCAATGATCTTAAAGGGCTTTTCCAACCGAGGTGATTCTATGATTCTATGTCCACAGGGGACACTGAATGCTGGGATGCCCAGCGAGGAGATCTCCCAGAGAGACAGGAATTCTGCACTTACACATGTACCTGTATGCGCTTCTGCCTTGCCAGCTGCAGGGGTAAACCCTTCCAGTTAGGGAACCGCATCCCAGTGAATCCTGCATGCAGGTCCCCAGTGCTGGCTGGGGTTCACGAGAGGGGAAAGAGGAGCGGGGCTGGGTGAGGGGTGTGAAACAGGGGGCTGGAGGCATCAGGAAGGATGCAGAGTGGAGCAGAGTGGCAGAAGAAAGATCCAGAGAAGTCCTCAGCAGGGTGTTGTGCCTGCCAGGCAAACCCCGGAGATGTCCTGGGGCTGAATCCTCCTGCAAGTCCCTCAAGCTCCAGCTGGTCCCTGAAGGCACCTCCGTGCAGCCAGCAGCGGCGGGGGTGAAACAGCTATGGAAAAACACCGGCACCTGGAAAAGCATCCCGCCCGGCTCACTGTGACTTTTTGGGGACCCCCAGGCAGCACCATCCATCTGCTCCTCCCCAGCCAGAGCGCGGGGCCAGCCCGGCTCCGAGCCCCCCCTGGGAGCCAGATTTGGGTCCCAGCTAGCTCATCCCTGGCAGTTGTATCATAGGAATGGCATAATCCAGGCTGGAAACACCTCGGGAAGCCACACTATCCACTCTTCCCCCTACTCCTATCCCAGACCTCCAGGTCCATGTCTCCTGCTTGGCAAGAGCGGGCTCGTGGCAGCTCCTGGTGAGACACAACGTAGGGTTAGAAGCCTGGGAAGCGGGGAGAAGTTTCGTAGAGTCGATCACACGGAGCCCTTCCGTGTCTGTTCTGCTGAGTCCTTCCAAAATTTTCCCGTTTGAAAATGTGTTCCCTTCTGCTCCGTTTTGGTATCTTCTTACTGTCAGGTTTCCTTGCCGTGCTGGGTGGCTCATTAGGGAGTGGATAACGAGCTTTCTCTGCCCGCTGCTGATAGCGGTTGGTGCAAAATCTTTAACAGATATCTTGTTTTCTCAAGCATTTCTCGAGGATTTGGTTTAAATTGGTGTAATGGAACAGGGGAGATGATGTTTTAACCAATTCAAATACAAATCAAGTCTCTTTGATAAGCAGGGTTTGCCACCACCGTGTCAGAGACACCTACCAACCGAGTTTTCAGAGCTGCAAATGGCACATAAGTGGCCGGATCCTGCTGAGAAACATCAGGGAAAGCAGCCTCCTGGCCTGAAAATCCACTGGGTGCAGCTTAGACCCGCACAAGGAACAAGAATTAAAATCCCAGGAGCCCAGACTCCATCCACGCTGAGGCACCTGGCCAAGCAATCTGGTTTGCAGGAATTTTGAGGGAGCCAGGGGCTCCTAATGTTCCCGTGCAGCCGCTGCTCATTTCAAGTGGCCAAATTTTCGGAGTGAAGGGAAAATGATGGTTATTAGACACACTTTTTTTTTTTTTTTACCCGAAATGCAGCCTTTTATTTAGATAACAAAGAATTTTTTACATTATGGGCACTTTCAAGTGTAGCTGTTTGGGCAGCGACAACGAGAGCAGAATCCCAGCATGAAAAATGGAAAATATTCAGGTGAGTATATCTGAGGATGAGAGCCTCCCTCTGCCATGGATGTGCACCGCACGGTTCAATTCATTTAAAACCAGCTCTAACCAACCTGGACCTGACTCAGCTCTCCCTTTCAGGACTGGGCACAGCTGGGCTGCCCGGGTCAAGAGCTCTGTGCTCAAATTCCCTATGTGGGATAAATAGACGTGTGGAAAAAATACGCCACGGAGTTTGTCGGAGGTGTCCGCCTGCCTCACCTGCTGCAAGAGCAAACAACGCTTCTGCCAGGTGCGAATTTGCAAGCCCCACTTTCTGTGGTCTCATCTAAAAAAAGGGGGATGCGTTTTAAGCAATTTTGTGTTACAGCTGCTCTGGTTTATATACCTTGGTGGCTTTTTTTTTTTTGGCAGGAAGGACACGGGAATGCAAAATTAGCAAACTCGCCTTTGGAAAGCCAGGCAGATTAGCAGGCTTCTCGGATTTATAAAAATGTTGCACCCTCTGCAGCGTTCAGAAGAGGGCAAAATGAAGGAGAGCAACATCCACGCTGTGCGATGGCTAACCCACGCTCGGGCAGGCCCCGGAGAGATGCCCAGGGGTTTTTGCCGGTGGAGTTTCCAGTCCCAGGGCTGCCCGGGCTGCAGTGTCCCATGGCCACATCCCGATGGCTGCCTGCAGCCTTTGCAGTCCTTCAAGCCCAGCGTTACAGCGCAGGGAGCTCCCTCCACTTGCAAATGCAGATGCTCCTTACGGTGACTGGCAGGCGGGTACACAAACGTCATTCACTGTCTGAAAGCATCGGGTAGACACGCCAAGGGTAGACACGGATACTCTGGGAAGGCCACGAAATGGCCAGAGGATGTCTGACGGCGTCCCAGCACGTGGTGACTCCTCCGGGCCCCCGCTGCGGTGTCGGCGTGGGGTGGACGTCAGCTTCTGGCACAAGCATCCGTCCGTGAAGTCCAACAGCCCGCGGTAACGTCAACACAGCTCGTGCACCAGTCCTGGGGGTGCGTGGTTCAGACAAGGGGAGCAAGCACGATGGCTGCAAGGGCCGGGACACGGAGGCACGCGGGAGCGCTGGCAGCCGATCCTTGGAGCTTGCCAAGCTGGCACGGATGTAATCTGGGCAAGACACCGGTGAACTGGGCCAAGCTCGTGACGGCTACAGGCTTGACTGGGTTATACTAAAGACGACAGGCTTGCCACTGAGAGGGCTTTGCTGAAGGGGTGTGAGGTGGAAACCGTGGAGGCCCTCTGATGGGGAGCACCAAGCTGTGGAGCCAGACTCATCAAGCAGTCAATTTGCAACTTGGCCTGAACTTCTCAGCTGACTCTTTAAGAGAGGAGGAACCAAACCGGTGAGGAATCCTTACGCCATCAGCCTCTGCCAAGCAGCCTCAGCAGTGCATGGGGACCCATACATGTCACCTAAACAAAAGGAACTTCTTGGGTCTCGCTGCTCCTCATGCTACCTGGAGATGTTCAGGCTTAGAGATTAATGCGCTGTTACCGGTTGCATTAATCCTTTTCACACGATGCTACCTCCTGAAGCAGCCCCCCAGCTTTAAAGCAGCCCCATAGGAGGGTCTGGAGAGGGTTGTGCATCAACGAAAGCAAAATTGTGGCGGACATCGTGGAGTGCAAGAAGTCCCTGAGCTGCAGGGAGATGAGCCAGCCTGGCCGCTGACACCCTCGCTCCTGGCCTGTCCCAGGAGATGTGGTCCCTCCCAAGCCAGCACAGCCAGGGATCAGCTCTCCAGCTGCTGTATCGAAGCTGACACCCGTCACCTCCGATGTCCGTCGAGACAGTGCCGAGCCCCGAGCGTGGCGTTGGCATCGGCTCCCAGCTTGGCCTTGGAGCTTGCTCTGCCCATGCATCCCCACTGATGGAGCCAGCGCCTGCTCCTGCCGTGACCTTGCTTAGGGACAGGGTTTAGCGGTGGGATCGCAGGGTCAGGGGAACGGTTGGGCTTGATGATCTTAAAGAGCTTTTCCAACCTAAACAATTCTGTGATTCTATTCTATGACTGAACAGGGACCAAACAGTGGGGAAACCCCCCCCAGTGCTGGGTTTCTAAGGCCACGAGTGATCACTTTCAGAGGGGGATTTGGTTTTCCAAAGAGAAGGATACAGAGTAATGCTGTTTAGGTGCAATCATGGGAGGGGGCGTTCAAGCTTAGCTGGAATCTCCGTTTGGAGACCAAGGTGGGACAGAAAGAGGGAAACAATTCATCCGAGCGCCTGCTCCATAGCAAAATACGCACGTGCTCATCTAGAGATCACGGTCACCTGGGCTGTCTCCATAACCGAAGGTGAGATTTAGAGGACTCCAGAAAGCGATGTCGCTTGCCTTTGACACTTCCAGTGCAGGGAGGGAAAGCGCTCGGGAAACATCGGCCTGCCTCCCTGGGCGGTTATGGGATCCCGGGCAGCCAGGGGTTAACTGCTGCGTGCTGAGGGGCAGCTCGCCCAAACATCGCCCATCCAGCCTTGAGCACCAGCTTTTCGCAGCCAGTAGTACCAGCCTCGGGTGGGAGGATGCAACCCGCCGATGGTGGGCTCCTGAGCTCTGGATCCCCTTCCCCATAGCGGGGGTGCATCCATCCCACCAGAAGGTGGTAACACTTGGTAAAAACTTTCTGAGCGTTATTTCCCTCCAGTCTGAGCATGGACAGTGCCAAGCACAGCATCGCATAAACCAAACCCGTGTCCACACAGTAGACATCTCTGTGGGGAAGCATCCTACCACCCAAAAAGCAGCAGAGACAGGTTACTGTCAGCAGCGTGGGGGTAGCCCAGCACTGATCCTGCCAGGGATCCCCCAGGGATGCGCTGGAGCCAGAAAACGTCAAGTGATGCTCTCCCTCACCGGTAGCAGTGGGGTGCAGGTGCCCCAGTCTTCATCTCTTACCGGGCACTTCATGTTCAGAGCTCCTGATGTTGCCTTCAGGTAAAAGCCTTGGAGGAGCTGGAGGTGGCATTTTGCTCCCCTGCTGCCTGCAAGGCTGTGTGCCAGGATGGGAACGGTACGGTCATGGGAGCAAGACCCCAAAGGCTGCGCCTGCGGGGACCCTCCCGGTGGCACTTGATGACCTTAAAGGTCTTTTCCAACCTAGACAATTCTATGATTCTCTGATTCACTGCCGGAGCAAAGTGCGAGCCACGCGCTGCCATCCTGCTGACCTGTGCCAGGAGTGCCCTGGGTCCCACGTGAAAGGTGAGAGAGCATTTAAGCCACTTTTAAAGCTGTGTAAAACCTTAAACCCTTCGCGTCACATGAGGACTTAAATGCCTTAAGACTGTAGCATGTCGTAAGGCAGAGTTAAAGCAACGTAAGCCTCCTTTAGCCGCCGTGGGCCTTGAAGGGCAGCCTTACGGCATCCCAAGGGCTCCTATTTTTTAAAGGCCCCACAAACCCAGGCTTTCAGAGGGTTGTCCGTTCTGCTAGGCTGCTCCGAAGGCTCCCGTTTGACCCCGGCTGCACCGGGCTGTGTGCATGCAGGAGGTCTCATCTCCGTCCTTCACTGGGTTTGGATGCCTCATTAAGACAAAGGACCAGGGCTTCCGGAGCTTGTCAAACCGAGATGGTTTTTCCCCTTTCCTTGGCTGTGGGTTTGAAGCTGCAAGTCCTCCTGGTGCGTCTGGTGTGCCTGGGAGAGGAAGAGGATGCTGCAAGGTAAAGCAAGAGCGTTCCCAAAGAGGCAGGGACACGCATCCGAGCAGCGACGTGCAAGGTCAGAAAGAAAATGCCTGCGAGGCAGGGAGATGAGTGTGCCCTATGCACCCCCCCCCCCCCCAATCCATAGGGCTTATCACAGGCTATAAAGACACATTTTGTGGAAAACCCTGTTAAGATACTGGCTGCACATCACTTCTTTAAGCCCCTACAGCAACTTAAACTGGCTATAATGTTAAGCCTTTAGAGTATTTTAAACTGCTTAGATTGCTCAAAAGACCAGCTTAATCTTAAACTGCAGTGCAGCTGCTTAAACAGTTTAAGCTGATCTAAAAGCTCGCCGGAACACGGGGTGCTTGAACTGGGCTCAGCCCTGGTTGGGGGCTGAAGCGCGGCGCTGGCCCTGCCGCACCCAACGTGACACTGGGGCTGACGGAGAAGCTCTTTTCCGACACGGACCTTGCAGAGTCTGGGGGAGCAGAAAGACCTCCTGTTGTCCCTTTCCAGCAGCAGGCCCAGCTCCAGGGGTGCTCATCCCTGCCCATCCTCTCCCCAGGGAGAGGAAGGGTCTCCGGGCAGGCGTCCCAGCGAGGGTGGGCACGGGTGCTGCACGGCACAGCGGGGAGCGTCACCTTTTTATTTTTGTCAGGCAATGCTTTAGTCTTTGCAATCAGCATTTTGCAGGGAAAGGTCCTGACTGGCTGGGTTATTAATGGTGCTTTCTTGCACAGCCCAGCAGGAAGGAATGCTGGCGATCATCTTTTTCTAAAATAAGGAATTGCTGGAATCTCCAGCTCTGAGGCCAGGGGACAATGCTGAGCAGGATGAAGCCACATCTAAAGCGACCCCTTGTTCACCACTGAGGCAGCCCACTCCTGCGAATATCTCCCCCCAAAATGGCCATTTTTTCCCATTCCCACAGAGAAATCCCAGGGGTTTGGGGGGTTTTTTTATTAAGCTTTGGTTTTCCATTTTCTTTGGGTTTTTTTCTCTTTTTTAACACCCATGAATGCAGCCAAGGACTTGTGCAATATGTGCATTGGCTTGGGGGAAAGGGGTAATTCTCCAATGAGCCTGAAGTCTGGCTGGAACGCCCGCCCAGGTGTAAGAAAACAGGTAAATGTTGCATCCAAAGGAAAAAATGGCAAAGGAATTTGCACCTTTTTCTCCACGTGCAACTTTTACACCATGCGAGGGCACAGTTTCTAACCGTTCTGACATATTTATCACTCAGGGAGTTTAAACCGAACCTGCCCGTTATTTTGTTTTCCTAATGCATGTCAGGCCAACAGCCCAGTTCCTCCTGCTGGTGCTGTCTAACTGGGCTGAATGGTTTTCCAGTGTTCTTGTGGCGTTACCAGTTTCCTGATAACTGGCTGCGATGTGCTCGGCAGCACCATGGCACGGTGCTTGCACGTCAGGTTTTGACTCGTATGGAGGGGTCGTCGCTCCTAAGAAAAATTCTCCAACACGGCAAAGGTTCCAAAGTGCTGCAGGGCTCTGGGAACGCGTCCCGTTGCCCCAGTTCTTACCCATTGCAATGGGCTGGAAGTCCGGGCCCGCCTCTGCTGACATCCGAAGCTATTTCATTGGGTCTTGTTGAGATATGAAAATCTAAAAATAGGCTTCCCGATCAGCGGAGGGGCCTGAAGGTGCTGGAGAAAAGGCCACGAGTGTCCCCGGCCCTGCTGACGAGCTCGCCGCACGTTAGATCTCAACACGGCAGCCCTCCCGCCCTCCCGGCGGAATTCAGCGCTGGTGTCAAACACCTCCGTTTGCACAGAGGGAGGTCGTGCCCCGTAGGAAATGCCTTCCCCCCCCTTGCTTTCCTGCCTGCCGAGACACTGCCAGACCCCGAGCCGGGCACCGGAGCCCCGACGCTCCGCACGGCCGGATCCTTCCCCTGCGCGTCCTCCAGGAGCTCGCCCTCATGTGCTGGGAGCATCTGGGACTCGGGAACTCGTGAGTTGGCTTTCTCGCTCCGGAATCGTTATCATTTATTGATAGGATGCCTTTTGCAAGCCTCGGGGCACTATTGCAGACTTGCAGGCTGTGCACACGCGAATTCAGTTCACCCGCCGCAGAGGAGCGGTTGCTGCATGCAGAGCTGTTACAAAACTCTCTTGGCCGGGAAGCAAAAGCAGTTTCCCAGCGCCTGCGTAGCAACTGCAGCAGAATTCCTGGCTCGCCAGCCCAAACGTGTGCGGGAACGACACACGTGCCCGGGGTCAGGAGCAGGGCTCCTGGGACAGGGCAAGGGGGAATGGCTTTAAACTAAGCCAGGGTAAGTTTAGACTGGATCTAAGGAAGAAATTCTTTCCAGTGAGGGTGGTGAAACCCTGGCAGGGGTTGCCCAGAGAGGGGGTGGAGGCCCCATCCCTGGGACCATTCCAGGCCAGGTTGGACGGGGCTGTGAGCAACCTGATGTGGTTCAAGGTGTCCCTGCTCCTGCAGGGGGGTTGGGCTGGGTGACCTCTGGGGGTCCCTTCCCACCCAAACCATTCCATGATTCTATGAAACTCCCCTGGCTCCTCTCCGCAGAGGTTGCACCGCGCAGAGCACTATTCCAATAGCATTATTCCAACCTCATTGACCCCATCCCCAGCTCCTGGGCACCCCCACCCCAGCCCACCCACACTTACCGTGTGCATTTACCCCCAGGCCAGCCACACCAGACCTATCCCACGCTCCCCACGCAACCCCAAGTGTCCTCAGTGGAACATCTCCACCAGTGTCCCCAGTGGAGCATCTCCACCAGCTTTGCCAGTCTTCTTTCCACCCTCAACTACTGTCACAGGCAGAATGAGAGAAACTCATTTTATAATCCAAATTCCTCAGGTCTCTACCCCAAGTGAAGGACCATGGGCTGCGGTGTGTTTTGGGCAGGTTTTCTGGGCAGTTTGGGGCCCCTGTATCAAGGCAGCACAGTCTCCATGCTTGATGGTTGGAGCAGGAATGCAACAGCCCTCCTTCTCCACTCGCCTTGAGTGCTCCTACGAGAAGATGTTGCAGTAGTCAGTGATCAGAAATGGAGTGACTCAGAGAAATGCAACATTTCCAATAAATGGGCAATGAAACAAGCTTGAGGTCAAAGAGAAGCTGCCAACTCTTTCTAATGGGTTGCTCCAAAGTGCAGATTCGTCCTTGGGACTGAGGTTTTAAGGTCATTTCTGCCCACGGAAGGCTCCAGGGTGGAGGTGCCAAAGCTCTTGAGGATTCTGAGATACCCGATGGAGGCATTTGGACAGATTGCGATGCTGTCCTCATGGCACTGGGGTGGGCCAGGTGGAGGTGGAGGTGACACCCCCAGGTTGGCATGGGGCGATGAGGACAGGGACATGACCTGGAGGGAAGTCAGTACCAAAAGGGTGAGGAAAGATGTTCTCCTGAAGAACGCCATCAAGCTGGCTTCATGTAACCGGTTTGGCCAGCACTTTAGGGAGAGTTTCCTGGCCGAGCCGGGGACAGGAGCATGCTCATGTTCCTTGCAGCCAACACACGCTCCTCACCCCTGAGAAACGCGTGCCTACCCCGCCACCGGCACGTCCTCTCCCAGGGCCCCAGCTCCTGTGTCTGAGCAGCACAGAGACAACGTCCTCCCCTAACCGGGTTATAGGAGATTGGATTAGCAATTTGTGAGTTAGTAAAAGTCTAAGAATGGAAGATAAAACAAAGTGTGACAGGCTAAGCAGCCCTTGTCACCGGGGATTGATCACAGTGCTAATAGCCAGCGACAGCCGCACATTAATAACACAATAACCCAGCTTTGGATATTGGCACTATCACAACCCTTTAACCTGGTAATAACTCATTGGGAAAATGCTAACGGTGTCATAGCCAACATGTCTCTGCTGCTCACATCCCCCCCTACCTGCCGGCCCGCCAGGGGCAGCGGGGCCACCCCCTGCGGGGGTCAGGTCCCCCCATGCCCGGCGCCGGGTCGGGGACAAGGCACCAGGGTGCCCTTTGGGGCTGTGGGCGCAGTCGTGTCGGGCAGGGACGGGAGGTGTGCGGGCAGGCAGGGATGGGGGGTGCATCGGGGTGAAGCCGTTGGGGGGACACCCATCAGGACGGGGAAGAGCTGTGGGGTGCTGGTGGAGCTGGGACTGAGCTCCAGCTCGGAGCGGTCAGCAGGGGCTTGTGAGAGAACTTGGCAGCAAGTCATTTGGGGAATTTTTTTTATTTTTATTTTTTTTACCTATTTTTCCAAATATTCTGGATTTTATTGACAATTTGTTTAGGAAGCCTTCTGCTGCTGCTTCTGGCTGTGGTGGGAGAAGAGACACGCTGCAGAAGTTACAAAGAAATCGGGGTTGTTTAGAAAATGGGAAACGAAATTAGAGGTCACGCTTTTTGAAAAACGTAGATCAAAATTGGGGAGGGGGGAGGAAAAAGCAAACCCTGTCGTAAGGCAGCCAGCATCGCCTTGTTTCCAAAAGCTTTTCCGAATGCTGCTCGGTGTTACGGAGCATGGGGCGGGAGGAGAGATGGAGAAATATCCCTGCTCTTTCTCCACCCCGGAGCACGAGCCGCAGGAGGCATCTCCCTCCCTCGGCCGGAGCCCAGGCTCCGCGTTGGCCCCCACCCAGCAGCTGCAGCTCTTGGCTCGCTGAGAGCAACAGATTTCAGGGATTCGGAGGTCAGCAAATCCAAAGTGCCAGCTGTGGGAACGTGGGGCTGCGGCACCGGCCAGACATCCACAGGGGAGCCCGTCCCCTCCCGGCGGGGACCAGCTTAGTGTCACCGCGTGACCTTAAAACCCAGGACAGCCCTGGGGCCAGGCGGGGGATGCGTCCAGGGCTGGGTCTACCAACATCTCTGCGGTAGCAGGAGCCCCAGCACAGGCGGGGTTAGGCCTGGGAAGTCCCGTTGCCACCCCAGTTTGGCCAGGTCGGCGCTCCCGGATGGCTTCTGGCCCATCGCTGCGTCGCGCGTCCTCTCTGTCACCGTTTCCAGCAGACCCAACCGTCCTCATTTTTGGCTCAGATAATCCTGGGAGTGTCCGTGTGTGCCGGTGCAGCCCAGACACGCAGGAGGAGATGCTGGTGAAGGAGTCGGGTCCTGTGCCATAGCGCAAGGACCTGTGTCCCCCCTGTTCCCGGGGGGGTGGGTGGGGGTGCCTGCGCTCCTCCAGCCCATCATCCCTGCCACCAGCAGCTCTGCTCCACCTCCCCATCTGCTCAAACCCTCCTTTGGAGTCGTGGCCACTTGTTGCCCAGGGCACCAAGTCACTCCCAGCCAGCAAGAGGACACGGGGAGGCAGAGCAAAATGGGGGGGGGTACCTAGGCTGTGCCCCAGGGGGGGTGCAAACCCCTCCTAACCACGGCTTCCTTCGGTGGGCCAGGAGCGAGGCGGCTTCCCTGCCTTCCCGATGGGCTCCTGCCCACACGGTGCCGCGTCCCATCTCTTTGGGGCAGAAGGCAGACCAAAAAAAAAAAAAAAAGAAAAAAAAAAAAAAAAGGTGGAAATGCAATCTAGCTTTGAAGGATCCCCTGACTAATTAGTTTTGGAGGCCAGGCTGGGCTGAGATCAGCCAGCCTTGCTTGCAATTACTCTGACAAGGAAGGACCCCTCTGAGATTTGCTGCCAAACGGGGACGTTCCCCCCCCCGCTGCCCAGCTAAGGGAGCGAGGACCGGAGAAGGGGGCAGGAGAGGAGACCTCCCGATGCTCCCGGGCTGCCTAGCTGCTTTTTTTTTTCCCTTCAAAGGTGCCCCAAAGCGGGGGGGTTGCTGCGGTGTGACTCTGATGCATGCAAGGGACATGCATCAATAGTGAAAAAGGGAGGGCTCGGCTTGTTTGGCTTAATTAGAATAATGAAGCTGTGAGCCTAATAGGAGGAGGTTGGGAGTGCTGAGGCTGTAATTGCCAGAGATTGGGAAGCGTGAGGCTGTCGGCTGGCAGCCATATGGAAGCAGCAAAGTGAGGGTAGTGAGTGACAGCCCGAACCTGTGGCGCTCTCATTAATTCCAACAGCAGAGCTGTGATTGATGTGTCAGCTCCCTGCTGCTCCGCGATTCGGGAGGCTGATTCCACTTCACTTCTGCCGCTGCTGCTGCAGCCGGGGCTGGGGAAGGGAAACACGGAGAGCGGGGGAGAGGAGGAAAATGGGTAAAGGAGGGAAAGAGCAAGAGAGGAGAAACAGGAGAAAGGTTGTGGAGGGATGGAGGGAGGGAAGGATGAGGGAGGGAGGGATGATGGATGGGTGGAGGGAGGGAGGGATGATGGATGGGTGGGTGGATGGATGGAGGGAGGGAGGGATGGGTGGGTGGATGGATGGAGGGATGGAGGGATGGATGGAGGGAGGGATGGACGGGTGGATGTCATAACCTAGGCGTTGGTATCTGTGAAGCCTGGTCAGCCCCAAAGACAGGCTTCAATTCAGGCTTTCAATCCAGGTTCAGCTTTTCGACCCAGGGGTCACTCTGCCTTGGGGTCACAAGTGTTCTGTAGCCCCCAGGACACGGACGGCTCGGTTCCTGCTTGAGCTCTCGGAGGTTTGGCCAGGCTGCAGGCCAGTTGGGAGGGCCAGGCTCCCCACCTTGCCCCTGCTCGGCAGGATCCCTGCTCGCTGCTCGGCTCCCTGCGGAGGGGCAGCCCGCTCCCACCCGCGCCCGACGGACGGGCACCCCGGGGCATGGGGCAGCCCCACGCCAGAGCTCTGGCTTTGCCAGCACACCCAGTCCTAGGCTGAGACTGCAAAGCTGGTGCAGCTGAGGTGTGGGCATCTGTAGGGTTTGCTGGGTAGAGTCCTAAATGGGAGGCAGGAGAGACTCCCCCTTGCTCCCACCAGTTCTGGGCTCCCCAGTTCAAGAAGGATGAGGAACTCCTAGAGAGAGTCCAGAGGAGGGCAACAAGGATGATGGGGGGACTGGAGCATCTCCCCTAGGAGGAAAGGCTGAGGGAGCTGGGCTTGTTCAGCCTGGAGAAGAGAAGGCTGAGAGGGGACCTCATCAACACCTACAAATATCTCAAGGGTGGGGGTCACGAGGACAGAGCCAGACTCTTCCCAGTGGTGCCCAGCGCCAGGACAAGGGGCAATGGGTACAAACTGAACCATAAGAGGTTCCAGTTGAATATGAGGAAAAAATTCTTGACTTTGAGGGTGATGGAGCCCTGGCACAGGCTGCCCAGGGGGTTGTGGAGTCTCCTTCTCTGGAGATATTCAACCCCCACCTGGATGAAGTCCTGTGTAGCATGCTCTAGGAGAACCTGCTTTAGCAGAAGTGTTGGACTGGATGATCTCCCAAGGTCCCTTCCAACCCTTGCCATTCTGGGATTCTGTGATAAGGAGGACCAGAGCAGCCCTTACAAACCGCCTGCTCAGAAGCGACATGCTGCTCAGACCCCCTTCCTTTTCTTACCCTAAAGCTTCTGCCATGATCCCGGCAGAGTTCCGGCAGTGCCGGCCCTCGGTGCGGAACCGGCTAACCACATTTAGCTTCCACCTTCCCTTCAGCTCCAATCCTGTCTGAAGGGGGGGCCAGCCCGGGTAGGATGCCAACCGGAGCCTCCCTCGTGCCGCTGAGACGTGGGCACCGGGCAGCGCCTGCCGGCGCGTCCCACGAGCCGTGCCCCTCGAGGAGGGCTGGATGCGCAGGGAGGGGGGGACAGCCTGGCCCTGGGGGTGGGGAGCAGGTCTGCACAGGGGAAGGGGGTGGCAGGGTGGAGGCTGTGGCAGGGTGCTGTGAGAGCGGGGAGCGTGGCTGGAAAGGGTTGGGATCAGCCCAGGGTCGCGTTTCTGCTCTGCGAAGCCCAGGCGTGGGGAAGGGGCTGGGCAGCGTTAGCTGGAGCGATGACCCATCTATGGGCAGGGGGTGGTTATATGCAAACCCTAGGTAATTTCTGTTCTGTCCGGCTCAGTCCTTTGGAATCTTTTCCATTGAAATAGTGAATTACTGTAGTTCTCCAAAAGCCAGGTTTAGTAGTTTAAACGTAGCTTACCTCTCTTTAGGGAAGGGAAAATGTTGGGGCAGATCCGCCTCAGTGCTGGGACTAAAGGGGTGCCTGGGCACAGCGTCCAAGGAGTTTTTCCTCATGGAGCAAATCATGGCTGAGGGAGATTGTGGGACAGGAGGCCAGGAGAGCCCTGTCTGTACGCCCATGGTCTGATGTTGTTTCCTCCAGCGTTGCCTGCCTGCGTGAATCAAGACTTCTCATCCCTCCCTCTGAGGAAAGCAGCTACCCATGAAGGGGAACGGGGGATAAACTGCCAAGATGATAACTCATTTGGGTAAGGCTATCAAGGCTCATTTGCTTTGCCCTGTTGCCTCCGTGAAGGAGCATGCAAAATGAAGTATTAGCATGTGGAGAACGAAACTTCAGCTTTACCCTCTCCGTACGTTCCCATAGTCCCAGCAGGGGAGGGGGAAGGCGAGCTCGTACCCAACCCCAGGGCTGGCTCCTATGCACTGCAAGGCTAATGGGGAAAAATGGGTTGCCTTCTTCTCTGGGCAGCTCCACTGAAAGCTCCCAGCCACTCCACTAATTCGAAGAAGCAAGAAAAGCAAGATGGAAAAGGAAAATTGGTTTTGATTGTGGAGCTTGAGCCGTGGAGTTCCTCTACCAGGAAAAGAAATAACAGTCAGGGTAGCCAGAAGCTTTGTAGCCGGTACAGTCATTTTTTTCTAGGAGGTATTCACTTGTACGATGAAGACCATTAGGTAAAGTATCTCAGAATAACTCTCATTTGCAGGCTGCATGGTGAGGAGGTGGTTTCTCAGCAACTGGTACCTCCTACACAGCGACTGCGACCGTTCCTGGAGCAGGACGAGGCTTCTGCTCACGATGATGCTGAGATGCGCTTCACGCAGCTCCGCTCCGCTCCGGGTGGCTTCCTCAACGTCTCATCTGGACATGCAGGAGTCCGAAGGGCAGGGGCCACAGCTGAATTAGGGACAGGTCTGCTGCCTGCACAGCAAAGGCGCCAGCCTGTCCCTGCTTTCCTACGGCGGTGTCTGGGGGGGGACCCCCAAAACCTCAGCGAGGCAGGAAGCTGCTCTGTGAGTTTGGGTTAAGCAAGCTGCTCTGCAATTGGTTTTGTTCTTCCATGAGTGCCTTTCCTAAGAGCCAGCCACCGCTCCACCTCCAGGCTGGGGGAAGCAGGCAGCCGCAAGCTGTTGGCACACCCGCTCTCGCAACCGTGCCCCTGCATTTGCTGTGGGGGACAGCACTGACCCCCTTACTCTTGGACTGCTCATCACTGCAGAAGATGTGCAACGTCCAAGCCCACCTCGGATGGCTCCTGCAGGGGCTGGCTCCTGAGCTGGACCGGCAGCCCGCAGCTGGCTCTGCTCGGGGCCGGGGGGGCCAGCCTTTGCCTGTGCTCTGCTTGCTCCCAGATGGTTTGGCCCAAAAAGCCGCAGGCCAGTACCGGTGCAGAGCCAGGCATGCCTTCAGCCCCCCGCTGGGAGCTCCGGGTCGCTGACGCAGGAGTCGCTGGGATGCTCAGACCAAGCGAAAGCGTGGCACGCATCCCAGATCTGAGCAGTTTCGGCAGAAAGCAGCACTGACCCCGGACAGGAGCTTTGCTTTGGTAGAGCAGGGAAGAATTAATTAGAAGTATGTGCCAGCAACCAAACACAGCAACTCTGTCAGGTTTTCCCACACATTTCCCTTCCTACAGGTATTTCCAGGGCCTGAAATGCAGAATTAAGCTGCCTGAGAGCCTGTGATGCCATTTCCAAGACTCTGTCCCCGCAGTTCTGCTTACAGGCGACCTGTCTTCTAGTGACTGTAGCTGAGCAGATGAGTGCTGATGCTGAGGTCTCGGGAGCTTCACAGGTCCTGCATGGGTGGTAGACAACAGAAGGCAGCATTTGTTGAGTAGTCAAGAGAAGAGAAATGACTACATGATGGCCCACGATTCGTCCTCTGTGTCCATCTCAGCATTTCTAAAGCTGACGAGCCAGCAGCAGACTGATGTGGAGCCGGGGGGTGCACGACGAGGTGGCTGGCTTGTGGTGGCCAAGGCTCACCAACTCCAGCAGCCCTTACATGGATGCTCTGAGCTCCCCCTGTGGTTGCTCTGGGGCTGGAGAGGGCTTAAGGACTCATGGGCAGGGCCTAAAGAACCCATCATTCTTCATGGCCAAGGTAAGAATAATGAGACAGGTAGGACACACACCCTGCAGCCACCCAAATCCAGGGGTCTGCCGGAGAGAACTGCACCCGGGACAATGCAACCTACAGAGATTTTGGATAGCAGGCACTGGAACGTGTGTCAGCATCGCTGAAGCATCCATGGATCCTACCCTGGCTCTGGACCACGGTGCCAGAAAGCTGCAGATTCACGGGAACTACCACCCGGCTGTAACTCGGATCCGCCGGGGGACGCGGAGCACACGCCGGCCTTGCTGACCAGCGACTCTCCAGGCACCTCCGATGGCTTTTGCTGACATTTAGGTTCTGCCATGGGTAGCTTCCCCATTTTAAGTTACAGGCACAAAGGTACTACCCCAATCTCCCCGGTCACTCTTTCGCCTGGATCATTTTCGCAGTATTTTTAAGAACCCCCATGTGTCCTCTTGGCAGAGCTCCCTGGAAAAACCGCAGAGCAAATCCCTGCTGAGGCATCACAGCCTGGCGAAGGGCACTGGGCATGGAGGAGTTCCTTACGCCTCTTGGTTGACCCTTCTTCCAGGTACTACTGGGGTATCGTATTCTTCTCAGGGACACCTTTCTCAGATGAAATACCTAAGTGTTGCCAGCTGATCAAAGTGACCAGGAGAGGGACCGCATTTCTTTTCCCACCCGAACATTACCGGCACGCCGGGGTCATTTCCCATGTTGGCTCAGCCACCCTGTGCTACTGAAGGTCGCTTCTCTTTCTCGCCACCATTCATCCACAGCGTGGTGCAGTTTTTTCTGCTTTGAGGGCTTCCAAACCCAGATGCTCAGCAATAAAGGTGCCTTTGCTGTAGCCTAGCCGAGACATGCTGAGAAAAGCTCTGAGGAGGGTCACCCTGGGGTGCAGGGCTGGCCAGGGGGCTTAGGTGAGAGCTGCCAGGGTGGGCTGCAACAAGAAATCTCCATCCTACTTGTAAACCCCGCCATGATTTTGGGCAACCATCCCGACCTCATTGGGCCTTTCCCAGCATTTCCTCTGGGCACAGCATCCCACAGCGCTGTGATCATCTCTTCTGCAGGCAGAGGCTCTAAAGCTTTCCCCTCCTTGGTCTGGGGTTTTATTAACCTCACCTCCCTCTGCTGAATAACTTTCGGCTCCGTGCATCGCGCTGCCCACTCGGCTGGCCCCGTTTGGTGGGTAGATTAATGCCAGGGTGAATTTGGGTACGGGGACACGCGCTCTGCCAGGAGATGCTGTCCGACCACACTGGGGCTCGGTGATTTTCTTAATTCAGAATTGGAACTGCTTTGCCTGCAAACAAGCCATGCGAGGTGGATCTGCTTCTTAATCACATCAGACTCCTCAGGTTTCCAGCATGAATACTCGTAAGTTCAAAATTCATGTCTGAAACACATGCTGCTGCATCTTTGTGGAGAAAACATTCCTGTTGGCAAGCTCGGCAGGAGTGCTTATAAAGAACAAATATCAAAGTGTGACAACCGCGGCTGATTACAAATAGCAGGAACATTTGCAGAGCACCGCTCCGCAGAGCCGGCCCCGCGCGCGAGGCTTCTCCGTCTGCCGTCGAAGCAGAGCCCCCGGTGCTCCCCGGGGATGGCCCGGCTCTCGGCACCGCTACCGCTCCTCCGACTCACCCCAAGCCAGGAAAAACAGCATAAAAGATGCAAGCAGGGTGGCATAAATGGACGAGGGAGAAGTAGGTGACAGAAAAGGAAATCAGAAGCAATATTAGCGGGAAAGCAGAAGCGTTCGGTGCCTGCTGCAGCCCGCACAAAGGCGGAATGATGGACGTGCCGGAGTTATCCTCGTGCTGCTTTTTTAAAGCTGGAATGGGATAAGCAACCTTTGCACGGCGGTGCTGCAGAACACCCCGTCCCGCTCCAGGACCACAAATCCCACTTCAAAATACCAGAGCATGTTCCTGCAACAAAACACAACACCTTATGGTGATTTTTCCGGACACATTTGCATGCCAGCTTTTAATATCTTTGCAAACTACGTTGCCTCGGGTATTCCGTTTGCATCCATGTCAGTATAGCCCTGATGAACTTGGCCTTCCCTGCACCAGATTACCTGATGGCCTGTGGGGTTTATGGGAATGACGAGGCAATCCAGAGAATGTCTTCCTGGATGTCACCGATAACGCGGTGATCCAGTAATAGCACCACAGCCTGCTAGCAGTTAGTGTTCTCAGATATTAAATGAATGTTCATGGACAATTTTCAGGGTACCATCTGTCATAGCAGCACGGGTAGGTTTTAATTATGGTTTATGCTCCGTCTTCAAGCACCTGGATTCATTTTTTTCATCCTGTCTATTATTCGTTATGATCTGCTAAGCAGCGCCTGACTTCTGCTTTCTGCTATTCCCTGTCAACAGCTGGGCCAGCAATATGAATTCGAAGGTGTCAGAGGTGTGGAATACACGAGGACTTTTCCTGCTCAGGCACTTCCCGGTGCGGGGGCCAATTCTGTGACCATTTCCAGATTCATCTTTGGAGTAATTTGCCTAGAGACTTCCTTGGACAAAGGATTTGCAGAGAGAAAATAGATCACAGCAGCTTCAGAGAATCACAGAATTGTTTGGGTTGGAAAAGCCCTTTCAGCTCCCCCAGCCCAACCCTTCCCCTACCCCTGCCATCCCACCCCCAAACCCTGGCGCTCAGCACCGCCTCTGCCCGGCTGTTAAATCCCCCCAGGGATGGGGACTCGCCCAAAGAGGAGCTTCCCAAAGAGGAAGGAGATCTCGATGCAGGAGAAACTTAGCACGGCTGGGGCGATCCCACGCCCGCTGGTAGCAAAGCTGCTCGTTTTCTCGCTCCCTACAACCGGGATATTTCAGACCAATTTGCTCTTGTCAACTCAGCCAGGAGACAGCTAGTGGTGGAGGTTTGCAGCTCTGTTATTAAAGTTACTGCCTGTGGGTTGTGAGCATCGAGGGATGGCTCTGAAATAATCGCTGAGTTACAGTGAGCGATGGCTTCAAGCCGCACGAAAGCCATCGGTGCTGCTGCAATGCTGCTACGGGAGATACGGCCGGGCTGCGGCGTGGGTCGGAGAGGACCTGCTGTTGGCACGTTGGGGCCAAGTGGGACGGCGCCGCCTCCCAGCGACTCCCCCAGTGCCCCACTGGATTTTAGTAGACCCTGCCCACCGCCTTCCGCGGCTCACAGAACGAAGGTGTGGCCTCACGATGTCCACGGGAAAAAAAAAATCCACAGGAAATTCAACTATATCTTTAGCATGGGATAAAATAGACACGCGGCCAGTTTGCCCGATGAAAAAGCGTCCGTGAAACAATAAGGGCATGGACCCAAAAGAGGTGGGGAAAACCCAGGCTGCCAGATATACTTGCATCCATGATATGGCACTTTCAATGAGTAATCACTTGCCAATACATATGGTGTTTTTGTAGATGTGAAATGTCATGGAACATAATGTACTGATATGTTTAAAAATAAATCGCTGGGATAGCTTAAAAAATAAATGACTGAAGGGAAGGGACTTCTGGTGCGTTTTGCCGTGGATTAATTTTGTCATTTGATTTGGGTAAAGCCTGATTCAGGTGTCAAACTAAGTATTGACTTAATAAACTGGGGGGTTTTTTGCTTGCTCTCTGAGGAGTACTGGGGAACGAGGTCAGTCTCTTAATTAATTTATGCAAATTGCTGTTTTCTTCTCCTCCATTTAAATGGTAGTGATACCTCTCTTATCTCCTTCTAGCTAATTGAACAGCAACAAGTATGCGACCACACGCAGGACTTTAAGAAAGTCACAAGCAGGTACGAGGGGACTCTTAAAACGGGCCCAGAACGGCTGCAAAGTGATCGCAATAATTATGCACGTGCGCACGCACACACTTTTTTAAGCGTCGATGGAAGCGCGAGCCACCAAAGCCCCAGCCCCCTGTTCGGCTCTTCAGCATCAGGAGGTGGTACCCAAAGGTGTTGCGGGAGCGCACGTCGGCATCAGACGTGAGCTCCTGGCTGGCCCCCTGTTTGGCAAATCCACCCCCACACCCCCTTCCTCGGTTCCCCCCCCTCTTTGTCCCCCCCCCTCCCCCCCCCCCCGCCGTATGATCCCCCCCCCCCCCCCCCCAAAATCTGGAGCTCGCCTTCCAAGTCCGCCTTCGCAGCGCGCTTTCTCCATCCGTGTAGCTGTGCTATAAGCGGAGAGATAAACACGGAGCGAGGGGCTATGAGATGCCATCCAGCCTCCGGCAACCGCGGCTGGGAGCCGGGCGTGGAGAAGGGCCAGGGAGCCGCAGGGATGGGCAGGATGGCACCCCCGGGTTTCCAGCCTGCCCCTGGCAGCGGTGCTGTGCTTGCTGAAATAATAAATAGTGCAAATCCCTGCCCTGCGGGGAGTGGGGTTAGGGAAATGGGCTGGGACAAGACTACGGGCACCTACCAGCTCCGGTTGGTACCCCACAGCCTTCTCCCACCCCCTACCTACGGGTTATCTGTGGAGCGAGGAAGTCGTCAGGACACCCAAAAAATGATGCCAACGTTCGTTTTGCTATTAAAAACACTCCAGGTAGCGCTTCTCGTTGGGGTTTTTTATTTTTCCTGGAAGTAATTTCACATGTTTTTGATGAAGGCACAAGCAAGAAAGCAGGAAAAAATCCCCGCGGACAGAAGGAGCGGAGGCGCTGTTAGTGCAGCCGCACCGAGCAGCCATCCTGCTCTGAACCCCAATTTTCGGGGGGGGCTTCCCAAGGATTTCATCACCCATGGGCAGGGCAACCTGGGTCGGCTGCGAGCTGCGTGGAGCCGGGTCCTTGGAAAATCCGCCCGTTTCCTGGTGGGAGATGCTAGAGAACCAGTTGGAAAATGGCAAATGCCTATTTCCAAGAATTTGAGAGGGTTGTTTGTCACCATTTCCTTCGGATCTTTTGTGTCTTTTGTGAAGGAAAAAAAAAAAAATTATGGGTTTCATTTTTCAAAAAAATAATTATTTGGGCACAAAATCGCAGGGTTCTGCAAGAAACCGGGTACAGATTGGAAAACTGAGTTCTAGGCCATTTGTTTGGTTTGTGTGGGGTTTTTTGAAGAAAACCTGTTTTGTGCAAACCTACAAAGCCTCCAGCATTATTTCTAAGGGGTCTTCATGCTTTGTTCCCTGCTTTTTTCTTTTTCTTTTTTTTTTTAAGATAACTATTTGAAAATTTGGCCAAGGTAGGAAAAAAAAAAAGTCATCAGAGAAGCCCTGTCTGGCATGAAAGCCACTTTTACTGCCAAAATCAAACCCAGATATGACGGCACCAACGTACCCCGGGCGGCGCAGAAGGGAAGCGGCCCCAGCCCAGCGGGAGGGCTGGAGGAGGCCAGCCCATTACCACTTCTGTGGCACAGCGGGTTTTCTACGGCTCCGTTGCTTTTCAATGAGCAGCATAAGTAGCAGAGCCACTCTCCCCTATGACAATATTCTCTGGTTTTGTAGGTTGCTCTCCTGCCTCCCCTAGCTTACCCCCCGGGGCTCTTTTCTTGAAGACATTGCATCCTTCACCTGCTCCCCCCCCCAAACCCATCACATCCTTCCCCTGGTCCCCCCCGCAAACCCATCGCATCCTTCCCCTGCTCCCCCCCGCAAACCCATCGCATCCTTCCCCTGCTCCCTACCTCGAACCCGTTGCATCCTTCCCCTGCTCCCCACCTCAGACCCATCACATCCTTCCCCTGCTCCCCACCTCAAACCCATCGCATCCTTCCCCTGCTCCCCACCTCGAACCCATCGCATCCATCCCCTGCTCCCCCCCGAAGTTCAGCCCAGCTGTATCTCTCTCAAACCACCCTGCATGGAGCTGGAAGTGGGGCTGCCGGCGAGCTTGCCTGCCTGCCTCCTTCCACATTGAGCCCACCTCCTTCCACATTGCGCCCACAGAGCATAAATAAAACCAGCAACTCAGCCAGGGGTGCCCGGGGCTGCAGAGGGATGTGCATGCTGGTGGCATGAGGATGAGGAGCAGTGGACATGGGCCACTGATGCAGCTTAGCAGAGGTGTCCTTGGTTCCCAGCCTATGATGGGTGCTCACATGTTGGTGTCCCTGCTGTGAGCTGGGGGTCAGGGCTCTCCCGATGGTCAGTGGTGGTCCAGGGTGGCACGCAAGCACTGTCACAAGTGGGCCTGGAGCTCTTGGATATGCCCTAGGCCACCTCCTGCTCTCCAGCCACAGCTTCAGGAGGCACGGGCAAACATCTTGGGTGCCAGGGTTTTGGTTTGGGGGGTTTTTTATCAGACCTCTCCATTTCGGTAATGCCAGCCTGCAAAGTCATGGGACAGCCCCCCTGGAGGCAGAGGTCTGCGGGCCAGCCCTGCGGCAGGGCTCAGAGCCCTATGGCTGGCCTTGCCCGCTGCGGGTGGCTTAGTCCTGAGCGGCGTCCCGGCCCCCACCGCTCATCCGCTCCGGAGCAAAGTCAAACGGCTCTGCTTAAAATAACTCCCAGCGCCGCCACCGAGCCACCGGCGGGTGCCTCTCCTCCGAGACGCGTGGAGGGGCTGAGCACATGCGGGTACCTCAAGCACGGCGGCAAATTTGGTGTTCGAGCAAAGTGTGAGACTGTGGGAAGCGTCTGGACCCGTTGAGGCTCCACTGTGACTGGCGGCGAATCGCTACGTGCCAGCCTGGCAGCCAGCTGCCACCGTCCTTATGGCTCTGCCTACATGCATCCCCTCTGCAATGATTTCTAAATGTGCAATATCAACATTGCAGTAGCACAGGATTTTTGCATGTAATTATCCTAAGGTTTATTTGAATAAAAAGCTGGTGGGGGGGAGGAAGAGCCCATCTAAATCTTGCAGATCATGCAAAGTCTAGCAGCTCTGCTAGCAGAGCTTGGAAATGCCGATAGACAGTTAAGAGCGCAGACACACAGCCATATCTGTATTTGCTTTGAAGCGTGCTGCTAAAACATGTTGCCATTGAGATTCCTAAGCCCCACATTTTAAAATATTCATTGCCACAGCCCAGATTCTCTTCCGAGGAGCAGAAATCCAGGCAGAGACGAGAATCTATCTGGCATCCCCTTGTGGCTTTGCTTCTCCCTGCTGCAACGGGAGAACGAGTCGTGAAACCAAAGGACACCCCCCAATCTTCGTGGATCATAGCCAGACCTCATGGCAGAGAAGAGAGAGGCCTCCAGGAGTTTTCTCTTTGATACCTGTAACATCTGGGATAAAGAATAATGAGGAATCCGTAATAAGGGATCCTTAAGGAACATCCATGCTCCTATTAAGAGCTGCAGCAAGGAGCAACGGCCTTGGGTGGCCTCCTTTAGCGATGCCCTGAGGGTCACCTGGGCACCTTTAGAGTCGGACAAGCCAGATGTGTGGTGTCCAGGGGCTGGGTGGATGTAGAGGCACGACCTTCCAGCACGGGCCATCAGACCCTCTCTTCCCGCGGTCGGATGGCGCGCTGGGATCCGCTTGGTGCTGCTACCCGGAGAAGCCATGGGTGGCTTTAAGTCAGAAAAATCCACACGTTCTCTCGTGACCTACCAACAGCACTCGTCAAGTTTTCATCTTCCTGAAATTTCCCTCAGGTCTTGGTGACAAAGACCACGTTTTGGAAGGACTGGATGCGTAGGGCATGGCCCCAAGGTGACCCCAGCTGCTTCTACATGGCCTCGTTTGGGGACAGGGGTCCTGTTCCAAAGAGCCCAGGCACTTTGCCGTATGGACAGGGACCAATTCGGCGGCAGCCCCCATGAAAAGGCTGAGATGAGGCGGTGCCCCGGGGGTTCAAACTGCATCTACAAATTGTAAAGTGCAGATGTTCTTCCCAGGCACAGCCCTCCCAGCAATCTGCAGACCAAACCGTAATTTCTGTGGGTCAAATTTCGTTAAGGAAGGCCGGGTGCTTCGAAGACATTTAACATTTGTCTCTGGTTATTGTCCTGGTGATTTACATAATGGATTAGTACAGATTAGCCCAGCATTCGGAGAGTCACTGGGTTGCTTTGCATGCACCATAGGCAAAGGATTCAGGCTGTAAATGGGATGATCTAATAACAAGCATAATTGCTGTTTTATAGACTATAAGTACTGCCATGTCAGTAGCTCGTCTAACTCTACAGCGAGGCCATTGTACAAATATAAATCCCCCAGCCACCAAATAGCTCTTCAGAGGCTCCGCCGCGCAACAGCGACAGCGTTGGCTGGAGCGCCCGGGGGAAGCTGCGCACCTCTTGTAGGAGCCACCAGCAGCAAATGAATGGATCCAATCCTTTAAAGCTGCTGGGCTGAGCATCAGAAGGTACAGGGCTCCCTTGCTGCAACCGTTTCTGTTTTCCCAAGCCCCAGAGTGATGCTGGGGGAGGAGGGAAACTGAGGCAGGAGAGCAGGGTGGCCCTTTGGAAGCAGAGCACAGGGTATAGGCTGGGTTTCCCTTATCATACCCCTCGCCTAGTGCTTTCCTCTCCAATTCCCTGGGGGTAAACTCAGGGTCCAACAATTAATTTATCATCTCAGGTGTTTTGCAGCGCTCGGGAGCAAACCAACCCCATACTGTTAATATTATAAAGCTTTTTAGAGAAGGAGAGGCTGGCAATTGCAACAGCACTTTTGAATCATTCATAATTCTGCACGGGGGCACCTTCTGTAGGTGTCTCGTTTCCTGTACGTTTGTAATGTCTTAGGACTAAAAATAACAAGGAATTGCTGTTCAAAATGTAAGCGAGGAATTAGAGTTGGCGAAAAAAAATACTTGAGAGCAAAACTGTAGTGGAGGACATCAGAGCTTTCCCACAGCCGCAACTACAAACCCAATTAATCCTGGGTTAGGCGGAATGAAAACGTGCAGCTGGAGAGATTCGCAGTGAATGCTCTGAACCCGCCTTTACTTTCCACCCAAGCAATATGCAGGGAGTGATGAGAAATTTTTTGGTAATTTAGTTTGAGCTCCTTTGTGACCGCAAACACCGAGACGCTGTGATCCCAACCACGTGGCCAGCCGAGCACCCCTGTTGCATCCTTGCGCGTTTCTCGGTAGAAAAGTGATGCTTTGGGGCGTGGGAGCTGCCCTCCTGCTCCCGCCGTGCGCTTCCCATGTGAGGCTGCCCCCATCGCTTGGGCCAAAATGGTTCGGTGGTTTTAAACAGCTGCTGTGGTTCTTGGATTCCCACACACACACCCCGATGGGCTTTGGGCTCCTTGCTGGAGCTGCCTGGGCTCATTCAGTGGTGACAGCCTTGGAGCTGTGCAGCTGGGCTTGGGGATGGGACCCGAGCATGGGGAGCATGGCCACGGCATGCATGGAGGCACCGAAGCGTCAGGCAAACACAAGCGAGGCAGTTTGGAAAGCTGGAAGTGGGGCAGAGCCGCGTGGTGGTGTGGGAAGGGGGCACAGGGCTGGCGATCCTGCTCTAAGGGTGCTCCTGCCAAATATCTACAAGCAGGGCAGGGGGCGGTCAACAGCATCGTGGGGCCGCAGGCTGCAGGGGAGCATCAGCGTGTCCCCGTGTGACCCCGCTCAGGGTCCTGAGATGAGCTGAGGTGGCCTGGGGAGGCAAACCCATCACTGACCCAGTGCCACCCGCCGGTGTCCCTGTGCTCACCGTCCCCACTCACCAGGAAGGGGCACGTGGCTTGAAGCCAGCTCCAGCCCATCCCTCCCTTCAAAGTTCATTTTGCTGGTTGCTCTGGGCTGGGCTGGGTCGCATGGATGCCCCTCCAACCCTCCCCATGCTGGTTTGACTGGATCACCCAACTGGGAGAGCCACTGACCTAAAGCAAAGGCCGCCCTCCAGCCCCCCTTGCTGTTGGCATAAGCTCAGCTTTCTCTACACCAGGTCACCGCCCGTATTGCCATGCCCATCTCCCCCGAGCCCTCCTCCATCGTAGGAATCTGCTTAAACTCGTTGCCTAATGATTTCCCTCTCCTCTGAGCCGAGGGGATGAGAAGAACTCACGTCCTGGAAGTTTCAGCCTCTTATTTCAGAATTAATTTTGCAAGCTCCTCCTTGGACCAAGCTCTCTGCGGGCTCAGGCATAACAGGGCCAGTGAGAGGGGAAAGTCATGTTGCTGGTTAAATCTCCAAAGTAAAAATAATCCATTTTAATGAAGGTTCACAATCTGCAATGAATGTGAAACAATGTTGTCAGCTAAGCTGTTGCATTATTCACTTTTATTTGTACGAGGTCCTTCCATTAATATTTGACTACAAGAGAATGCAATTAAAAATTTTCTACTTGAATAAACCTCTCACCACTGTGTTAGTTAAAGGATAAAAACCTTTTATGTTGCTGTAGAAGAGAATTTAGCACACGGGCTCCGTGCACGTGGGTCACCCACCAACTCTTTTAGCTCCCCGCACCCCCTATTTGTTCTCTGCTCCCATTTCTTCGCGGTGTCTTCACCCTGCGTCGGCTCCTCTGTGCTTCCCTCCTCTCCCTCCCTGTCATTCTGAGCATCCCGAAGCAATGGTTTCCTTCCGAGCAGAGCCAAAACAGGCAGGGACGTGGCGGGGTTTGCGCAGGCAGGTGGGGAGCACCTGCGGTCCGCAGTTCCCAGTCATTTCACAAAAATTTCACAAAGCTCCGCTTGGCCAGAAGGAAGTGGGGCTTTGCATTCCTGTGCATGGGTGTTTGCTGACAGGGAGAGATGATTTATTATTTAAATTTTTGCACGCATGGATGGGCACTGAATTAGTTGTAATCTCCCAGGGAGGGAGGAAAAAAACCCTTCTCGGATCCCAGAAGACAGCTCAGGGAAGACAGGAGGTCAGTCCGCAGACTAGTCGCACAAGGGAAGATGTTAGGAACGAGGGAAAGGAGGATGCTAGGGAAAGCATGGGGTTACATCTATAAGCATTATGTACTCGTTCCCTTTCCAGAGCATCCAAGAAAAAAGGGCATTTGGTAAAAATAAAGAGAGTTTAGGTGGGCACAGAAGTGGATGCAGTTGGTTTGTAGAGCACAATACCACAAGGCACCAATGAAGAAATCGGTCCGTGTGGGTACAGGTTGGTTGCAGAGAAGAGGGCAAACCATGTGCCTTGAGAAGAGCTGAAGCAGGAGGACCGAAGTGTTGGCTCTTTTGAAAATAATTCCCTGCCTGCCAGGCTAATTCCAGGAGCTGTGATGTACAGCGAGGAGATGAACCTTTTATCCCGTTCTAATTCATCTCCCGGAGTCTCTGGCGCTCCTTGCCTCTGACCGTAGCCTTTGGGAGAAGCAGCTGGCGGCAAAAGGAAAGTTCACCCCTGGTTTAGGAGACTGAAAGCCAGAACTGGATGGGATAGAAGGAGAAAGCATGTGTGCAGAGCTCTGGCCTTAGAGAACTGCTGCCAGTAGAGGTTTGGAGCCAGGGCTTTTGGAGTAGGAGGGGACAAAGAGGGCCAGCCCTGGGGGTAGATAGCAAGGTACAGGTGACCGATGCGTTGGGTCAGATGTAGAAGCAGCACTAAAACCAGGTTGATAACTGTACCTCCGCAAGTGGCTTTTTGGGGAAAAGGATCCCCAGGAGAGTTTTCACCACCCCAGGGATCTCCAGATAGGCAGAGGAGCAGAGATGACCATGGGGGACAGATGCTCTGGCTCAGCAGGTCCAGGTCCAGCATCCTGCAGATTGTTTTTTGGAAGAAGATCTGCCAGGGCACACAATGGACAGCAAGCTGTTCTCAGAGGCAGCATATAACCCCACCACACGCCAAAACCTCACCGATCCCTGTGGGAAATTCATACACTGACCATTAAACACCATCCAGGAACTTGGTGACGCTTGTAGATCTACATCTGCCTCCTGTCAGGACCAAGCAGGCACCTCACTGCTGTGCAAGAAAATCCACGTCATGGTTTAAGAAGCTACCAGCACCATCCTCCTCTTCCTGCGATGAACATCTTCCCATTTCTGTGACAAACACAGCTCCCCAGGTAGATCCCCTTCACTGAGCAACTGAGATCCGTTGCTGAGGTTGGAGCAGCCCACGCATGTGGATCCTGGGGCAGAGGGACACAACGAACAACCAGTAGCAATTGCAATCGATCATTGGGGAGTATTCTGCTCTTCCATCCTCTCCCGATCTCAGAGGTGGGCTCTTCCCTGACCATTGGTGGGGAAGGTGACAGTGATGACCAGAGCTCACGGAGAAGCCGCTGGCACCACATGCAGGCTCTTCTGAGATGCTCCGGCTGCGCGCCTGGAGATCTCAGATCCCGTGGCTCCTACTGCGAGTGGGGGAATTAGCTCATCTCCCGCTACGCAATCTCTCCATCGAACGTTAAGTACCACCTAGAGCAGGTCCTCAGAGCCTCAGATTGCACAACTGTATTTAGAGGAATCTTTGGACCTTAAATGCTCTGTGCTTCAACTCTTCACTGATAAAATGAGGATTAAGAAGCCCATTCATCTCAGAGAGTGTTGTGAAAAATCAGTCCATTAGTTTGTGTCCCATTAATGTTATCTAGGCCAAGGAGATGAATAATTCTGTCCCCAGAAGAAGATTTGTATAGCGAGCAGCATATAAGACAAGGGACCATACCAAACAATAAAGCTGAAGCGAGATATTGAGAAATGGTTCGTTAAGTGTATGCCATTCATCCTAGCGCAGGGTCAGGCCGTGTCTTACAGAAGCCGTACGTGTTTATAGGCAGAGGCTGTGGCGTGGTGCACGCACGTGGGGACTGTGTTAAAGCTTTGCAGAACACCCTAATTGGGATGTGTCCCACCGTGCGGGTGATCGATTTGCGATCTACGTACTGTTGTGGTTTTTGGTTTTGTTTTTTTTTTTTTTTAAATCCTGGGTTTTTTCTGTGTAATAACTTCAAGACCTCTAATCCTTGTTAAGCGACAGCCGCTCGCCAGGAAGCACAGGAACCAGCTCGTGGGGACCAGCCATCCTGGCTGGGGAGGAGCGGTTTCGGGAGTAGCAGAGGCAGCCGCGGCGAGCGGAGATGCACACCAACCCCACCAAACCGATTTGCTTCCAGCGCTCAGAGACCTCACCATGAGCACCCTCAGAGCTGCACCCCTCCTCAGACACCCAAATCCCTGCCTCCATAAGGGTGGGTGCTGCCAGCTGACTGCAAGGGGTGATGCCTTTCACCCTGGTGGCCCTCCGGCCGCTGCAAGCAGCTCAGCCCGGAGCCCTGCAAGGCATCGAGGTCCTCGAGAAGGGGACCCTTCGAGCATCCAGGCGGGTGACGGGAGCATCTGCTGCATGGCCAGTGCTTGCTTTCCAACACCAAAGTGGAACAGGAGGGGGGTTTGAAAGAGGACACATTCGTTCAGCGAAGAGGACAGGTTTTCTGATGCTTCTCATAGCTCCTTGAGGGAGCTTGGTTGCTTTGCACGGCTCCTTGTACGCTCCCATCAGTAAAACCAGATGCCAACAAAATCCATGGCATTAAGACTTGTTTTTATAGGTGAAATGCTTAGATTTCTTCTTCTCTGCCCTGCATTAGTCTGTAGTCAGGACGGATTTTGGTTAAAATATCCCATTTTCTTTCCTTTCCCCCCTCACATCTGGAAAAAGCTGGGGTAAATGTCGGCTTCAACAGCTGGGCTTATATACTGAGCCATGGCCAGATTGCAAATCCTCTTTGGGCTCCCAGCCATAGCTACGGCAGCTTTTCTTCAAGCAGGGGTAGCCAAAGTGCGGTCTCTGGGTGTCCAGGACGTAGAAGACAACGTGGAAAGACATCCTCCACCCAGGCTGGTCCAATGATGCACCCAGCTATGCTCGGGGCTCCACAAACGAGCAGCCAACACGCCGCCCACGGTTTCATCTATTAGCTGTAAAAACGCCGCAACGAGCGTTTGAATTTGGCCTGATGTATACAATACACGCAACCTGAAATACCTGGCAGTCTCCAAGGTATTCACGGACAAGACTTCTGATGACAGAAAGCGATATTTCCATTTCGTTCGGAATGGCTCTACCCATTCCCAGCTTGCAGAGGCTGATGTGGAAAAATCTCAGCGCAGAGAGGCAGCCTGAAAAAAATTAAAAGCAAATGGAAAAGGCAGTGGCTGAAGAGGGGCTGGCAACCCATCTGATCTCCAGTGAGCCCCTCTGGTAACAGGTACAGAGCTGCCTGGGAAGGACTAGAGGTGCTAAAATATGATGTTTATTGAATGATCAAGGAGTACTGCACTGGCTGTTCAGGAAGATTTATTCTCCATCTGTGCTTGTTTTTATTCCGCTGGCATGCCTAATAAATATCAACTCTTTTAAACAAAAGCCTCTCCATTTGCAAACGTGCTAGCAAACCTTTGGCATTTCCCAGTGATTTTGCCTCAGACCTCCCCACCCGGAGGCCCACGTGTTTATCCCCAGGACTTGCTGGGATTTCTCAGACTGGGGGGGCTGAAGGTCCCTCGGGTTCACTCCTCTGCTTGTTGCCTGATAAAAAAAAATCAAAGATCTCTTTTTGTTGTTGTTGTTCAGCGCACGCACGTCCAGATGCACACACCGGTGACTACCACTAACCCAGGGAATTTTACAAAGCGGTTCCTACGTGAAAGGTCCGTGTTACAGAAGCGCACCGAAGGCTCAGAAACCTTTGCTGTGCAACTGGAGAAGAAAAAAAAAAAAAAATTAAAAAAAAAAAATTAAAAAATCACCAAATCCCAGGGCCCTGGGAGGCAGTAAGTAAAGTTTGGCAACTTCCAAATGCATAACCCGTTGTTACAAGCTGTTCCATGTGGCTCCCCAGAGGGCTGGTCCATAAAGGATAACAACCTTTGCCTGCTGGGAGCTATTAGCTTAAATGGTAGCGGGCTGCTGCAGCATTTAAGCCTGATTATAATAGTGTCATTGGATTTGTGTACGCTGGGATCCATGCAGATGGATTTCACAAAAATTCTAAGAAATTACATCCAGGCAAGGGAGTTAAAGGGATGTCTCTATGCGTGGCAAGCACCGGCTCACTAAAATTGCAAATAGAGGATTGCCGGGAAGACAAAAAAAACCAAAAAGAAAACCCCAAGTAAGTTAAACGAGGCCCAACATTGCAACGGGGACGTTAGGAGCAGCAATGTTTTCCAGGCTCTGGAACTCTGGAATCTGCTGCAATGGGCAGATATAGTAATGATCAAAAGGCCCAGGTCTCCCTTCTTCATTTCTGCATTACATTCAGATTATTTTATTCCGACAGCCCATGGGTACCTGCACGTTCATGAGGCATGCGAGCACATTAAATCTTTCGCTGTGTTACACATGGCATTGCACAGAATTTGGCAGGTACCGTCACCCTCCATGCAGGTGTTATCTGTAGATTAGCACTTCTCCCTTCCCATCACTTCTAGGGATGCAGAGGACAGGCTTCAAGCCAGGCAACCTCATCAGATCAGATAGCAAAACCCGAATTGCCTCATCCTGGAACCAAGCTGGTCATTTATACCTGGCTAAAGCACATCGCCGAGAAAAGCAGCGCGCTCGTACAGTTGTTTGCTTGCCTTTGGCTTGCAGATGCCAGGGCATGCACGCGTGGCAATCGACTCACCTCTCAATCTCCCCATTGGGAAGGTAAAGGGTGATGCTTTTGCAGCACCTTCTGCTCAAGGCTTTTCTGGTTCTGTTTTCTTTTGAGTTATTTGGTGGATCTTTTGGGCAGCTTTCTCACCCGGGGAGCCACCACAGCATCCACACTGCTCCCCAGCTTGCCCCTGGGCCATCCTAGTGCCGCTGAGATGCGGCCGATGAAGCTGGGCTTCCCCCAGCCAGCGTGGATGCTGCAGGTGATGCCACAGACCCCAGCAAACCCGAAAATGCCAGGCACGGTGCAGCTGGGAGGCAGTGAGCTTTCCAGCAGCTTCTTTGTTTATAGGGCCATTTATAAGCTTCCACTTAATTAAGATAATCACTAATAAGCCTGGCATCTTAGCAGAAGCAGCCTGCATTCTTCCTGCCGTCGCAGAGGATGGCCTGCTCCCAGTTTCTCAAACCATTCCTTTGACTCAGTCGTGATTTACCAGGGATGTCGGATGGAAGGAAAGGGCGAGCAAGAGTCACGACTTCAGACTGCCCAATGCCAGCCTGAAACAGCCTGACGATAACGTGCATTTTCAGAGCCAAGCTTCAGCATCCCCATCGTGGGTCCATCCTTGCAAAGAGCCGGCCGAAGCAGGTACGGGGGGCACAGTGCCCACGACCCATGGACCCGTGCCTGCACACGAGTGGGTAGCCCTCTAATTTCGCCCCTGGTGGCAATCCTCGACTCTACAGCCTCGGCCAGGGTCACCTACCCAGCCTCAATCGGTTTAAGCCTTCATTACCTCTCCAAATCTCCACCGCTTGGACAAACGGTGCCTCGTTGCCCGATAATCCGATTTTAACATTTTGCAAAATCTTTCCCTCCTTCTGAAGGCTTAAGGAGAACAAAAAAAAAAAAAAAAAAAAAAAAAAGCATATTCCCTATTTAGAAACATTCTTGTGATGTTTATTGGAACGGGCTGAAAGAGCTGAGGTTTGAAAATTAGTATCTGGCAAGGAAACAGTGTCCTCAGGGGCCAGAGAACAAGCCGCGCTGGGAGAAAAGTGATGGGACCAGCCTTTAAAGGCTGGAAAATTGCAAACCAAGTGTGCTCAGCAGTATTTTCCTTTATGCAGTTCTTTTATTCTTAAGATGAAAATTGCTTGGGACAAAAACAGCGGCCTGATACCTGGGACAGTCTGCTCCTTACTCTCCTTTTTCCTGCGAAAATGTGTGGTTCTTTGAAGAGAAGAAATGTTCAGCAAGAAGCAAACGCCAATGTGACCATTTTTAATGCAAATTCTCCGAGATCTCTCCCCGCTCCTCTAATACTGCATGGGAAAACGGTGACAGTGCCTCGGCAGGGCTGTCAGTCCGTGCCACCTCCGTTGGGAGCGGAACGGGGGCCCGTGGTGCTTTTACAGGAGGAGAAGCTGCCGTGTTCATTTTCCAGCCTCTGATCCTGCCTCAACGCGATAGCGAAGGCCTTTTCCACCCCTCTTGGGTGGAAAACCTCTCGAGATTTTAATAAGTGGCCAAAGCTGACGCTTGGCGGTATCGCTGCGAGGATGCTCCCGTGGCCAGGGGGGGACCACAGTGGCCCTCGCATGGGCTGGGGCAAGTGCCGGGGGCACGTCCTGCACCCCCAGTCCCAGCCTCGGGCAGCACGCAAAGAGTTAAACCCCTTGCTGGTATTCCCAGGAGGCTCCTGCTTTAGCTGCTGCTCCGCTCCCCGCTCTGGGGGGACCAGGCTGCGACTTTCCCAGCACTTCTTCCCACACTCGCCCTCCGCCGGGACCGAGCGTTGCTCCGCCGAGCATCTCACCGCCCCGCGACCCCGCGCGCGGGGCCCAGGCTGCCGCTGCTCGCCGCCCCCGCGGATGGGGAGGCCGGCGGTTCCCACAGCCCACGCCGGGGAGGAGGAGGAGGCACGGCCCACCAAACGTAGCCCCTGGGAGCCACAAATCATGACAGCCCCCTGCCGCCGCGCTCCGCTGGCCCCGGCGGGGGTGCACGCCCCGACTGCGGATGCTGTGCTAGCGGCCGTACCCCCGAACCAAGCCCGCGGCTCTCTCGGGGTGTCTGTGGGATCAGATGCGTGCAGAGCTCGTGCTTTCTAGCGCCCACCCTCTAGCACCCGTCCTCCCCAAAACAGCCCCATGCTGATGGCAACCGCCCCACCGTCCCGACACCCGCAGGCACCAGGGTTCGGCGTGCGCAGCGTTGCACGCCGGTGCACGGGAGGGCACCCGCCTACGGGGGGGATCAGCACCTCTGGCTGATTGCTCCTCCAGCAACCAAATCAGACCCAGATTAACGTCCCTCTGTCCATAAAGGCACCACCCCAGGCACGGTTCTGACCTGTCCATCACCCCTACCACCACACGCCCCACACTGCCGTCCATCCATCCAGATGCTGGAGGAGCACAGGAGCTGGTGCACCATCGTTTGGGGGTCCAGACCAGTTTCTGCAAGCCCTTCTCCAGCCTTGCACCCTCGTGCTAACCAGGGGTGACTCCTCTGCCCCAGAAACGTCCGCCCTGACTACAGCTGCAGCGGGAATGCTGGGTGTAACGGTTCAGCAAGTGATGACTCATGGTTTCCAAGTGCTTTTGTAGTATTAACTAATCCATATTTATTAATTAGCCCCATCTGGTCAGCATGCAACTGAGCGTATCGTATGCATGGAGGAGAGGTCATTTCCACCAGGTGCCAGTACACCTTGTCTTTCCCGTGGAGACAACGCTCACAAAGCAGGAAAGCGCCGGGGGGGGGGGGGGGGGGGGAAAAGAGAGGGTGAAGAGTGTCCACTGGTCAACCCAACCGGGAGAGAGTCCTTCCTGCAAGACGAGGTGATTCCATTGCAGACCAGGGACACCCGAGCCAATTTTCCCACCTGAGACGCACCAGAGACGTGCGGGAAAATGGCAGGAGAGCCCCAGCAACCGCTCCCAGTCACCGGGATGCCCAACCCATGGGAAGGCAATGGAAACCTGCTGGGAGACGGCAGCAGGCAGGGAGCTGCCGAGCTGTGATTCAGTGCACTTGGCTATTTAATGCTGCTTATTGCAGCCCTCAATTCTTCCTCTCCCTGCAAGACAAATGTGATCACTGCTCCGTATGCTTCACTAGCCTTCCCCAGCAACATTCAATTCACCACCCAGTTTTGCTGGGGGGCAGGATAAGATTGTGCAGATATAATAACTCCATTCATCACCGCCGAGCAGGGGTGGGCAAACAGCGTTTTGTAAATGACTCGGGAAGTTTGGCAGCTCCGATCCCACCAATCTCCCTGACAGGCAATACCAGCGTGCCCTCCAGCCCCGGAGCAGCACAGCCGGAGGAGCCAGACCCGCTGCCACCATGGACCCTGCCGCTCCGCCGGGCACCAACCCCGGAGCACCTGGGAGAGGGTGGAGGGGAAGGCTCTCACCGCCGGGCCTCTCCCAGGGAAAGCACCCAGAGCAGCGGGAGCGCTAAGTCTGGGGGTGCTGGTACCCCAGCAGCAGTGCCCCAGCCCTGGGTGATGCTCTGAGGCCGGCTGCTGCGGACCGTGCACCCGCAGGACCCATCTGCAGCGTTGGGAGCCTTGCACTTGGACCCCACCAGGTTCCCGTGTCCCGCCGTGGATGTGTTATCCGTGAGCAACCTGAGTGTCGCGGGCTTTTGGGGCTTTCCCAGCACGCACACACACACGTGCACGCACGATCACACATACCCACACACACACATGCACACACACTGGCGCTGCTGGTCAGTGCATCCCTTCCTATTCTAGCCTACCTCAAAGAAATCACTTCCACTAGCCAAAATAGAAAAGAAAATAACAGGAATTTTTAAAATAAAAGACGCAGGCGTGCGTGGGAGCTCCAGCTGCATCCGCACTGCCTCCTCGTTGGCTCGACACTGGGGAAAAGCAATCCTGCTGCTGCCACGAGGCTTTGATTGGGAAGCTCTATTAGCCCTCATTCCCTGTACCG
Source organism: Butorides virescens (assembly GCA_017310255.1). Classification (NCBI taxonomy): domain Eukaryota; kingdom Metazoa; phylum Chordata; class Aves; order Pelecaniformes; family Ardeidae; genus Butorides; species Butorides virescens. Next base: position 187,775 of record JADKXX010004946.1, read on the forward strand.
ATAACCTCTGCTGATCCAGGAGCTGTGGGCAAGGAAGCCCGAGCCAACACGGGTCATTTCCGTAGCCGTCCTACAACCTCTGGGCCACCCCGCAGTGGAAATGGCTTCCCTGGGGAAGCGTGCCCCTGGTGTGGTCCCCAGGGAAATCACTGCAGGGCCACGGCTCAGCGCCCCCCTGGGCCAGCTGGCTATTAAACACCCATGGGCTGGCGGGATTGCCCATTTCCAGCTACGTTTTTGGCCTGTATCTGGATTTAGCTTTTGGGGCTGGGTTTTCTTCCAAATTTTTAATTACTGATTTTGTACAGAAGGAGCCTTTTGAAAAACCACTATTTTAGTGGGGGCTCGCTTTTGGGGCTTTTCATTAGAAGGCAAGCATCTGTTAAAGAAAATCCAAGGGCTGACTTTTTCTTTCTTGACACAAAACAGCCTTTCCGGAGCTTAATAGAAATTTCAGTAAGGCGCTTGCTGCCAAGGATGCAAAAAAAATTGATTTAGTGTGTTCAAGTTCATACATTATTTTTTGCAAAACATTTTCAAGGGTGAAATTTCCTGGGTTTGTTTTCAGCAGAGTTTGCGGGAATGTGTTAAGATGCTTCTCAGTAGAACAGTGATTACCAATGTTCATTTTCAGGATTAAAAAAAAAAAAAAAAGCCTGGGTTCTTACGACTATTTTCATTTTACAAACAATTAGGAAAAAAAAAACAAACTGTTGCAGCTTCCTACACAAATACCACACTGCGAGTGCCTCCCTCCAAAATATGTAGCGCACTTCGTCCTGTTTAAAGGGAGAATAAATAAATAAATAAATAAATGACACAAATAATTATCCGAAGGCCTTCGAGCAGTATATATTCCGACAGAGTAATGAAGTCAGGTACACACTGTGCTCTGTCAAACCAAACAACTCACTTTTAGTATTCCTCCAGCGCTTTCCTCCAAGGAAGCACTATATTTACTTACCTATTTCCTCCGTTTTTCATATTTCAAGGAAATGGCGTTAGAGGTACACGGCATTCGGGGGTGGAGAAGCACTAGCCAGAACGTGCGAGTCAGCTGAAGATCCACGCGGTGAGGAGAGAGGAGAGGTTTGCAGGAAAAGGAAATGGCAAGTTCTTCTTACAAACCACTAAAAAGTCAATTTATTGTTGTTGCTCTTCTTCTTCCCTGGACTAGAATGGGAGGGAATTACTCGCAAAGAGAATAAAATCGGATCAAGGGTGCCATGCTCCTTCCGAGAGAGAGCTTCCACCCCAGAAAGCGCTGAAAGTCCTCACCCTTCTGCTCGGTGATGGGCAAATGGCTTGGACAAAGGTTCAGGGAAGGGATCTCATCAGCTGGAGCTAGAGGGTCACCAGCTCGGTGACAAGTGGAGTAGGACGGGGACACAGCACATACAGCTGTGGCTGGTCTGGACTGGGCAGACTGGGAGGAATAGCTCAACAGCAGGCAGGGCGGGAGCAGAGCTCTGGGAAATCCACACAGAAAAAGGCAGGGGCCACGGGACACGTGCAGGAACACCAAGTCCATAAGCAATGGACAAGGGCGAAAGCCACATAAAACCCCACGTCCTGTGAGCACCCATGGAAAATAGCGATACGCAGCAGGATACAAGGGGTGTGGGACCAAAATTCAAGGGCTTTTGGCAGGGCAGCTTCATTTTTAAGAAAACTTTAAATTTTTATTGCTACATGGAGTGTACCATGTGCATTTTTTGTTTGAAATAGATGAACGCTTTCCCAGGGGCTATGGTCTGAGCAGACGGACGGATGTTGGGAACATCATTCCTATCCCTGCACCTTTGAGTCCTGGAGTAACCTGCAAGCAGAGCCCAGACCTGGAGACGTGAGCTGGGGCCACCACAGGGACAAAATGAGGGGCCTGAGGGTGGCATGATACCCAGGACCAACCTGGGCTTGCCTCCATTCAGTCTTTGCAGTTATTTTTCTCCTCTTCTCTTCCAGATGCAGCTTCACTGGAGGTGTGGGTGGCTCATGGAAAGGAGACAAAGCAGCCTGGTACATACCTAGATGTGGAGATCTGGGCCACCAACGGGGTCCTCTGAGCAGCAAGGAGCAAGACCAGGCTTCTAAAAACTGCAGAAATGAAAACAGCCATAAACTGGAGAGCAGTCTTGTCTCTCTGACAGAGAGGACGCAAATCTCAGAGGCTGCGATGACGTTTTATGCCAATGTCCTAATGAAGCACAAGAAAAGACACATTTCTGACTGTGGCTGTAAAAGAGGCATTTGCATAATGTTGTCTGCAGATTGGGGTGTTCCGCTGTGGTGGCTTTAAAGGAAGGACAGGCTGTCCTCTCCAAAGTGTCACTGAAAAATGTGATTCCCTCGGAGACTAAGGGACAACATTTGTATTCCTCGGTCGGTGGGAAATAAGCAGCCCAGAGGCTGCTTGGCGAGACATTGGCCAGGTCACCGTGTGCCTTGGGAGAGCAGCGAGGGTGCAGAGGGTGCCCACCCACCTTCCCGAGCATGTCCCCATCTGGAAGGAGCTGGGACCACCGTGCCAGTCAGGTCCCAGGAGAAGTGGGAGCAGTCGGGGGGCACACGGTGACAAGCACAGCTGAAAACAGGAGCCATCCATCCCAGGAAGACAACGCCGGGGACAAGTAGCCCCAGTGCCTTGCATATTAAAATGGAATTTCTGAATGGGGCTGGGTGTAGGGCAGGGAAGTGATTTGTGGGCAGGGGGGCAGGCATGAGATGCCAGGAAAAGATGAGGGTGGCGAAAAATGTTGCACAGGTCACCAAGGTGGATGACCATCCATATGATGACAATGTTGGTTTGTGGGAAATGATCTTCTGATCAATTTTTACTTGCTAAAACCGGATAGAAGCAGCCAGCGTTCATGTGCTTGATTGAGGGGTGTAGCAGAGAGAGAGCTAATTGCTTATTGCAACCTGGGGCTTAAAAACCAGCCAGGAAGTTGGTATTTGAAATGCTGCTTTCACTGGCCTGGCTGCTCCGACAGAGCATGGAAAAAGCCGTGACGATGCCGCCAAGCCCATCCTTCCCCATGTTCGGAAAGGGGACGTGCCCATCCCTGAGCTCAGTGAAACTGGAGCCGTACCCAGCTCCGGCTCCTACTGCTCAGCCTGCAGGAGGGCTCACATTTACAAAACCTGAGCAACAGAAATATAGGAGCTGATAACGGACACCAAAATGGACTTTTTTTTTAAATTTTTTAAAGACTCCTCTACTTGGAAGTCTCCTCTTGGACCTCAAAGTGGACCGGTTGCTCTCTGCTCTTTAGATGATTTATTAATTACAGGCAGAGTTACGGCAGAACTGCAGTTCCCTCAGCCCTGGTGATTTGTGTGAGACTGGAAAAAACTTCTCCCCTTGTAGGGATAAACTCCATGTGCATAGCCAAAAAAGGGAGTGTAGTCCTTAAAAGACTGCACACACACAAAAACACACACAAATATCTATTCCTATAGATACATATATAGCTTCTGGTGATGTGTCTCGTGCTTCAGGACTGGATCTATTTTTATGCTTTCATAAATGACCATGGAAGAGCAATTCAAAGGCATCTCAAAGAATAACATCCTTTTGTTCACAGGCAGAGATAGACACAGAATGGACTTGGCTGAAAAATAAAATAAGACTTTGAAAGGAGGAGAAAGAAGAAAGTTACCTGAATAACTACGGACTTAGAGCTTCTCATCTCGTTGTCATGGCAGGAGAGGTTTCTCTAGTTTGTAGAAAGAACTCTGGATCCCCATGATAGGAAGGAGGCAAAGAACAATATAAAATCTCCTTCAAATTTGGAATGAAAAGAGGCATTTGATACTGTTTTGGAAGTAGTTAAATGCTGTGGATGCTTACAGAGATATGTTAATCACAGGGTACCTGCTTCTGGCTGCCGGGAAGCTCCGTGGAAGAGATTTTAGGGCATCCAGGGAGAGAGCGAGAGCAGGCACACCAAACGCTGAATCAGTTGGTGGACTCTTAAGCTCTTTCTTAAACTTAAAGGGAGTGCCAGACTTGGAGGAAAAAGCTGATACTGTTTCTTACTGACCGAATCAGAGAGTAGACCTCAGCTTCGTTCCTCCAGAAGCAGAGCGGGTACACCGTGGTGTGAGCACAGCGGCAGGCGTGGTGTCCAGGACGAATATTTGGGATGCTTGTGGGGTGGCATGAGCATCAAAGAGGCAAAAGGCCAGGTGAGAGAACCTTTTACAGTGGTTCTCTTGCATAATTAATCAGCAGCGTGGTCTGTACCCCCCGATACGCCTGGACTGCTACGTGTTGGGTGCAGGCTGGGCGCTGAGCTCGGGAGGCCGCACGTTGGGAAACGCTGGGGCTAACGCGGCCTCGGGGAGCCTCTGCACGTCGCTGTGCTCAGCACCTGCTGCCACGGCTTCCTCTGAAGAAATCACTGCAGACAACACATCTTTATTTGGTTTGGAGGAACTAAACTTCAATTCCCAAAGAAATCCAACAGAACTGCACAACAGACAGCGTCCGAAGCCCACGAGCCCAAGCTCCGCACGCCTTCGAACCAGAACAAAATCCATCTTTTCGAAACTCAGGTATTACAAACTGGGAGAAAGGTTTTGTGAGGAAGACGCCTGGACGAGAGCCAGGCCTTGGAACAACCAGGAGGCAGCCTGACCTGTTGTTCCTAAACAAGGACTTAGAAAATGCAGTTTCTAAGCAAGAAAACGGCGAGACTCAGAACATTCGTCCATGAGATCCAAAGTTAGGATCTTAAATTCCTTTTCAAGAACATCAGCAGGAGGAGGACCAAATAAAAACTGTCACTGTTATTTTTCTTGTTATCGTTATATTCTTACAAGTGAAAGCAGAACGGGGCTTTTTGCATCAGGGGATATAATACAGTCTGTAGGAGTTGTAGGAAGAAAGAGAAAAGAATAAGCAGGAGGGGAGGAAGGGAAGACAAGTGGCAAGTTACATAAAACCACAAAGTCGAAGCCATTTTGGGCTGTATGGTTTTTAGGAGACCAAAAAATCAGAAAGGCTGGGTTTGAATTGCTGAATCCATGTGGTCCACTTGGTAACATGGAGAGAGCCTACCCGTGGGGCCGTCCCAGCATGGGCATCCTCACAGAGCCTGGTCAGCGGGTTGGGTTGAATTCCTGACTTCCAGCAGGGTATGATGAAGAGGATGGGATCCCCCAGCAGGTGCCTTCAGCCTGTCTGAGCTCCAGGAGCATCAGAGCAACTGGATCCAGTATGCTTAGGTTCCCAATGCAGCAACGAAGCCAAGGGGGAAGGTGAGGGCTCCCTTCCCTCCAGGGAAAAATACCTTGAACCCCGAGGTGCTAACGCAATCCGTGCCGGCAGCTGCAAGGTGGGCCAAATCCTGCCACCCCTGCGGTGCTCCTGAGCTGGGGGGTCTGCGCTGGTGACACGGGGTGCAGGGACGGGGGTTGTCAGAGCCCCCCCAGCATCTTCTCTGCCAGGCAGGACAGGGTCGTGGCTGCTCACCGATGCAGCCGGCGTTCGTCATTAGGGCAGCGGCAGAGATAAAAGCCAGAGTAAAACCACAAAAGTGCAGAGCGTGGCTGAGCCGCGGGGCAGAAGGGAAAAGCACTGCGCAAGAAATTGATTCCATTAAAAAGTAATCTCAAATTTAATAAAAGTTATGATTTGATTATAGCCCGTAGAACCAGAGGGCAGGGGAGGGAGGGCGGCGAGAGAGGTGGGGGGAGGCACTGGGGAGGGGGAGAGCAGCTCGTGGGTCTGGAGGAGCCTCCAGCACGGCGCTCAGCCCCCCTGGGCGCACAGCCTGCCTGGCTGCTGCCTGGCCTTTCCCCAGGCATCGCCGCTCCTGCCGCCGTCCCCCTCCGCCTGGCCGCACAGATCCCTGCCCTGAGCTCCCCTGTCCCCACGGCGGGGCTTGGGCATGGGAGGGTGATGCAGCTGGGCAGGACGGAGAGCATCACGGGGGAGCGCATCCAAATAAAGTCAGCATTTATGAAATCAATGCCTCAACATGCTTGGATGAACACAAAGAAGTTCTTAGGCACCCCAGAAGATGCTCTTGCTTTTCTGAAGCCTTCTGGCACAGCTTCTCTGTGCAAACCCACCTGCTCCACTCTGACCTGGCTTCTCCAGCAAGGCAGCAGCAGCCCCTGCCTTCCCCTGCAGGCGAGTCCTACCTTCCCTCTGTGTCTTGGGACAGCCATAGGGGCAGGCTGACTCGGTGGCTCGGGGCAGGACAGATACCACAGGGATCTGCCCATCCCTGGACCAGCAGATGCTGAGCTGAACCAGGTGGTTGCTGGTAGAGTCCAAATCATAGAATCATAGAATCATTAAGGTTGGAAAAGACCTCCAAGATCATCAAGTCCAACAGTCAACCCAACACCTCCATGCCTACTAAACCACTTCCCAAAGTGCCACGTCTACACAGTTTTTTAAACCCCCCCAAGGGATGGGGCCTCCAACACCTCCCTGGGCAGCCCCTTCCCGTGCCTGACAGCCCGTTGGGGAAGGAATTGTTCCTGTGTCCAACCTAAACCTCCCCTGGCACAACTTGAGGCCGTTGCCCCTCATCCCATCGCCCCTTCCCTAGGAGCAGAGCCCGACCCCCCCCGGCTCCCCCCTCCTCTCAGGCAGTCGTAGGGAGCGATGAGGGCTCCCCTCAGCCTCCTCTGCTCCAGGCTGAACCCCCCCAGCTCCCCCAGCCTCTCCCCAGCAGCTTCAGACCCCTCTGGCTCCAGTGGAGAGACACCCCCAGTCCCAGTGTGTAGGCTGAAGCCCCCCTTGGGGGCATGGCTGGGAGGGATGTGTCAGGGTAACACCAGCACAAGGCTGATGTGGGGTATGGGGATAGGTGGGTACCAGCCTGATGTTGACCCAGACCAAGGGGACACGAGTGTTTCCCCTCATTTTTGCCGGGGGAGGAGTGGGCATGGCCCGGCTAGGAGGGGGGACAAGGGTGGTGAGGTGCTGTGTTGCCTCCTCATGACAACATCAGTGCTGAGCAAAGCTGGTGGCGAAGGGAAACATAGGGGAACTCACTTGTTCCCAGAGAGGTTTTTCTTGCATGTTCCATTAGACCCTGAAGACCCATGATTCCGCTGTGCAAAATAAATAAATAAATAAATAAATAAATAAATAAATAAATCCCAGTTGGTTTGGGTGCTAGAGTAATGCAAAATCCCAACCCCTGTCCTGTTGGAAAGGAAAAAAACAACTTGGTCTGCGAGTCAATGCCTACACCGAAATCACTGGCTGCCCCCTCTCCAGTTTCTCTGGTTATATTGATAAGGTTGGCAGCTGGATGGCTGCCAGTGTCTTGACAGTAAATGTATACGAATGATATATGTACATACCTAATATTGTTATATGTTATAGGTAAAGATGTTGCTTCAAATGTCGGTGACAGGCAGTGGCTGTTAGCGCAGGCATATATGCATGCACATGTATAACGAAGGGAAGAGAGAATAATTAATATAACACCAATTATCTGGGTTTTACCTTTTAAGCTGAGCTATTATATTATTCGAAAGTCTGTGGTTAGAGAGGTAAAGAACAAAAGAGGAAAATGAAAATGTGTTAGGACTGAAAGAAATCTGATATTAGGAATTAAAAGGAATCTATTGCTGGTATAAGGCCCACTACTGAGTGGGATGATAAAATTGATGGTAGTGTTACTGAAAAGTCAAATATGCTCCAAAAATATTTCTGCTTGGTAATTAAAAAAAAAAACAGGACAGCATATTGCAAGTTTACAGAGCTAATGAGATATTTTTCATTCCAAACTGTAACTATGGTGGTTATTAAATTGGATTATTGAGGCAAATGCATTTAAATTAGAGATGCTGTGCAATGGGCTTCCAAGTGTTTTGGAGAAACTCCTGGGGAACTTGTGGCTTAATAATATGTACTGTAATGATGTGAAATACTGAGAGAGCTTCAGAGGACGGGGAGAAGGGAACACTGGGCCAAAACAAAGAACAGAACCAGATTGCTCGAGTTATTTTTCTGCGTACAGATCCGACATAAAATAGCGGGATAGCTACTAAAAGATATAGCTAACAATTAATTGAGAATATAACGTTATTATAATAGTATATTATGGCCACTCAGCAGGCTTTTCTGAGCATTCCCAGTAAACAATTGCAAATCAGGACGGAAAACCCCGGGCGTGATTTTCTTGGGTCCCTCTCTCAGTCCTGCAGCAACAGGGTATTTGCCCAGTAAAAATGGCCAGGTGGCCTTTGATAGTGTAAATGCCACCTTACAGAAGAAGGCAAAAAATGTAAAGGCATCCCTATGAGCCTTGACTTCAGAAAAACCTCCTTCTTGATCCCAAACCTGGTGATCAGGTTAATCTTGGCCATGGGAGCAAGACGTGTCTTCCCTTCCACGTTCACCATTACCTGTGGCTGCTTGCTGGTGCTACAGAAGGGAAAACAAATCCAATTTACACAGAAAATGGCAGAAATAGTAATTCTTCCCGACCCCCCAGGACCACAGGATTATACATAGCCTAAGCACAACATGCTAAATAAATCTCCTTGCATCCCCTGTTTAGATACACCCAACCCCTCACATCACAAGCGGCAATTTCTCACCACCTCCTGCCTGGAGGAGGAAGAGGAGGAGGAGGAGGAGAAGGAGGTGGAGGAGGAGGAGGAGGTGGAGGAGGAGGAGGAGGTGGAGGAGGAGGGCTGGCGTAGGATGTACAGCGTTGCCTGGGGTGATGTGGCATGGGTTTGGGTGCTGCTTGCCCCACAGAAGTGCTGGGGGGATGGGAGCATCCAGCAAAGGGGAGGCTGGGGCAGCCCGGGCCAGTGGGAGCCGTGCTGATGCCTGCCAGCCCCAACCCACAGCCCCGGGTGTCCTTAGGGGGGGGGCAGGATGACTCAGGCGGTGCCATGGTTGGTTTTACCGAGAAACCAGAGAGAGGGACTTGAAAAGCTCATTGCTGTGTTTCGGGAGAGGAGCAGCTGGTTTGCTGCCTGTTCATCATCCCATTTTCTTCTCTGTCTTGATCTCCAGCACAGCGCCGCTCTGCAAAGCTCTGACTCACCGCCTCTGAGTGGGAAAGTGCAGCTCGCTGTGAACCCAGGCGGCTTCATTTTCAGATTTTGATCAGGACTCGGTTTGTCAGGAAGGCTAGAAGCCGAACCCGGCCCGTGGGTGCAAGCTGGGGGTGATTGCTGATGGGCATGTGCCCTTCTCCAAAGTCCTCCGCGCGCCCAGCCCGCTCCGCTGCAGGCTGCCGGAGTCATCAGGAATGCTGTTAAAGCAGCACAGCTCCTTTTTAAGTCGTGGGACTGTGGGGTTTTGGCATCACGTCAACTATTCTTGAGACAGCTCCCAACTCTACTCCTTTTCTTTGTGGTTTGGTTTGGGTTGTTTTTTTTTTTAATTTGTTGTTTTTCTCAGATAGTCGGCGCGCAAGTGTTCTCAGTTATGCGAAACGGGTTCTTACAAGGCTTTTAAGTAAATAGTCGTCTGGATGGCTTTGCACTTTATTCTTCTGGCAGCATGAGAGCGCTCAGAGATGAGCAGGACAGCAAGGTCGCGGCTCATGAAAGTGGCTGGTCCAGCAACGCAGCTCCACGTTCCTACTGCTCAAAATGAGGTTTGGTTACGTCTAAGCAAGACCCCAGATCACCCTCAGAAAATCAAAGGGCTCTTTCTAGAGAAGCAGCAGTTCATCCCCAGCAGGATAGCTCTGCCTTAATGTCTCCAGAGAAGCCCAGGAATCACTGGTTTCACCTCCAGATTCTGCACCTGATGATCAGTAGAACCACAATTTGCCAGTGCTCGGGCAGCTGAGGCTCCTGCCAGAGGCACAGGGGATTCCTGGGGAGAACTGTGGTGAACCTGCACGAAGATGCACGGCATCCTTATTGCAGCCTCCTTTGTGCAAAGATGGAAAGCTGGACATGAGCTGGCCACGGGCGCTGGCAGCCCAGAAGCCAACCCTACCCCGGGCTGCATCAGGAGAAGCGTGGCCAGCGTGGAGGGAGGGGATTGTGCCCCTCTGCTCTGCTCTGGGGAGACCCCCCCTGGAGCCCTGCGTCCAGCTCTGGAGCCCTCAGCACAAGGAGGACATGGACCTGTTCGAGCGGGGCCAGAGGAGGGCTACTAAAATGATCCGAGGGGCTACTAAAATGATCCAAGGGCTGGAGCCCCTCTGCTATGGGGCCAGGCTGGGAGAGTTGGGGGTGTTCAGCCTGGAGAAGAGGAGGCTGCGGGGAGAGCTGAGTGCGGCCGGTCAGGGCTTCAAGGGGGCCCAGAGGAAAGGGGGGGACAAGCTTTTGAGCAGGGCCAGCTGGGACAGGACAAGGGGGGATGGCTTTAAACTGAAGCAGGGTAGGTTTAGACTGGATCTAAGGCAGAAATTCTTTACAATGAGGGTGGTGAAACCCTGGCAGGGGTTGCCCAGAGAGGGAGTGGAGGCCCCATCCCTGGGACCATTCCAGGCCAGGTTGGACGGGGCTGTGAGCAACCTGATGTGGTTCAAGGTGTCCCTGCTCCTGCAGGGGGGTTGGGCTGGGTGACCTCTAGGGGTCCCTTCCAACCCAAAACATTCTGTGATTCTATGATTCTGTGAAGCTGCTCGGGTCCCCAGGGCAAGCACTTTACTCCCCGCATCCTTTCACCCGTGCCTTAATGCAATATTTTTTCTGGGCAGCGTAGCAGCTCTGAGCCCAGGAGAGAGCTTTTTATTCAAAACCTGATCCGTCTTTGGGCCGTCCTGCCAGGCCCTTGATGGGGGTGTTGAGTTTTTCCTCCTATTTTGCAGTACCTGTCGAGTCCTAGGGAAACGCGATGTTTTACCAGGCACTGATTTTGCTACTGAAGCAAAATCCGTGCTGCCACTCACTCGTGTGTCACGCTGTCACAACTCTTCTTGGGACCTGACTTTTTTTTTATTCATTATTGATCATGGGAAATTGTTTCTAGAAGTGGGATGTAATTTATTTATTAGCAAGTCTTCCAGCGGAATGTGATTTGTGCTGAAGTCCTTCTCCCTGAATTGTGCTTTGGCAGATACGGTAAGGCTCTGGAAGTAGGACAGCTTTGATGCTGAAGAGTCGCTCTTAACATCCCAAATATGCGGCTGGAAATGGGGCTGGGTCCTCCCGTCTGTGCCACCTTTCTTCGGCTGCCAGAGGCTTCCTTTTAAAATCAAAGCCACCTCCCTCTGCTGTCGGTGGCAACAGGTAGGGCCCAAAGTGTGTAGGACCCACTCATATCCCATCACAGCACTGGTATTCCCCTCCATAACCCCCTAGGAAGTATTTTAGGCAGAATAAACTTTTTTTATGGAAGGAAGTGAGCGAATGAAATTATATATGGATAGTAAAGACTATTTGCTAGCCAATAAATAAGATTATTTTTTTTTTAAGTACAGAGCCTGGTGTGTTATTCTGTTTGTCAGAACCGTCCCTGATTTTAGGATTCAGAATGGTTTTTGTGTGTCGGTGTGCTCGCCTCCCCCATGAAGTGAGGGTCAGTGAGTCGGGGGAAAAACGGGATCCGCATCAAATAATCTCGACCGACGTGCCCTGCTCTGAGAGCATCCACAAGAGCCTGTTCCAGCTGCAGACATACTCCATGCTCTGAAGATAATCTGTGTGGAAGGGGGAAGCTCCTAAAACTGGTGGTATAATCTGTAACACCAGAAATGCTTTCTTAGTCTGGCCTTGGTCATATATTTTTTTATATAGGGGAATGCCATCTCTTTCATTTCCTCTGCTCTCCCTCTCTTATGATTTACTTTTTTTACCCATAAAAGTCTGAAATGTCCTCTTGCAATTCTGCTACTGTTGTACCCGGGATTTTAGTGGGAACATTTGAAAAATAAATACTAGCCAAGGAGCACATTCATTTTTATTATAGCCATTCGCTCTGCATATGCAATGGTGAATTAACTCTATTTCTGCAAGTCTCTTCATTTTTATGTATCAGCGGAGAGGAGCTAAGGTCATAAAGCTTGTTTGGTCCTGCCGACATTTGTGTTCTTAAATACGTAAAGATACCCCAGTGGGTATCTCTCCCGGCGGAGCCCATATCGTTCCTCTCTCTTTCGTGCAATTCGATCTTATTGCATGCATTGCCAGTGATTTCCATTTTGTTTAATTCTCTTTAAAAGCTGAAAATCTCTCCAAATCTGTTTCTCTTCCTATTTCTGAGACTGCCTGTTATTGTTGCAGAGTTACAGCATGACACTGCCTGAATATAGGCAATTTTCCACTGCAAACATGTTATCATTATCCCGTCAATACATTTATTGCTTCAGAACCTCTGGGGCAGCCGTTGCTTTGCTCGAGCGAGCACTACAGATAGCAGACACTCGCTGGTCTTAAAGCTTTGAAATAGGTGCCCGGGTCCGTATTACACTGGGGCATTTTGGCAAAGCCCGTACTCGCCTACGAAACATTTTCCCTTCCTTGGGCTTTTTTTGACCTGATCCTAATGTATCCCTGGGTTTATAGTGGGGGGACGCTTGTGGCTGTAACAGACTTGAGCTCGGTGCTTTGTTTATTGAGTTACTTTTATGGTAGCTTATATCCTTCAGTCTTAATCTCATTTTATGTCTTTTTTTCCTCTTCCAGTCTTTATAGTGGTGGCTGTCTCTGATACTTAAATGCCCACATACATGATCAGTAGATCTTAAGAGTAATATTTTTATCTCATCCCTTTAGTAAATGTTGTGTATGCCTTGCTTTACAAGTAAATCTGGATGATGTGATGCTCGCATCGCATGATCTTTTCTTCAGCGGTCACAATAGTAATAAATAGGTTTATTGCTATTGTCAGAGACATATGTTTTAAGGCCAGCAGGGCCTTTATGATTATTTGGTTGGAGATTATGGATTGCTCAGAGCAGAATTCAAAGCACAGAGTCAAACTTAATAATGTGGAGGGGAGTATGCGTGATCTGAATGCATCACTTGGCAAGACACAGCCCTGATGTAGGTGTCACTTTGAGTGTGGTGGGCAAGCACGCGCTTGGCTTCCGTTGCGTGAGCAGTCGTCTCCCTCCTCAAAGTCCACAGGGCTTTCCTAAACCAGGTCCCCCCGACTGGAGGTGATGATCTTCCACATGCTCAGAGGTTTCTTTGCAGCGTGAAAAAGTCACGCGTGATTTCCAGTTTGCATCCTTGCAGCCGCTAGACCTGGGAATGACGGTGCCTGTCAGCAAGATGGCTAAAGTCTCTTCATAAGCGTTACGTGAGTCGCTGCGTCCTTGTGCTCCTGAAGACTTCCTATTTTCCTGAAGAAACCACTGTTCTTAGAGGTACCATCTCAAAATGACACCTCTCCCCCCGAAAAGCACATTCCTCAAGGGGTCTTTAGAGCCACTCAGCTGCACTGAGGCCCCGCTGAGCCGCGTGGCTGATTATGGTGCTCTGCAAAGCGTTGCTTCACAACTATGATTTTCCGATTACCTAAATCACCTGGAACCGAGAACCAAACCAGAGTTCCCTGTTATTTCTTTTTTTTCTATTTGTGTCGAGTGGAGCTTTTAGTCCCATTTTGCTTCCTCCAGAGAGCACTTGTCTAATATCCAGTCTCGCCACCTGGGTGGAGATGTGCAGTCCCACCCACTCTTCCATTGCGGGTGGGCTTCAATTTAAATTTAGGACATCTACCTGCAGGTATCCACATGAGAGCTAGGTGCCTGAACAGCTGTCAAAATGACCACAGGAGGATCGCCAGGGCACATGGACACATCAGGAAGATAAATTCCAGAGCCTTAATCTCCAGCCCTTCCCAAGCGGGCTGTATTTCTCCCGTTGAAACCAAGTGAAAGAGGGATGCTTTCCTTGGCACCTGCCAGACCAATTCTTTTAGGAAGTCACAGCTGGAGGATTAGCAGAGTGATCCAAAGGCACCACAGCAAACAGGAGCACCTCTGCCCACCCGAAGCTGCCTGATGTTACAGACCCTGAGTTTCCCAGAGCTTCAAGGTGGATCTGCCCAGACCTTCACCTTATTGCTAGGGCCCAAAGAAGACCCAGCCTAAACATTAGACAGAAAATACACTGAAAGTGATTAAAAGTTGATCAGACAGAACATTTAAAAAGCTTATCAACATCCCTTCCTCTGATCAGGATGTCTTTGCAGGCAGATCCTTGCTTCCAGACTTCATTTAGGCAAGTGAGTCACTGGTTTCAGGGTTGCAGCAAACTCTGCACAGCCACTTCTCATCCCAGAAGACCTTCCCTTTCCACTTCCTCCTAGGCCTGGTGCTTTGATCCCTGTCCCTCACCATGGGCTCTCTGACACCATCTGGGTTGCAGGTTCCCAGCTCTACCAGCCCAACCTTCATAGAATCCTAGAACCCCAGGTTGGAAGGGACCTCAAGGATCATCTGGTCCAACCTTTCTAGGCAAGAGCACAGTCTAGACAAGATAGCCCAGCACCCTGTCCAGCTGAGTCTTAAAAGTGTCCAATGTGGCGGAGTCAACCACTCCCCGTGAGGAGTGGGGAGATTATTCCAGTGTTTGACTGTTCTCATGGTGAAAAATTTCCCTCTCATTGATACCCTCCCTGACACCACTCATCCTGTCCTCTCCAGCACCTTCTGCCTGGAGCAGGCTCGGCAGCAAGTTGACCTCCCTCCATGGAACCCCACCTGATCCAACCTTCCTGCAGGAAGGGGAGACAGCTGTGAATGAGCCCTCCCCACCCAAGATGCTTCATACAGGTCCCAAGATGCTTCATACAGGCAGCAGAGGGTTGGTGGGTGTGCAGTTGGGTAAATTCCCATCACAACCATAAATTGTATTTAGCAGAGAGGGGGACAAGAGCAGATAAGGATTTACTACGTGGCCATTCCAACCCTTTTGAGAAAGGGAGCCTAATTACCTGAGGAATTTCATAATTATGAACCCTTTTGTAGTATTGTCCAAGTTTTGGCTGGGATAGAGTTAATTTTCTGCCTAGTAGCTGCCACGGTGCTGTAGTTTGGATTTAGTACGAGAACAACGTTGGTGACACACGGATGGTTTAGCTGTTGCTGAGCAGGGCTCACACCAGTCAAGGACTTTTTCAGCTTCCCATGCCCTGCCAGGGGCACAAGGAGCTGGGAGGGGGCACAGCCAGGGCAGCTGACCCCAACTGGCCCCAGGGGTATTGCCTACCATATGCATAGCATAGAAACTGGGGGGAGTTGGCGGGGGGGTGGAAACTGCTGCTGAGGGATGGGCTGGGTATCGGTCGGCGGGTGGTGAGCAATTGCATCGTGCCTCACTTGCTTGGTATGTTATTATTGTTATTATTGCTTCTACCACTTTACTTTATTTCAGTTATTAAACTGTTCTCATCTCAGCCCACGAGTTTTCTCGCTTTTACTCTTCCAATTCTCTCCCCCATCCCACGGAGCGAGGAGAAGCGAGCGGGCGGCTGCGCGGTGCTCAGCTGCTGGCTGGGGTTAAACCACGACCAGTACGTGCTCCGAGAAGGCAGCTGGGCCTTGGAATTACCTGGCCAAGCAGGCCACTGGGCGGTTGCTCCTGCGAGCACAGTGTGTGTCCTGGTTTCGGCTGGGACGGAGTTAATTTTCTCCCTAGTAGCTGGTATGGTGCTGTGTTTTGGATTTAGTCCTAGAAGAACGTTGATAACTGATGTTTTGGTTGTTGCTGGGTAGTGCTTAGAATGGGCAAGGACTTCTCAGCTCTCAGCTCGGCCAGGGGCACAAGGAGCTGGGAGGGGGCACAGCCAGGACAGCTGACCCAAACCAACCAAAGGGCTATTCCAGACCATAGGACGTCCTGCTCAGTGTATAAGCTGGGGAAGAAGAAGGAAGGGGGGGACATTCGGAGTGATGGCATCTGTCTTCCCAAGTCACTGTTACGTGTGATGGAGCCCTGCTTTGCTGGGGGTGGCTGAGCACCCGCCTGCCCATGGGAAGCAGGGAATGAATTCCTTGCTTTGCTTGCACGCGTGGCTTTTGCTTTCCCTATCGAACTGCCTTTAGCTCAACCCAGGAGTTTTCTCACTTTTACCCTTCGGATTCTCTCCCCCATCCCGTCGTGGGGGGAGTGAGCGAGCGGCTGCGTGGTGCCGGGTTGCCAGCCGGGGTTAAACCACGACAGTATGTTATAAACCACACACCAGTTCAGTTGCTGCAATAAACCAATTATCTGCTCAAAGTTTCTTGTAGCGCTCTTTATCTCTGTTCTTTAGCTACAGTGCAATATGCAAATTAGAGTAAATTAAAGCACTTTATTAGACCAAATAAAATTAACAAAGAAAATAAGAAGCTACAGCAAATGAAACGCAGGCCACCTGATCATGCTTGTAACACGCGAAATCATAGAATCATAGAATGTTTTGGGTTGGATGATAACTTCAGCTCTTAAAATAGACGAAGCATCATGAATTAAATCAGTTAATCCCAGTCATCCCACAGCTGCATAGCCAGAGTAAGAGGTGTCTGCAATCTGCTGCTGGGGCAGGTGACTGCTGGAAGGGTGCTGAGCCCTCACCAGCTCCACGTGGGCTTGTTGCTGCCTGCAGGAGATTGTCCAGGCCTGCACGCCCCGTCCCACATCGGACTTGCACTGGAAGTGGGACCAGGGCTGGTGGGACTCTGGGCTGGGCAGCCGGCTTGTGCCCCAAAAGTCGGGGTTTCTCCCCAGTGGGACCTAACCTGCAAATCTTGCAGAACACGCGGAAGATAACGCTCCATTCAAGCCCCAGAGGCTGCTGTGTTCTCCCAAACCAGAGCTGGAGCATCCCCCCATCGCTTCCCTCCACGCTTTCTGAAATAACCCCGCTATCAGAGCCCTCCTTTGGGGCACAGGGCAAAGCCCAGCCTTGCCTGAGGGCACAACACATCCTCTGCCTCCAGGCAGTTTGCTATTCCCTGGATGAGCTATTCAGCAGCAAGATTGCAAGCAGCGCTTAATAAAGCACCTGAAATCAGGACGGACAGGCAGGACTGAACAGGGTTGCCTCTCGCCAGGGCTCGGGGTCCTTGCAGGATAACCCATCAGGGGCCAGGACCTCTTGGCCACGTCACGGTGGTTCAGCTTTTTCACACCGCGACTGCCGTGCCAAGACAGGCAGCGGCTCTCCGTGAAAGCAGGTTTTTGCCACTGAGAAGAAGGCAGCAACTATTAACCGATAAAACCAGGCAAACGGAGGCCAGGCTTCGCGTTGGCGGGCTGTTCCTCGCGTCGGCATTGCTCCCGCACGGCAGCGGCTCCTCTCCTTGTGAATCAAGGAGAGCGTTACAAACTGAAGTCCCTTGCAAGGCTTTAGCTAAGGTGTGTGCTTTCAGAGAAGTATTTGGACACAAAGAGTCGTCTTGTCACTTGGGTAAACAAGACACAACTATCAGGCTCGGTTTGGGGCTTATCAATTGGAACCAGCATGAAAGTGAGTTCTCCAGCTCCGCTCGCAGTTGCAATGACTGGTTTCCCAAGATAAACTAAGAGCTCATTCAAGTAGTTTTCTCTCAAAGTGATATGAAAGTCACATTGTTGTTACTCCACATCTTACAAGCTGGCTCCCTAAATAGGATTTCAGAGAAACAAAGTTAATGGGATGCTGGTCTTGGATGCGATTTGAGGCATTACCAGATGGATTGATGGCCGCTACCCCTCACTGCTCCCCCCTCCCTCGGCTTTCATCGGGACGCTTTGTGCTCCAGCGAGAGGAGGGCTGAGCCAAGCGCGTGTGCATTTTTCAGTCTCTTACGGGCAATGCCCGTTGTGTTCCTCTCCTTGGCAAAGCTGGCACTTACTAACCAGAAAGCGATCAGATCTATGGGTAAAAATTAGGAGATGCCCACCTGGAGCACGTCTTCTCTTGCCGCTGCCCAGGAAAGGAACAAAGCGTATTCTGTATTTTGGCTGCTCCCCTTTTCTGGGAATACAAAAGGAGGTGCGTCCTACCTATTTGGGTAAGGCAGCTCCAGCCATCTCTGACCTCTGATTAATTGTACAGCTCCAAGTCATCCTGGGATGCCGGTTAATTGAGGCACCGACCAATAATGATCTGTGCAAGGTGCAGGCTCGATGACCTGCTCCACGGGAGGCCACCCCGAGCTGTCCTCAGACATCCTTCCCCAGCATGTTCAGACATCGGTCCTGGGCGGAGATCTCCATTTCAAAGCCATAACAAGGTCCCCCGATAATTCCCTCCCCGCTCACAGGGATGTCACTGGCGGCGGGGAGCCGGGAGCCGCGTCTGCCCCGTTGCCCCTTCGCCCTGCCTCACCCGCCCGTTCGACCCAAAATGCCATTACAGGTAAAATGGGAACACCTCTTCTGTGGAGCTGTGGATTTATTGTTAGTCTAATTACAGTCTTAACAGTCTAATCAAAATATAATAAACAGCTATTATTCCAGTTACAATAATACTAACGCTCTGAATTAATATGGAAAAGAATCATTAATAACACAGTCATAAAAATCCTGCTGGTATCTGTCTCGGGTTAATCTCACCCTTCTGCTGTTCCTAAGCCTGGTGGCACTGGTCCTCCTGGAGCAGAAAGTGGGTCTGGACGTCAAGTGAGTCAATGGCATCTCAAGCCCTTCACTGGGGGAAATGGTCTGAAGTTGTGCCAGGGCAGGGTGAGGTTGGACATTGGGAACAATTCCTTCCCCAAAGGGCTGTCAGGGGCTGGAAGGGGCTGCCCAGGGAAGGGGTCGAGTCCCCACCCCTGGGGGGATTTAACAGCCGGGCAGAGGCGGTGCTGAGGGCCAGGGTTTGGGGGTGGGATGGCAGGGGTAGGGGAACGGTTGGGCTGGGGGAGCTGAAAGGGCTTTTCCAACCTCAACGATTCTGTGATTCTATGATGAGCTCCGGGCAGCTGTAAGCGCTTCCCCGGGGTGCTCCGCGTTACCTTTATACCTCCTCGTAACGCAGCCTGCTTTCTCGCCACTCCTAAAGTTTGCAAGTTGCACAAAAGCGCCCCCCCCCCCCCCCCCCCGCCTCAATTAATGTAAGGGGTTGGTTGTTATGCAGGTACCACCGAGGTTTGCTGCATCCTGCTGCAGCATTTGCAGAGCTAAGCTGCAACAAGTCCGGCAATCACCACCCCTCCATGGCGACTGCAGCCAAAATGAGCTAAAACCAGCTCAGGGGCCAAGGCGGGCCCAGCAAGTCCCATCACCGTGCTCTTCAGAGATGGAGTGGTGGGATGGCAGGGTTAGGTTAACCGTTGGACTTGATGATCTTAAAGGTCTTTTCCAACCTAGACGATTCTATGATTGCCTGGGCTCTGCGTAGTGAAAATCCCGTCGCAAAAGGCTGCATTTGGCCATTTCAGGAGAATCAGTGAGAATTAATGGAAAACTCAGGGCAGCAACCAAGCCCGTTCCTGCTTCGTGACTATCCAGTGCTGCTTTGGGTATTGTTCCTTATGGTAATAATATTATGTTATAATGTTAATTTTAGTTCAGTTTAACATTATATTGCTCGTATTTAATAGGTTATATACATTAGAGAAATTAATATAAACATTTTATCTTCCTGCGCTTTTATGAGCTATCAGATATTAGAGCCAGGTAGCTTTTAAAAGATATTTTTTCTGTCAAAATGCTGTTTTGTCAAAAATTAAGCTTTAAACCAGAGTAGAGCTCTTTAAATGCTTTAAGGGTTTAATTAAGGAAAGCCATAATGATGGCTTTTGGTTTCAAAATAACTTTTTTTACAACTTTTTATTTATGGGCAACTGTAACACAACGATTTTTAATACCGCAATTATATTAGGGTGATTTGTTGCAGGTGGTTTAATCCGGTCCCTGCCCTAGCTTTTAAGTGCGATAGGTACCGAGACTTTCAAGGTACAAGGGCACTGTGGGAACGGGCTTCTGTCTGAAGTTCTTCTGCCTTTGGGCCACGGGTTTCCAGCGGTGGCGGCTGCTCCTTGGGGACCCAGCTCAACCAGTACGAGAAAACTGTGAAATCCAAAAGGGCTCCCTTATGCCTCCGCTCTTCCACCCCTGCTTTAAACGGCTGCGAGGGAGTTTAGCTATGGCGATGGGCTGCACAGAAATTTTCCTTGACTCCCTGATTTTCATCCCTGAAGCCCATTAAATTACATAGAATCCCAGAATTGTTTGGGTTGGAAAAGCCCTTTCAGATCATTGAGCCCAACCGTTCCCCTAACCCTGCCATCCCACCACCAAACAGACCAAGAGCTGTTATCTGCCTGGGATTACAAAAAGTTCCAAGCAGCCTGAGAAGTGTAACAGAAAGCAGTGTTAGCAGCTGTTTCAAAGCGGAGGGGGGCGAGAGCTTCTTTTAATACTGCATTGCAAGTGTTCACACTACCCAAGCATCTGCTAACTGCCCTCAATTTTAGGGAAAAAATAATGGCCTTCTTCCAGGCAGAAGTGCATGTTTATAACTGCAGGCAATAATTAGAGGCTGGTGATTCAAGGTACTGCAAAAGGAAGAGGGGAGAAAAAAAATTAAAAGAAAGGAAAAACTGGGGGGAAAAAGAGCTGAAAACTATGTAAACTCTAGGATAAATTTAACCTTCCTGGAATTTATCCAGGCTGAGCTTTTCCCACCTCTAGAGAGACATGGTAGGGCTGTCTTGAGCTGGTATCTGCTCCCCATAGCTCAGCTCACCCTGGTCCCACCGCGTGCTCCTGCGCCCGGGAAGCCCCTGGAGGACGAGCAAGGCCGCTGGGCAGCAACTCACCCGGCCCCGGTCCCCTTGGCTGCTGGAAGGGGTGGGGGCACCCAGGGATCCCCACCCCACCCCTCTCTGCACCCTGCTTTGGAAAGGGCCAGGTCACGTCCCCATGGGCTGCACCTCCATCGAGTGTAACGGGAGGGCAGGAGGCTCCCCTGATGCAGACCCCAACATCTTGCCGGGTCAATCCCCTGTCGCCACATTTTCTCGCCCCCAGCGCCCAGTCCCCCAGGTTTGCGATTGACACAAACGGCTCTGGGGCTGTTCCTGTGCACCGGACACTTTCATCCTTCCCTTGCATCCCACAAGAACAAGTTTCATACAAACTTTTAATAGCTGCTCCAAACAGGCTGGGAGCAAGGTTTCTGAACAAGCAGCAGGGCTTGACCAGCGCTATTAAATAGTGATTTTATCCATGTTCACACGGGTCTTGGATGAGGGAATGGAGAGCACATAGCATAAAACAGATTTTTTTTTTTTATTTTATTTCTTTTTACGGGAGCTTTAGATTAAATAAGTTTGTGGCAGCTGGTAGGATAAATGAGATGGGAGCTGGTGAGAGATAGCAGGGAGGATTAGCGGGCAATTTTAGCAATAATGTAGAGAGGGTCTGGGGTGGGAATTGTTACCCAGTAATCGGGGGTGACCCAGGCTCAAAGGGAGCAGCGCTGATGCTGGGGTTGGGGAAGGACCAGTCTGCAGGTGATCTCTTTTCTACCTGAGCAGTGGCAGTCACCATCGCTTTTGCGTATCGCGGTGTGATGCTGACGTCCACCGCCCCACTCTGCAGCTGGAAACACCCTGGTTCTTTACTTTTTTCCAGGGGGATCGAGCAATCTGGCAAAATTTGGCTTGGCAAAGTTTGGGAAGAAATCCAGGAGAGAACATTAATTCTGCATGTCTCTTCCTCATCAGATCACTGCCCTTTAAGTATGCTCATAAGCTCGTTTTGCTCTTGCATTTCTTTGCAATAGCTACGGAGAGAGGTACTTAGGCAAAACTATTTCTGTCTCCTGCGCACATCTCCATGGCACTGCTACCATTGGCACGTTAAAAAAAAATGTTTGTCCCCCACTTCTCTTTGTATTTCACCTTCACACTTTGAAGGCATTTCTTCAGTCCTCTCTTCGCTCAAGAATATTCTTGGCTGGGGGAAACAGAGTTTTCGCTAATCCCGTGGCTGTGCAGACCCTTTGCAGCGCCGAGCACTTTCCTTTCGCTGCCCTTCCTTGAGCTGGCGATTTAGACCAGGCGAGGTGGGGGTCTGGGAACTGCTGAGGCTCACTTTGGGCTGGTGCTGTCTCCCTGATGCAGTTTTTTTCCCAAGGAAAACCAGTGGGGTTTGCTTTGACTGGAACATCCGTGACAACACAGAGCCATTTTCTAAGGCACATGAAGATGTGCTACAGACCCCCTGATGCCTCCAGGCTTGCTCGTGGCCTTGGGCAAAGGGACCTGCTTAGCTGGTGTTGTAGCTCTCTTTTTAAAGCACTAAAATCCCCCAGACAAGATCCAAAGCGTGCTTGTGTGTGCAGCTGATCTGAGCTTCACGGTGCCAAGCGTTGCTTACGGCGTGCCATCAGTGTGCGATGGGCGCTGGTGGCTGACCCTGAGAGCCACCCCCTCCACTGCAGCGCTGACCCTGCTCACTGTTCGGGTCAGAACTGCTGCACGGAAGGGTTAGACCGTACCTTGCATCTTGCTGAGAAGCTGCTCGCTCTTTGGCGGGGTGATTTCTGTTAGACGTAGCGTGTCCAAACCAGCCCAGCCCAGGCTCCAGCCACTGCTGGTGCTGCAGAGAAGAGGGAGCCAGGTCACCGCTGGTCGTTGGGTAGGTGACACAACGAACCGTGTCCATCAGAGTAGATCAGCTGAAGAGAAGGTGATAGTGGCATCGCTTCTCTACACCTAGCAACCTTCACATAAAGTCTTCTTCCAATGGCAAACCTTGGTTGACCTGTCTATTGAGTTAATTTTCCTCCTAGCAGCCCTCACAGCGCTGTGCTTTCTGTCGGTACGTAGAAAGGGGTTGATAGCACACCGGTGTTTTGGCAACTGCTGAGCAGTGCCCACACAACATCAAGGCTGGGTCTCCAAATTTCCACCACCACCACCGGTGGGCTGGGGGTTGGGGCAAGATCTCAGGATGGGACGTAGCCAAGACACCTGACCCAAAGTGACCAAAGGGATATTCCGTACCATATGACATCGGCTCAGATATAAAAGCTAAGGGAGAGGAGGAGGACGGGGGGGGCATTCATTTTTTACAACATTTCATCTTCCGGAGCAACAGCTATGCATACGGAAGCCCTGCTTCCCAGGAAGTGGCTGGACATCGCCTGCTAATGGGAAGTAGAGAATAAAATCTTGTTTTCCTTTTGGTACACTGCACCACCTTTGCTTTTGCTTTTTATTAAACTGCCTTTATCTTAACCGACAAGCTTTTTTCTTTTCCATCTCATTTTCTCCCCGCTTGTCCTGCTGAAGAGGGCAGTGATGAAGTGGCTTGGTGGCACCTGGTGTCCAACCAGGGTCAATGTATCACAACCTGCCTTATGACCCCGAGGGATTTTCAGTCCATAATTCCCATAAGTCATAATTCTGCAAGGCCATGTCCCCATGCTTTTGCTTTGGGACTCCTCTGCACAACACAAGCACAGCCCAGTTCATAGTGGTGGACGCTCTAATTCTCATCCCTCTGGTCCACCTGGGACGTGGTCACAGCAGTGGCAGGACGACAAGGACGCCCCTGGCAGAGTCTGGACACAGATCCTCTTGGCTGGGTCAATTTTCAGTGCAGCAGTTTTGCAGTTAACAGCTCGGAAATCTGATTTATCCAGGGTGTTGGGGAGGTGCCAGTTCATTTGGGCATCCAATAGGACCAAAGAGTGGTTCGGCCCCTTGCCCTGATCCCCCTCTGCCTCCAGCAGGGGGTCTGCCCTTTCCAAAGAAGGGGTGGGAGGGCAGAAAGTCCAGGCAATAAATAGAGAGCAAGGAGGTTTGTAGCTCATCACAGCTCCACAGCCATGCCTTGATATCAAACCATTAGGCTTTCACCTCTCCTAGGGCGTTTCTTCAGCTGGGGCCCGCAGGAGGCCCCCTCAAACCTTTCCGTATCTGGGTATTAACGTGGGATTCCCAAAGCTCAAGCGAGTCTCATCTCCTGGGGCATGACGGGCATGACACCAGCCTCTTTCTTGCCATGGCACTTATCTCCGCAGGCCGCCCTGCCGAGCTGGAGGACAGGAGCTATTTTGGGTGGTGAAAGGCTGGCTTGACACATTCCTGCGGAGAGCCTCCCCCAGCGCCCACTGAACTCAGGCGAGCTGTCGGAGAGAAGCCCGCTAATTAGCAAAGATCCTCGCGCTGCAGCGGGGAGCGGAAAGGGTGTCTCTTGTGCAGCTCTGTGCACAGCGGTGACAGCTTCGGCTTTTGCTATTCTGTCCTGGCTTGTTTTTATTGAAACTTTGCGTAGAGGTGGAAAATGCACAATTAGAGGCTGTTATGTGATTGATTTCTGGGCGCAGGGGCCTTTCCTCCTTGCCTGGAAGGTCTGGCAGGTATTATTTAAAGAGCTAATGAATGTTAATGGGCACATTATTTGCAAATCTTGAAGTGGAATATTAGATCAGGGCTCCTGTGTGTCATGGTAATCAGCTTTCCCTGGCTCGCTCTGGCTCGGGGGGGAAACACCCTGCAGTTGCTTTGTTGTATGCTTTTCAGATTAATATCCTTTTTCCAATCCAGCAGCTTTTCTCTGGGTGTTTTAGTCAAAGAAGCAGATGGCTCACACGCTGGTATTTGATGCCTGACCAAAGGGATTGTCCTGCTCAAAACCACCCTGCCAGGAGGACGGAGCAAGTTTCTTGCTTTGTTTTCTCCCAAGGGGGAAAAAAACCAAAAAGGGCCAAGGGCAGGGGTGGGCAGGCAGCATCTCTTCTCCTCAGTGCCTGGCACAGCCCATGTGAACCCAGGGATGGGCTGTGGGAACCCCGAGTTCCGGCCATGGGAGCAGCTCATGCCATGAGCACCTTGCTGCTCTCCAGGCTGCCTTTCCTCCAGTGCTTCCCAACTTCACCTTGTGTCTGCCACCACTGCCCACCAATGCTTCCCTCACACCTCCATCCCTCGCCCCCAGCGCCCTCCAGGATGCCCACCTCCACCCAGGGCCATCTGCCAGCCGCCGTGGGGGCCAGTCCAGAGCCCTGCCCGGCTGGTGGCCCACCAGCCCACGTCCTCCTGGGCAGCGAGCTGCTGCTGAATGCCACAGGTAAGGCGGGAGTCTTCCCCACCGTGCTTCCAAGGAGAACTCATATAAAGGTTCATCTTCCTTTTGCACAGCTCCTAGAAATGCATTGACCTGGGGAACCTCTGCCCCCCCCCCCAGCCATGGCTTTGGCTGCCCCGTCAGCTCAAACTGCCCGGCCGAGCACCGAGAGGCACACACGTCGTTCCCTTTAGGAAGCCAAACTAAAAGAAAGCTGGGGAGGGGTCTGGAGCACAAGTCTGATGAGGAGCGGCTGGGGGAGCTGGGGGGGTTCAGCCTGGAGCAGAGGGGGCTGAGGGGAGCCCTCATCACTCCCTACAACTGCCTGAGAGGAGGGGGGAGCCGGGGGGGTCGGGCTCTGCTCCCAGGGAAGGGGCAATGGGACGAGGGGGAATGGTTTGAAGCTGCGCCAGGGCAGGTTTAGGCTGGACATTGGGAAAAACTTCTTCACCGAAAGGGTTGTCAGGCTCTGGAATGGGCTGCCCAGGGAGGTGGTCGAGTCCCCATCCCTGGAGGGATTTAAAAGAAGGATGGATGAGGTGCTGAGGGCCAGGGTTTAGTGGTGGGATGGCAGGGGTAGGTTAAAGGTTGGACTTGATGATCTTAAAGGGCTTTTCCAATCAAAGTGATTCTATGATTCTGTGAAAGGACGAAATCACAAGTGACTTTCCAAAGGCTGGAGCCTTTCCTAAACATCGGACAGAGAAACAAAACCACTGCACGGTGAGAAGTGCACCAGGAGGTGCCCGGGGTGGGGCGGTTGCTCCATAGCACCCAACACCAGCAGCCAAAGTGGTGAGGTGTCAGGGTGGGCAGCCCCTGGGCACAGGCAGGGGTGATTTCAGCGTTTCTCTTGCTGAGTGGGGGGAGAGGAGCGGGGAGGTGGTGCTGCCCCAGGCTTGGTGCACCTGAGCGGTGGGGGAAGGCGGTGGGGGGGTCACTGCCACCATCAATCAGCAGATTAAGGGCGAAAGGAGACGCGTAACCCGGCTGTGCATTTCCAGCATCCTTCTCGGTGAATCGGGAGGGGCTTTTTCCTAGGAAGGGGAAGAGGTTTTTGCTCTGTAGCAGACTTGCTCTGCTGCCTCCAGACTTCTCCGCGTCTCCCCACCCGTGCTCCGCTCATCGATGACAGCCTACTTTGTATTAACAGCAATTCAAACGTTAACAGCTGCTGTCCGTGCTAATCAAAAAGAAGCTTAATACGAATAGATGATCGCTGTGTGAGCATTGTATAAATGATACTTGGTTGTGTCTTAAGCTAAAATAACAATATACACTTTTATCCAATCCTGATACGTTTATAAATATATTTAAATGGATATAAATATTTATAAATAGTTTCTGTAATCTTCTATAATTAGGCTTTAAGCTCTGTGACAGACAGCATCTGTTTGATCTGCGTACGCTCTCGGCGTGTGTGTCAGGTTTCTCTAACAAAAGTGGGGGAGCCGGGCAGATGCCTCTGAAGGGAGCCGGCATTCCCTGCTCCTTCCCTTGGGAGAAGGCAGCCCAGACCTGGACCAGCCTCCAGGCTGCAGGAGGCAAGGAGACGGCCAGGAGGGAGCTGTGGGTCTGCAGGCAGGGCCCATGGGCTGCGGAGGGGAGCCGGGGGGGGTGGAAGGACAGACAGCCCCGTGCCCAGCGGGGGTGATGCAGCTCTGTACGTTACTGTCAGCTGGAAGCGGGTCCAGCCGGCACGGACACCATGGGTGGGGAAGCTCTTCATAAACCCTTTTTTATTTCTACTCCTATCTCTTTTCATTTCTACTCTGTTTGACTTGGTCGCTTTGCGATATCTTCATTTCAGAAGAAAAGTATCCTGATATATAGTGAACAAAAGTGGCCCTTCTGTGCTCAAAAACCTTTGGGGGATGCTCTCAACGCAGAGGAAATGGGGTTTCTCAGGGCTATAGGTACCTGCTCACTCTTTGGGACCAGCTGATGAGGATGGTGGCAGCAGGACAGGACGATCCCTGGCCACACGATGCCATCAGGAGCTCCTGCAGGTTCCCCCCCCTGCACCCAGGACCTAAAGCATCTGCTGGGAGAGAGCTGGGTGCCTCTCTGGGCTGCTCCGCGCTCGTCCCTTTACAGCTGGGGACAGGCTGACGTCGTGACATCGCTCCGGTGGCTCCTGGCTGTTCAGGCAGCACCGTGCAGCAGCACAAGGCAGAGGAGGATGCTCAGGCTGTCCCACAGAAGGATCACCCAGGGGCTCTGGTGGGACAGAAGCCGTCTGCTGCCTGGTGCCAGGGAGGCTTGATGGGTCTCTTCGGTGAGAGAAACAGAAATAGGCAAAGCAAAAGCTTGACTGGGCACATCCTTTTCTTTTTTTTTTTTGGCTGGAGAACCCTCTTCGGGGATGATTTGCTATTTAACATCACGGCATTCTCTCCCAGGCTTTTGAGCTTGCAGCCTCAGAACCCTGGAGCTGCCCAGTCCTGGAGCCATGGGCTGACTGTTTCCTGACGCAAAACATGGAGGTATTGAAATAAATTTTGCAGAAAAGAATGGGTTTGGCCAATTTATCATTTAATATTTTTTTTAAAGTGGATAGGAGTAGAAACTTCTTATTTCAACATTCTCCATATGAAGTGCTCAATGAAGTTTTAAATTTCAATTGAAGAATAAATGGTGTTTCACTCAGTAAAAATTTTTAAAAGTAAAAAATTGAAAATTATCTTAACCCCCCTGTTGTTACAGTCGACCTAAACAAGTGTTTTCATGGAAGTTTCCTAAAATTTTAGGAAACATTCCTTCCCCGCAAGGGCTGCCAGGCGCTGGAAGGGGCTGCCCAGGGAAGGGGTCGAGTCCCCACCCCTGGGGGGATTTAACAGCCGGGCAGAGGCGGTGCTGAGGGCCAGGGTTTGGGGGTGGGATGGCAGGGGTAGGGGAGCGGTTGGGCTGGGGGAGCTTCAAGGGCTTTTCCAACCCAAATGATTCTATAATTCTATGATGATGCCGGCCACACTCCGGGGAGATGCTACTAAATGGCACAAGCGAGCTGGGGAGGCGAGGGAGAAGCAGAGTTTACCCTGGTCCAGTTGAGTTGGGTGGCTGTAGGGTGCTCACATGCAAGGCTTTGATCCCTGGAACTGGGAGGCTGCGCTGGAGAGATGTCCCCAGCTCCCCTGGGTACCACTCGGCATCCCCCCGCTACGCACATTGCTTGGGAGACGGTGGATGTGTCCCCTGCCCTCGGCCCCTTTCTCCAACCAGCCCAGCTGTGTAACTACTTTTGGTGCATGTGAAGAGCATGTTTTGCCCACGGGCTGGGGGGAAAAATTCTTTTGGGGGAGATGGAGGGACCTTTGCTGTCACCCAGGCTGAGGAAGAGGACATGGAGGAGGACGGGGATGTTTGTACTCCTGGGATAGAGACAGATACTGGGAATGGGAGGAAAAGAGAAAGTGGGGCAGATCAGAACAAAGCCAGACCAAAGCAGGAGCCTGGGGCTGTGTAGGAGTGGGAGACTGTGCCAAAACATTGGGGTGGGAGGAAAACCCTTAGGAACAGGGACTGACCGGGCTCCGGCTCTCCATTTTCACTCCTGCTCTCCATCCAGCAAGGGCACTGCGATGCTCTGTGGTAGGTGATTGTCTTTTCCAATTTACGTGTTTAAAAATGCAGGAGAACAGACGGGGGAAAAAAAAAAAAAAATCAAACTGCAAACTGAAAACTTGCAGAATGATCTTTGCTTTGCAGCTTTGACTTGGGCCCTGGCTGTGTATCTTTAATCTTTCAGAAGTCTTTAATCAGAAGAAAATCTGGCTTATCCCTAAAGCCCAGGGTCTGAGCTTGTGCAGTGCAAAGAGAATCCTCCGGAGCCTCCGGGAGGAGATTGCACGGAGACGAGCAAACACGGGGCTGTAGCTGTGCCACGAGGCAAGCGGGTCACTGCGCAGCCACAGCCAGGTACACCGTCCGACGGGACCCGCGTTTGGTGGCATTTAGGGCTCCGGATGCAGAAGAAAAGGGATGCTCAAGGCATGAACGGGGAAGAAATGAACCGGTGACAGCTGCGAATGAATAAGCAGGCTGTGTATTTTAGATGGGAAAATTGAAAAGCTTGGGAAACGTTGTCCGCGCTCACCTGGAGGGAAACGTGATGGTTCTTGTGAGCCTGGATTGTTTGCAGATGGCACCAAACTGGGCGGGAGTGTGGATCTGCTGGGGGGGCCGGGGGACTCTGCAGAGGGACCTGGCCAGGCTGGATCCATGGGCCCAGCCCAGTTGGGTGAGGGGCAACAAGGCCAAGGGCCGGGTCCTGCCCTGGGGTCACCACAACCCCAGGCAGCGCTCCAGGCGTGGGGCAGAGGGGCTGGAAAGCTGCCCGGGGGAAAAGGGCCTGGGGATGCTGGTCGAGACGGGGCTGGAGAGGAGCCAGCAGGGTGCCCAGGTGGCCAAGAGGGCCAGCGCCATCCTGGCTTGTATCAGGAGTGGGGTGGCCAGCAGGAGCAGGGCAGGGACCGTGCCCCTGTGCTGGGCACTGGGGGGGCCGCCCCTCAGATGCTGGGGTCAGGGTTGGGCCCTTCCCTCCCCGAAGGCCCTGGGGGGGCTGGAGCGTGTCCAGAGAAGGGCAGCGGAGCTGGGGAGGGGTCTGGAGCCCCAGGCTGCTGGGGAGCGGCTGGGGGAGCTGGGGGGGTTCAGCCTGGAGCAGAGGAGGCTGAGGGGAGCCCTCATCGCTCCCTACAACTGCCTGAGAGGAGGGGGGAGCCGGGGGGGGGTCGGGCTCTGCTCCCAGGGAAGGGGCGATGGGACAAGGGGCAACGGCCTCAAGTTGTGCCTGGGCAGGGTGAGGTTGGGCCTGGGGAACAATTCCTTCCCCAAAGGGCTGTCAGGGGCTGGAAGGGGCTGCCCAGGGAAGGGGTCGAGTCCCCACCCCTGGGGGGATTTAACAGCCGGGCAGAGGCGGTGCTGAGGGCCAGGGTTTGGGGGTGGGATGGCAGGGGTAGGGGAAGGGTTGGGCTGGAGGAGCTTAAAGGGCTTCTCCAACCCCAACGATTCTGTGATTCTATGATTTATTTGGGGGTGATGTTGAGGATCTGCAGGGCTTTCTTTAGAAATGGGGCAGTGTGGCTTGCTACCAGTTTGCTAACAGATCACACAAAACAAGCGGAGAACAGGAGCCCCAGCAGCGCCCGTGCAGCCGCCCTGCTCCCCGCGACGCACAGGCAAAGCCAACCCCGCCAGCGCTGCTTTTCGCTTTAAAGCAGAGTGTATCCGCCTCAGACCTTGCTGGGACAAATTTTTTTGGCATGAACAAGGCTTTCCCCGCTGTCTTAATGGAAAGCAGACTTGCTTTACAAATGTTTTCAGGCAGAGCCAGCCAGGGGAGACAGCGGATCCTGCCGGCTGTCCCCGGCGAAGTGCCTGCTGCCTGAGCCACCCAGTTTCTGCTGCTGGGTTTCCCTTTCCTCCTCTCCTCCCTTCTTGAACATTCCTGGCAGTTTTTAGCTATGATAAAAAGCTCAGAAGAAATGACGAGACCTGGAAGTAATCCTACTTTCAGCCTAAAACACGGGAGAGGGGAATCTACTTGGATTTTCGCACCCTTCCCTCCTGTCGTCACACGCTCCTGGCGCCCCGGCCGGGTGGGATGCGAGGGGCCACAGCAGCCTCTGCAGACGATATTTCTGGTCACGGAGTATGATGGCAAGTTGCAGTCCAAAAAGAAACCTGAAAAACACTTAACATCCTTCACAAAGTTGCATTTTGGGGTTTTTTTTTTTGAGATTCCCTTAAAATGGCAGCCCTGGTTTAAATTTTGGAAACTGAGAAGTGGGGAGGAGGGGTCTGGTTTGTAATTTGGAAGATGTCAAAACCATATCCGGGCAGTTTTAAATCACTTTTCTACTCAGGCACAACCTGAAGCTTTTAATTGCTTTTTAGCATTGTCTCGTTTATTTGGGGTAATAGTCATTTCAGCAAAAAATACAAAGTCAGTCTGGTGAGAGGGTCCAGCCTACGGTGCGATGTGGTGGGATGCAGCCTTGGAGCCAGCTCCCAGCAAAAGCTACGTGCTGGGGTGCGTTGCTCCTCCACCGAGCTGGGCCAGAGGGGCTGGGGTGTGGGGTGATGTGGGAGATGTGGGGGGACACGTCACCGCTCAGCCGGCCGGGGGCTGCGGGAGTTCAGGTTGCCAAGAAAGAGGTCCCAGCCCAAGACCCATGGCTGGAGGAGAGACCTGGGCCACCACCAGGACAACTTCATAGACCTTCTAAAGAGAGGTGAGACCATTTGGGTGGCCCATAGCTGCTGTTTCAGGAGAGGCTGGGGTAGTGCCTGGTCCTCCCAAACCCCTCCTGCTGCGTGATGGGATGGCGTCTATGGGAGACAGCTCTGCAGGGTTCACCCATGGGAGCTGCTCTCCAGGTCCATGCCTGTGCTCTTGGGCTCATCTCCAACAGCCCGGCTCACCATCGGGATTTTGCTGGCTACCAGGATCAATGGGGCTGGCAGTGGGAACCACATCTGCCCCCCGACACCGTCCTCCTGCACCCTGCACCCCTCCTGCTTCCCTACCTCCTTCCCACCCTGGTTCCCCACTCCGCTTTTCTGCACTTCAAGGAAACAGTCCGAAGGCAAAGGTGCGCGGGGATTCCTTGATCTCCACGCTGCCCTTTCCAGCGCTGCTGTCTGGAAAGCTGGTGTGTGATTGAACAAGAAGCTGGTGATTGCACCGAAGGGAAGCTTCACTGCACCATTAATATCAGCAGGGGGCTTGGTACCAGCTGGAGGTGGAGGGAAAGCACCAGATGCCTTAACTAGCTCCTGGCCACCTTCCCCCAGCTCCCATCCATCCTGCTGCAGACTAGGGGAGGGAGAGATTCCTCTTGGAAATGCCCCGGAGTTGGGAAAACAAGCAGGTCTGAACACACTTGGGGGGTTTTTGCACACTGGATGTGCCAGGAGAAGAGGGATCAATGTGTGTCTGCTCCCAAAAGCTCCCAGGCCACGCAAGGGTGGGTAAGAAGGGATGGAGGGGGTGGTCAGGAGGACCTTCCCAGCTAGGTGACCAGCGTGTGATGGGAGGAGGGATGGCGGGACAGGACCAGGGCCGCTGGGTACTCAGCTGTGGGGATGCAGAGACAAGGAGGGCTTGGAAAGAAAGTGATGGGGTTTGGCTTAACGAGCACAGGAGATTGTCTGAGTCTTGCCTTGGGGAGAAAGCCGTCCAGGACGCAGCCGGGCACGTCCATCCATTTGGGATCAAACCAAAGGGCCGTATAACCCAGCTGTGACTCAGGGCACACTGCAGGAGAGGTCTCCGACAGGCTCCAGCGGGGGGATTCCCCAGTTCTCAGGGCTGGGGCACGTCTTCAGGGGCTGAAGTGAAACACCACAGATGTCAAAGTAGCCTTCTCCCTCTGTGGGATTTGGGGGGGGATTGGCAGCCCTCTTTGGAACTTTACACTTAGTAATAGAAGCTTTCCATTGCTGGAGGGAAACATATCGGTTTGTATTGGTTTCTCCTATAGATTTATTTGGCGTCACCTATGAATCAGGGTAAAGCTCTAGGATCATGGACATGCCCGTCTGTAGGAGCAACAGTTCCGACTGAAGTGGGCAACTCTCCCAGACCTTCATTTTGGGAAAGGGAGATCCTGGATGGCCCTTTCATCCAGCTAAGAAGGTCAGTGCGGGACATACTGAGGTTTTATCCCAGCCCATGGGTTTTCTGTGAAAATCAGAGACACAAGGTGACCTTCATGGGGCCCTCAGACCCCAAACCGTGAGGGCGTTGGCATAACAGGCACATCAGAGCGGGACAGAAAGCACATCCATCAGTGGGGCAAGTGGAGGAGTGGGCTGGATATTAATTAGTGCAGAAGAAGACGATGAATAATAAATGTTAGAAAACAATAGACCCCCTGTGGGTTTAAATTCAACACCAATGCAAAAGGTGGAGGCTCCATCATCACCTACACGATCAGATGACTCTAGACCATAACAGCTATCGGGAAGATGGGGGCCAAAGGGATGGAAACCAGTCCAATACTGGGGGGGGCCTTCAAATAGTCCCATAAAGAAATGGATAGATGTCTGGAGAAAACACAGAAGATAACTCCTTCTCAGGACAGCTGGGAGAAGCATCTCTAGATCTAATCCTGAGCAGGCCACAGGGCTAATTTAAAATGTTATTATTGGAGAGTCCCTCTATAAAAGGGTCTGCAAGGTACTTAAACTCAGTAACACTGCAGGAATTTAAAAATAAAGTTGAAGAAGTTCTATTGCGACTTCGTTTCAGAAAGGCTTTCCACATAAAAGTGGAGAGGCTTGTTAAAAAGGAATTAAAAGCAGCCGCCAAAAAGGGTAAAATTTTTCCAGGGCACCTAGACATTGTTTACAGATCTTCTATTAGATGATGAGAGCAAATCTATACAATTATCAAAAGAGACTTTAAAAGGGAAAAAGAATTAGCTGTTCTCATTAAAGAACCGACTAAAGGAGCCTGTCAGAGGTAAAATAGTACCCTTCAAAAAGCAGAAGTCAGTTCCAATGAGGAAAATAAGAAAAAGAGTGTGAGATGACAAATTAGGCATAAAACTATGACCTTTTTCTGATGAGCAGCTTTCAAAGGTCTAAAAATCTTATAACAGACCTTTCTTCTCAAACCCCTCAGCAGCATGTGGGCCCTTCCCACCATGGAGGACCCATCCCACAACCAGCCATCACTGGAAGAGATTGGGGAGCAAACTGGGGAAATCAAGAGTATCAAGAGGAGCAGATGGCATTCGCCCCGGGGCCCGAGCGATGGCTCCTGTGAAACAGCCATTTAGCGGTGGTGCTCAAGGGACTGTTTAAAATAACCCTGGTACCAACGGAGCTGAAGGTGGTAAATGTGATGATATTTAAAAGGGCCCCAGCAGCAATCCAGGGGACTGTAGAGCAGCTGAGCTCTGTGCTGGGCAGTCGGAAAAATATAGCAAAGGTACCAGTAGGTGCAAGAATAAATACGGAATAGTGGGGAGAGATGGTGCAGGTTTTGCAGAGGGAAGTCCTGCAGTACAAGGTGAACTTGCAGAGCGGGAGGTGCATTCGGCAAAAGCTTTGGAAAATCATCTTCATCGGAGGCTCTTAAAGGAATTAAACCACTGTAGTGCAAAAGAGAAAGTCCTCCTCTGCCTAATAACTGCATAAGAGTATGAAACACAAATTAGGAATAAATTAGCAGATTTTCCAGCGGGATAAAGGTGCCCAGAAAGGTACCCAGGGCCCTGCGGTGGAGCATCATCTCCAGGAGAAGACCTGGAGAAGGAAAAGAAAACAATTAGGGGATGAAGTTGCTGACAATATTTCAATATTCAGAGCTGATGGTGAAAAGTTACAGCAGGATCTCTCACCGCTGAGCAACCAGATGGTAAAACAAGAGTGAAAATCTGTAGCAAGACGTGCAAAATCCTGTGCGTGGGTGGAAGAGTCCATTTGTACCTGACCAGGTCGTAAGCCTTAAATGAGCTGTTACTGCTCGGGCAAGATAACTTCGTCCTTGCATACCCAGGGTGCAGGCAGTGTTACGAAAACATCGCTTCAGTGATCTGTGATAGCCTAAAAAGTAAATTGAGTGTGGAGATTTTTAGGGGGAAAAAAAAATGTTAAACAAAACAGAAGAGATCAATTTGTCGTTGCGCAGATCAATAATTCACCTGCTACTTAAATGCTGTCTGCAAATCTGTTCCCTCCACTGGAGGAAAAAAAATAAGAAAAAAGAAAAACTAGAAACTGGAAAAGATGCAGAGAGAGATGGGAAAGGTAAGGGTTGGGGAACGGCTCGGCGGGTGGAGAGATTACAGGGACTGGGGCTCTTCATCCTGGACGAAGGGCGAGTGATGGGCTGTGCCGTGAGGAGTGGCATGGGGGCAATTCTTCACGGTTCCCTGCAGCACAAAGACTGGAGGTATCAGCCTATGGATC
This sequence comes from Butorides virescens, assembly GCA_017310255.1. NCBI lineage: Eukaryota > Metazoa > Chordata > Aves > Pelecaniformes > Ardeidae > Butorides > Butorides virescens. The sequence goes on from JADKXX010004946.1 coordinate 222,593, forward strand.
AGGGCATTCGGCACAGCCAAGGAGAAAATGTTTTTTTTGTATTCTGGGTAACTAAACGTCTTCCCCACAGGGTGCTGTTGTAAGGTGTGCGTGGGCTGCAGGGTAACTGGGCAACTTAAGGGAGAGCATCTGCCGGGAGATCCAGCAACACGGCCTGGGTCCCACCGGCCTTGCAAGGCCTCCCCGGGGGGGATGGTGGGCTTTTCTTAATGTTATTTCTGGTTTTAAAGCTTCGCATAGGAATCCATCAGGAATCGCCTGAAATGGGAGGCCTGGGCCAAGCTCTAATTTGAGGTCAGAGGAGGATGAGGGGGGTCTCCATGCACGTGTTTCGGTGCACCTAGCCCAGACTGGAAAGGGAGAGCCTGCCTTTAACACAGGACATGGGATTTCAGGTTGAAACATAGGCTCCTACTTATTGTAGGGGACACCCAGCCACTTTTGCAAGGGGCCTCCCCACGGTACATCATGCCTACCTTCCATCATTGCGAGGGGAGAATCGGGATGATGGTTTAATTTCTTCAACAGCCCTTGAGGAAGATGGTTTTTAAAATTCATCTCGTTCTCCAGGAAAGCTCCAGTCCTACAAGCAGACAAGCACCGGTGTAACCGCACCCACAGAAGCAGGCGGCATCTCTGGGATGGGGGCCACGCGGCAGCCCCCCGCCTGATCCCCTGGGAGCTGTGCTCCGTGCCAGCTGAAGCCTGGCAGGTCATCAAACACAGCCAGGGAAAAGAAAACAACAGGGCACAGCTTCAAAGCACATTTCTAAACCGAAGCAGGACTCAAAGCACATTTCCACTGAAGCACTGGGAAAAAAAAAAAAAAAAAATTTTTTTTTTTTTTTTTTTTTTTCCTTACAGACTGCATTTTTGCCACGTTCAGGTTTAAACCATCGGCCACGGAGCAGCGGTGCATAACGGCAGCGGTGTAATTTTTCATTCTACTGTCCTGAAAACGGTTAAACCGTCGTCTGTTCAAGGTTAAACAACCCGACAAAAGTTCCTCTTGTGCTGAGTAGAAATAGGCGGATTTTCTGCATGAGAAGTGAAATACATAAAGTTTTGAATGCCTCGCATTGGAATGGAAATCCTTGCACCGCCCAGGCCCCGCCGATGATGCGCTTGTAATGGGGAATCAACGCCGACAGAGCCCGCACCCGGCGCAGAGCCTGCCCGCCTGCGCCCCAACGAGAAAATAATTTATTTTCTCAATCGAGATTTGGTTCATGAAAAGTCATTATTCTAAAATCAATGTAAACAAATCAAAAGGCAGAGGAGAGCGGCTCGCCGGCACGGGGAGCAGCCCCGGTGTCCTTCTGGTCCGTGGGATGTTAAAAAAAAAACAAAGCACACTCGAATTTTACACACCCACACCCACACCCACCCTTTTCTCCCACGCACCCCACAGCATTTCAGCCACGGTCTGCTGCGTGGGGTGGATGCTCTGAGCAGGGAGACGTGGGGTCAACTTGTTCTGCATCCACCACTGCAGGATAACATGCATTCAGATTTATTTATTTAATTTTTTTATATATATATTTATTTTTTTTTATGAATTTACAGCCACTGTAGATCACGATCTAGGAAACCAAGGTGGTTTTTCTGGTGCTGAGCCCAGGTCAGGGTGCGCAGCAGCTCCTGCTGATGGGCTCTGCATCTGCAAGAGAGGCCCCGGGGATTAATCGCCCCGTTCGGACGCAGCAACAAGGCAGAAGCCCTTAGCAAAATCTGCTGGCCACGGCTCACACACGCAGCGCTTTTTTTATAGCTCTTGCCACAGATTCATTGGCAAACAGAAATTTCTCAGATTCTTGGAGAAATAAACGCCTTTTGTCTCGGTTCCTTCTTGACAGGCGTATTTATGACGATCACAAAGAAAAGATCACAACAAACCCTGGCAAAAAAAAAGGAAGCAAGAAGAGCGAGCTGAGCTACAGATAATAAGTAACAAATCAGGAAAGGGAGGAAGATAATGGTTGTGATTAAAAATCAGATGCTATGAAATGAAGAACAATGGATATGAGAAGTAAAAGTATCCATTAAAAAAAAAAAAATCCATATCCAAATGTGTTATGGACAACAAGAAAGCATTTTAAATTATCTGGAACAAAAGAAATTCTAGCAAAATTATGATGCAATAGATCCATTTTTCGATAGGTGCAGTAACGCCGTCAATAATAATGCAGACGATGCAGAAGGGCCCAAAAACTGGCTCTGTGAAACGACGGAGACGACACATTTCCAGCTCTCAGTCCTCATCATTTGCTATTCCACCGGTGACTGCGTAGCTGCTACCAAATTGTTAACAGTTTAAAAAAATGCTAGGCTGCAACCTTAATTAACTGAAATAATTATTAATTTTTAAAAGCTTTCAATTAATTTTTAAACTCGTTTTCACCCGCAAGATCAGCCAACTTGTTTCTAAATTTGTGGAGAAAATCGCTAAATATTTTAAAAGAGTGGCAGAGTAAAGCTGGTGGTGTTGAGAAGAGAGGGGAAAATGGGGCTATGGCATCTCCGACCCCCGTGACGCCCTAAGGCGTCCCCCCTCCCTCCGTATGCCCCTGTGTGCTTAGGCTGGGTCTAGGGTATAAACTGCCCTCCCTTATTTTCCCCTCAGTGTCAAACATACAATATTTTTTTATCAGCTGGGAAAAAAAAAATCTTTCCAGAAACAGCTTGGGAGCCTGGGGTTTGCCCTTGACGCAGAACTTTGTTGTCCTTGTTATTCTGGAAAAAGTTTTGAGATGTTTTAGTTGGTTGGGTTGCAGCAGGTAGAAGGTGACGTGGAAGGCTTGATCCGTGAGATTACGGGGTTATTTTGGACATTCAGGGGCTTGCTCTCAGTTAAATCACCACAACTCCTGCAGAATATCAGCAAATGGGTCGCTGTGACCCTAATTTTATTAGAAATCCTGAAGCGGTACAAGCGAACCGATGTTCAACCAGGGAGATGATGTATCCCACCTCTGCCACACAACATGAGCAAATGAAAGCCAAAACTGGGTGATTTGGGTTCCAAAAGAGCATCTTTAAGAAATAACTCCCTCAAGCGTCCAGCTCTGGAGCCCTCAGCACAAGAAGGACATGGACCTGTTGGAGCGGGGCCAGAGGAGGGCTACTAAAATGATCCGAGGGGCTACTAAAATGATCCAAGGGCTGGAGCCCCTCTGCTCTGAGGCCAGGCTGGGAGAGTTGGGGGTGTTCAGCCTGGAGAAGAGGAGGCTGCGGGCAGAGCTGAGTGCGGCCGCTCAGGGCTTCAAGGGGGCCCAGAGGAAAGGGGGGGACAAGCTTTTTAGTAGGGCCAGCTGGGACAGGACAAGGGGGGATGGTTTTAAACTAAACCAGGGGAGGTTTAGACTAGATCTAAGGAAGAAATTCTTTACAATGAGGGTAGTGAAACCCTGGCAGGGGTTGCCCAGAGAGGGGGTGGAGGCCCCATCCCTGGGACCATTCCAGGCCAGGTTGGACGGGGCTGTGAGCAACCTGATGTGGTTCAAGGTGTCCCTGCTCCTGCAGGGGGGTTGGGCTGGGTGACTTCTGGGGGTCCCTTCCCACCCAAAACATTCTGTGATTCTGTGATTCTAAGCCTTCCTGGAGCTTGTCCTTCCTTCTAGCACACCACTTCTCTCCTTCAGCCAGGCCAGGGAGGCTTTGCAATAGTGAAGCGAGGATAAATTGCCGGCAGGACTTTGCTTTGCTGGGACGGTTGCTTGGGTGGGAAGGAGCATTTTGCTGCTGCTGCTTCATTTCTGCCCGAGCGAGCCTGGACCTTCCCCGTGACAACTTCCAATGTGACTAGTTGGCGTCAAACTACCAGAAATTTCACATGTTATTCCAGCTTTGTCTAATCTCAGCCTAACTGGGCAGTGAACTGGTCTGGAAGGGCCCCTGCACTGCTACAGAAGGAATTAACACCCGCTGGGGCATGCTGGCATCCATACCCTGGACCCCATGGCTTTTGGCATTGCCAGCTCTCCTGTATTTCAGCAGGGCTTTGCACAGTGGTGTCCTGGCTCCTAACACCAAGCAGTGGTGGGAATAGCTGGAGGGACATCAAACGTCCCCCAGGGCAAAGCCACCGCTGCGCAAGGGCACCACGGGGAGCTTTAAGCCGGAAGCACAGCGTCCTCCTCTCCCGTTGCCCACAGGAACTGCGTGAGATTCCGTAATCCAGGGCATACAGAGCCAGCAGGCTCCTGGCTACAGCTGCACCAAGGTTTTGGGCGAGCCCGAGCCCATGCCCAGCTCCAAGTTCCTCCTGGGTGAGTGACAGAGGGATGGGAGCCGGGATGCAGGTGCTGAAGTCAAAGCTTTGACACACGCGGCTGGGCTCGGGGAAGACCTGCCCGAAGAGCAGGGGGGTTGGTAACATCCATGCACTGGTCTCACGTGGCCACCAGCACGGTTATCAGGTCCCCAGCGTTATAAGGGCACCTTTAAATCAAAGCAGAGGATGCTCCTCAAAGAAAAATGCATCAACAGAAGCATTAGCTGGAAAGTTTCTCTAGGTTTTAGCATCTTCCTTCTGGTCCCTCTCACTTAATATTGAAGACATTCACCATCTTTTGGCAATTCAGTGCTTTCCAAGGCTGTCCGGACACATGACATCGTTCATTTTGATGCAGTACAAACATTAGAGATTTTTTTCTTTTTTTTTTTTTTTTCTTTCTTTCTTTGCCATAATGGGTTTCATTTTGAATAGAGTTTGCTGAGTTGAAATATCTTTCAGAGCAGGCAAATGTGTTTTTCTGCGCTGAAGCTGGGAGGGGGTGGATTTTTGGATTTTATCACCTGCACCCTGGGCTGAAGCCCCCAGCTCAAGCTGCGTGGGCAGGGCTGGCAGGTCCCCGGCGGCTGGAGGGGATGGATGAGCCACCAGGGACTGCTGCTCTTTAAGCAGCCCTGGCTGGGGGGTGGTCGAGATGGGTGTTTGGTGATGCACAGCGCTGCATCTCTTCCCCTCGTCCCCACAGAGCGTACCGGCTGGGACAGGCACCCGTCCCATCGATCTCCCCGGAGGATCTCTGGCGTCTGTAAGAAGCGGTGTTGGTTTGTGCAGCTCCTCCTCGCAACCCGTGGCACGCACGAAGCTCTGAAGGCCGAGAGGTGCATTCGGTGGGGCAGAGGGGGTTCGCGGACCTTTGCGTGGGGCCCTGTTCCTCAGCCACCTCCAGCGTAGGGTGTCACTTCCCAGCGCTTTTCCAGCTGGACAGCAGTCCAGTGGCCCTCCAGGTATCGAGCATCCCCTTTCCCTGTCCCCTAACTTGCCCCGGAGGGAGACATGCATGAAATCTTCCCCAAGCAAAAGCCCTATTTCAACCCTTACTCCACTGGTATTCAAAAATAGGAGGACTTGAGTTGAGCTCTCATCTCTTCACTTCCAGGAGCCCAGGAGAACAGCTCAGAAACCATCAGCTTCTCCATTCCCAGCCTGGCCAAGCTTGTAGAAAAAGCCAGAAAACCATAAAAATCAGCAGCTCTCTGGCCCCTGCAGCAATGGCTGTTATTCACCGTCACTGGCGCGTGTCTCGGGCCCATCACACAGCCCGGGGACAGGCACGGCACGGCCGCTCAGCTCCCACTCGGCGCCTGCCTACGTGCCGAGCACCACGCTAGCGCACACACGGCAGCGCTGACAGCGCGTTCACACCTTGCACAGCACCAATCCTGCCCGGCCAGGGCCAGCCCTGCCATGCCGTGGTCCTACCAGGGACGATGCTTTTCCCTGGCACTGCTTGGGCAGGGCTGATGCTTTCCGGCCGGGAAGGGTGAGCTGGGGGGGGACTGGTGCTTCTGGTCGTCAACAGAGTCCTTAAATTCCCACCAGCAGGGCAACACTTTAAAGTACATTGCAAAGGGTGTGGAAGGACAGGCTCCCCTTGGACACGCTGAAATATTTATATTGTACTTGCAAGGACCTGGCCTGGCTTGTATGCCTGTTTGCCTAACGGATGATGGCTTGATAGCTGCAGCGGGGAGCTTGTTAATTGAATTCCTAAAGGACTAATTATGGCAGGAATAAGAGAGCTCTCTGTCATCTCACAGGTTTTTCCATGCATCTGGATTTGAGGGGGCTGCAGGAGCCGGGACGTGTTGGCAAGAGGAGCCGTGCTGCCCTCGCCCGTGGCATTGCTGCCCTCCTGCTGGGCACAAAGAGGGGTGATGCCAGGTTTTGGGGAGGTGCCATCAGCTGTTTCCCTTCTCTGGGCAGTGGAGAGGTGCTCAGCTGGCCGGGGACAGCGGGGTGCTAAGGTAAGTGGGAGGAGGTGGGTGCAGCACATGCACCCCTCTAACCCTGCGGAATTTGAGGTCCTGCTATGTGTGTCTCCGGTGGTGCCGTTGGGTGGCTCCTGGATGGGACCCTTCTGCTAAAACCAGCACAGAGAAAGCAGCAGGGCCCTGTGAAGTCCCCCATGGGCTCTTGCATGCCCAGGAGAAAGGGCATCTCTGGCCTGGGGGGCTTACAGGCTCCCTTCGTGATGGCAGCCCTCGGCTCGCCGCCACTCCGGGGCAGGGCTTGACGTGGCTGCACGGCGCTGGACACGTGCGAGGGTCCCTGGAGCGAGACCCCCCCAGGCTGGGCATCTTGGTGGCCATCATCTCTAGGAGGGCAAGCTGCAAGGGACCAGTTATATGCGGGGGGGGGGGGGGGGGGGGGCCCCCCCACGGAGGGGGGGGGGGGGGGGGGGGGGGGGGCCCCGATGGCGCCCTACAGCGGCCGGGGGGGGGGGGGGGGCGGGGGGGGGTCGGGCTCTGCTCCCAGGGAAGGGGCGATGGGACGAGGGGCAACGGCCTCAAGTTGCACCAGGGGAGGTTTAGATTGGGCATTAAGAAAAAATTCTTCACAGAAAGGGCTGTCAGGCACTGGAATGGGCTGAAAATTATTCTTGGTCATTAAATGTTTTTACTGTGGTCAGGGAGGTCAAGTCACAGCAGGGCTGCACATTTTTCTCCTGTCCCTGGCTGTATATACCTGGCTAAAGGTTTTGGGGATGTCACAGCAGTTTGGGGGTGCTTGGGGTGGGTGCCCTGCATACTGTTGCCCAGTGCTGGGGTAAGAAGGGTGCAAACTGGTTTTTCATGGGGCAAGGAGAAGGCTGGGCTGTTTGGACCTCCCTTACAGCTGGCAATGTAGGGCATCCTATGCGCAAAGGATGGGCTGTGCATGGATTTCACGGGATCCACATCTCTGGCAGCCTCAGCCGTGGCCCCAGACACGTCTGCCCGGGGTCGGCCCCCTCTCCTCATCGCCATATGCCCCTCTTCTGGTAGAGCAAATGGCTCCCCGTGTGCCACCACCCTGTCCAGTCTCACCAGTGTCCCCATTGCTCTTAAGCCACAGGCTACAAGTGTCTAAACGCCTTGAAAAGCGAGGGACTGCAAGGTTTGTAAGGAGTACAGCAGCAGAGATTGGCACAGACTCTCGGTTGCTCTGCTTTCAAACTTTTGGGAAACAAAAAGTGCACGACACAGCCCAAATTGCCTCCATGCGCGGTTCCCCTTTGTGTGACCATGCTGGGTTTTTAAGTACCCAAACGAGGGAGATCTTAGGCCATGGAAGTGGGAAGGGGATCTGCAGCTTCTGCAGTGACTCTGGATAAACCTCATGGCAAGCTGAGCCGTCCCCAGAGGCTCAGATTTTGGCAGAAGTATAACCTGCAGCCCCCCCTGGGTCTGGGGTGCAGGGGTAGCCAGGGGAATTCTGCCTGGTCTGTAATGGCTGGGGTACAGGTAGAAAAAGGTTTTATAGACCCATACCCAGGAGCTGCAGAGGGGTCTTCTGCCTTGGTGGCTCCAGGACGCTGGAGGGCAATAAGAGGGGTATATCTTAAAAATGTAGGAAACGCCTTGCTGGAGCAAAAAAAAATCAGGTAAAGGCAAAGGGTGAATGTACTTTAGCCAAAGTTTAACAGTAAAGAGACTGAAGGTGGAGGCAGCTACAGAGAAATAAAAGAAATCAAATTTTCAGTGGATTTGCCTGTGCTTCAGACTCATTCCAAAAAGCTTGGAGTGATCCAGGTAACAAGGTAACGAGCTGCTGAGATGCTCACACTGCTTCTGGACAGGACTGGGTATTAATTTGATCGGGAGGGGTTGTGTATTGCAGAGCAGCTTTTGTTTTCCCTTGTGGTTATACTCAAACTCAGATTTCTATTTTTTTTTCCCCAAGGGGTTCCTAGTATTTCTAATGTCGGGTTTGTTCCCTGAGGGTCTCTGCCCCGCTTCAAAGGAAAGAAAAGGGCTTTTTCTGGGGGCCAGCGAGGTGGCGTGGGTGTGCGGTTACACAGGGAGTGGCTGGGGGGCTGCAGGATTGAAAACAATTCTGAAAGGATGGACCTACCCGCCCGGGGAGAACACTTCTATCCTGTCTCATTCTGTATGGTCGGTGATTGAAGAGGTTCAGGAGCTCCAATAAAACCCAGCTCCTGGGTTCTGTGCTTTTCCTTGGGGAAAAGGTGCGGGCAGGCTCTCCTGGAGCCCAGCTCCGGGATCTCGCGGGGGTTTGCTGGCTTGTTATCAATAATAGAAACGATGGTAATGAAACATCTCCGGGAGCTCCAGGTTTCGTTTCTCCTTCAGCCCTCATGTCTCAAAGGTAAACTATTACATTGCCAATATTGAGTGCGGCGTTGTTTGACAGTATGAAGGCTCCAGTTCCTCAGAGGTCATGTTTTATTTGATTTTGGCCAATTGGCAGTTCCCTGTGTTTGCTCCGGGAAGCAAATGTCTTCTTGGTTTCTGTGCCAATGCCAGCAGCAACCGAAGGTTTCCCAGGTGCCTGGGTGTAGGGGGGGCGCAGATCTTTACCACCACTCTGCCCCAAGGCTGGCAAACAGAAGATCCTGTGCCCCTGCCTCTGAGGTCTGACGCTGAGCCTTTTTCCAGCATCTTCTGGCTTCCAGGCTGGAGAACCTGGATCCAGGCCTCAGATGGAGCAAAACTATTTGAACCGAGCAGGAAAAAACCCATTTTGTGCGCAGACCTTGCAGCAGCCATCTCTCCTACCGCTGCTTTCCATGGCACCCAGCCGATCTCTGCACGTACGGTGGCCAAAGCTCCCGGGTGCCCGGAGGAGGGATCAGGGTTAGGAGTTTTCAGCATTGGCACGTGGATGCCTTCCAGCGCCCATGATGGTCTCGCAGGTGCCCGGCGTGTGTTTCCCACCCCGGGAAATACCAGACTTGTTCCAAACCAACAGTCCATCAGCAGTAAGTCCAACCTGAGCATGCTGAACGCATCAGTTCTGGGGTCCTGCCAGTCATGTCAGCCCTCTGGAAGACACGAAAACCCTTTAAGATCTTCTTGCTGTGTCCTTAAGAGTGATAGCAGAGCTAAAACAGATTGATCAGAAGCGGGTTTGCATTTTCTTCTGGAGAGTCAGGCTTCCCAGCTTTGGGGTTTGGATTTTGTAAAAAGAATACATCTCTGGGGGGAGGCAGGCATATTCCACGAACAGTTCGGTATGGTCTGAAACACGACAGCAAGCCTCTGCTTAAAATTACTGACACAGACGGCTCTGGAGCAGCCCTGCCATGCTCCCTCTTCGCAGAACCACCAGCCTAACTGGGAACCCCGACACCCAGACTGGGAACCGCCTCTCCATCTCCGTTAAGGCTCCCTTCCCGACACAAGTTATTGTCAGGCGTTGTTTGCATCTCCTGCTTCCTGGCCGAAGATTGTTGCTGCCAGCTTGCTCTTATCCCATTTATTATATAGGTTGGTTTATTTGGTTTTATTGCTTCTTTCACCTTTCATCTCATCGAGGTACATTTTTTTTCATCGCTTTTTTAATCAGCCTGGCTTTTTCGAACACATTTAGGGCATCTTTTTAAACGGTCTTCAACAGCTCTAAATTAATCACTCCAATCATGATGACAATTTTCCTCCCCGTTTCTAAATGTTTTCAGTGGGGCCCTTCTCTGGCCGCAGCACGCGCCTGTACCCGTGCCCAGGCATGGATCGTATCCGGGCAGAGCGACAACATCAGGGCATGGTAGATAACTGTTAATAAGGAGTTTTGCTTGGTGATCAGTTCACCTTAATCCATTAGAAAAGGTGCTATGACAAGCAATATTCTGAAGGCAGTGAATACTTCGAGCTGGAAAGTAATCAAGAATCTGAAGCTTCGAGGATGGGTGATTAGGAGCCGCCCCGAGACCCCCCAGGAGCCGTGCCTGGAGCCACGGCAGCGCCGGGTGGGCTTACCTCCCTCCACTCCATCTCCATCGCTCCCCCCAGGGTACCGTATGGGGACAAGAAGGAAAAATTCTCCTCCTTTTGAAGAAGTCCCTCAAAAATCCCCAGTCCACGGGCACAGGCTGAGCAGCAGCAAGTTACCATGCGTCGGATGTTTTATGGGAGATGCTGGGGGCTGGCTCCTGCCTCCTGGCACTTTCTTAGAGAGAAAATAAATCTTGAATTACCTTGTTTTCATTTCCAATAAAACTGCATGTTGGCAGTTGCCTTGGAGCTAATAATCTGACACGGTGCTGTGCATCTGTGAATGTCTGTAGCACGGGTGTGCTGGTTCTGTGTTTGAGACCGACAGTGCAGCACGATATTGCTCTTTCCCTACCACTATATTGTGTTCCCAGCGCATCGTAATAAAAAGAAACAGGAAGGTAGGCGATTTATCATAATACAAAAGTAAAAGGCATAATAATGTAAATTATGCACATTGTTAACCCCAACTGTTGCTCTAAAATGGACACAAATTCTGTAAGAAAATCATCTTTAGGTTGAGCCATGACAATTTTCTCTGTAGGGCTTCCCTGTAGGTGCTGGAGGACCCACGTGTCCTCTTCTCTTGAGGTCTTGGAGCCCTGTTAATGCCCTAACAGTGGTGTAAGGTGCCTGCTCCTCCCCGGGGCCGTGTCGTGTTACCCATTGCAGTACCCCCAGGCATGCTCCTGCTCCACCAGAAAATCAACATCAGGTCAGGCAGAGCAGATGGGACTCACCGGGCTATGGTGGACGTGGACCTGTCACCACGGGCTCCTCCTCTGTTCCAGGCAGGCAGACGAAGTCAATGGCACAGCTCACCTCCTCCTGCAGCAGATGTCAGGTTAGGGTAGGTGAACTACATACACACACCCCAAAGTGCTGTCTGTCCCCCCGGCTTTGTAGGAAGCCAAAAAAAGCCAGCTTGGATACCTCACCTTGATGTCTAACGTTGCCAGAGGTGAATCCTGTGCCATCCTGATGTGCCTTCAAAAATATAAAGAGGGGGATAGCATTGGTGTTGAATGCCACCTCCTTTCCAATTTCTCCCCTTCCTTTCCAATTTCTCCCCTTCCTTCCCTACTTCCCCCCTTCCTTCTCTACTTCTCCCCTTCCTTTCCAATTTCTCCCTTTCCTTCCCTACTTCTCCCCTTCCTTTCCAATTTCTCCCTTCCTTTCCACTCACTCCTCGCCCTCTTCAAAGAGGAAAGAGTCAGTTTAAACTGTTTCACCAGACCACCCTCATCCAAGGCAAGCGGGCTGCAGCCTGAGTGGGATTTCCCAGCCCCCTCCCAGCACCCAGATTCCTAAAGCTGGTTTAAAGGGACTTAAAACCATCCTGCGTAGAATTTTCCCTTGCAAAAAAAAAAAAAAAAAAAAAAAATTAGACCTCATGAAAATAAATAATTCCCAGAGGAAATTTCAATTTGATTACAAATATTGACTTGCTTGGGGGAAGTTTTTTTTTAAAGAAAAATCCATTTGGAATCAACATTTTCAAATTAAACATGTATGTTCGCTCTGTTATAGTACTTAACTTGGAAAAATACCAATTTTGTTTCCAATGGTTGGGGATTTTAGGAGTTTCTTCCATCCATATTTTTCTGCAAGAGCTGAACAAAAGAGATGCCTTAAAATTGGGCAAAGCGGGGAAAAGATTTGTTTTAATTTTGAAGGATTAAAAAAATGTAATATGAAATGTTGTAAATCATTTTCATGCTTCTAAAAAAACCCATAAAAATGCATAAACATGTTTATTAAAGCTGTAGCCCCAGGAGATGCCTGGGTTGCAGAAGCACCAGGCGGAGCAGACACGGTGGGTGCTGTTCCTCTGGCATCGCCCGGATGGTCTCCATCCCTCACTGCTCCCATTTCCAGCAGGTCGGGAGGGATTTTGTGTGGATATGGCAGCCACGAGACGCAGGAGGTGAGCAGATGGGTGGGAAAAACTTGGTGGTCTACCAACCTAGTGGTGGCACCAAGCTTTGCATAGGCTTCCCATCGCTTCTCCATTGAACCCACGAGCATGGGGACCCTCAGCATCCAGTCCCCTAAAGCCATCCAGGCCAGTAGATGTTTGTATGGGTCACTGAACTCAGTTTAGGGCGTCACGCCCCACCAAAGCGGTATTTCAGACACCCCTCTGCCCTTCTGGGGTTTGGCCCTGCTGGACAAAGCAAAAACCAACTGTGCAGGACGTGGGGTTTTTGTCTTTTCCCCCCAGATTCTCTTTCTCCACTGAGAGCGATCCCTCTGCTCTCAGAAATGTTGAAGTTGAGCTGAAACACCTCAGAAACCTCAGGCATTTCAGCACATGGGGTTCTTGGGTGTGAATGTGCGCTGCTTTTGCCGCTTTATAGATTGAAAAAAAGGTAAGAAACCAACTTAGCTGCATCCAACGTAGGAGCTTTGTCAGGGGAGAGAGGTAAATGGCTCTTTGTACGGGAAGACCCTGGCAAGCTCGTGTCCTGCTTGGGTTTGGAGGGGAAGGAGTGGGCAGGAGGAAGAAGGAGCTGGAGGCGCAGCAACCTTCTTCTGATGTAGACAAGGTTTCTACACACAGACATTTGTCCTGCCAGAGGTACTGACAGAGGCCAGCCTTCAGCCAAATACGCCCCTGCCAAAATAAAACCAACACATTTATCTTAAAACTAAAAAATGATCAACGTAAGTGACCCTGCCTGGAGTTGGGGGTCTCTCGCAGCCTGAATCAGGGGGCAGAGGGGTTAAGCTCTCCCCGGAGTGGGGACCACCCCAGGTCCCCAGCAGCAGCAGCAAAGGTCCCTGCTGAAGCTGAGCAAGCTCTAGCAGAGACGCTGCTCGCTGGAGGCATCCAGGTATCAGCCCGAAATTACTCCGGAGAGCGGAAGTGCTTTTTAGGAGCACTCTATTAATAGATGCAGATAACAAATCCCTGATAACAAATGCAAAAAGCCCTTGGACTGAAGGCCTGTTTGCCCAGGCGATATCCCCACCGAGCGCAGCAGCCATTAGTCGCAGCAGGAGGCACCGGGAGCAGCTCTCTTGCATCAAAGCAGGAAAACAAATGCCTGAACTGTTTACCGTAGCAAAGGTGCAATTTCTGCACCTCCCCAGCCATACCCTAGCCATACCCTCCACTAAGCCATGCTCGAGCCCATCCCACACCACGCGTGGCACAGCAAAGCCTGGAGACCTGGTTGCAGTCCGCCGTGCCCGGTGTTTGCCCATCTCAGTGGCGAGCGGTGCAGGTGCCCGGCGCTTGCTCTGTCACTCCTCAATATTCTTTCTTAAACAATTGTGTTTCAAATACACTACTCTGAGCAGACATGATTAAGCTGTTTAGGACAAGGGATGTTGCCAATGAGGATGACCTCTCTTAAGGTTAATTAATCATTTGTAAACTGACCTTTGGATGTATGCATTATTCATCAATACTCCTGAATTAACAGGCCAGATCATTTTCAGCCACTGGGTTTTTTTGTCAAAGTCTTCAAGTTATTCCATAACTGAGGGCAACTGCTGAAGTACAGGGAGGGCAACGCCCCTGGGTGCTGCGTCTGCACGGGATGCTCATGCTTGCCCGTCATTTAGACCACATCCTGGGCTTAGGCTGGACCACAGCCCAACAACGGCTTTTCTCCCCCACCTGCATATTTCTTCCTTGAAGCCTGACTGACCTTAAACTATCCTGAAGACTCCTCTCCAGGAGCTTGACATTTAAAAGCACGGTGACAGAAAATAACTTCTTCTAAAAATATGTGTAACTTATTTACCAGCCCGAGGAGAGGGAGAGGAGAATTCAAATGAAGGCATACATATACATCGCGCTGCTCGATTGTGACTTTTCGCTGATGCTGGTGGTAGCACCACTTCCTCCTCCAGCAAAGCTGCTCCTTGCATTATGGTGGCATGCAAGGCTTTTCCCCCAGGTCCAAACTTGGGGCTGGCCAGGGAGGAGCAGGGACAAGGAGAGAGGGGATCCCCAGGTCCCCTCCCGGGCTGCAGGAAGAGCACAGGGTAAGGATCCCGTCTTGGGAGACCCAAGGAGCTGATTTAACACCTTGCAGCCACCAAAAGTAGAAGGCAGGAAAAGACAAGCCAACATTTATTGAGAAAATGTCCCATGGATCGTTCTTTGTCAGATTACATAAATGAAGAAGAAGAAAAAAAAGAAGATAAAAAAGAAATCAAAGACAAAACACTGCACAAATCGGTGAGCTCAGTACTCAGGAAACTGCGTATATCTCCATGGGGAAAAGCCTCCTGCACCCACGTCCTCCCAGGCAAGAGCAGACCCTGCACAAACGATCTCTTCACCCCATTCCCCACCCAAAACTACAGTGTAGCCACGGGGGAGCCTCCTGAACGTGAGGCGTTCATGTATCTTTAATTATTGTTTCAGCCACATAAATCCATGCTGAATTAAAATTCATGATGGTTCTAGGGTACAAGTGCAAACAATTTGTTCGGTAAACTTTGCTCTAATTGGCATTCTGAAAATTTCCTGTTAATCAAGCCCCTTGGGCTTGGTTTACCAGTGTAGTTCTGCCTGCGAATGTCAGCGCTCGGAGGGTGCACACATGTATGCCGATTTCAAGGGTCTTTATACGATATTAACTCATACACCTTGTCCTCACATTAATTTGCAAGTAATTTTTTAACAACCTTCTGTGGCCCTGTCTTTTATCTCGCTGCTTCATTACTCGAGGCAAGCAAGCGAGCGGAAGAGCATTTGTAAAACCCGAAACAAAATTGCACTCAGAAATGTCTAGGATCTGAACTGAGGGCACCTGAAATTCCACCCTGCAGGAGCTGCATTTCCAGTGGCACTTGACTCCAAGTGGCCATGGGAGAAACGAGAAGACTTTCAGGCCAGCACAGTAAATGCCAGGCATGAAGTGGTGCTGCTGCACAGAGGCTCCAGCCAAATGTGCCCAGAAACAGGACTGCAGAGGTGGGTAACGCTTTGGTCCTCTTGAGACGAGGATATGGACATCACCTGAAGAGTCAAGGCGTGAGCAGAGCTTTTTTGTCACCCCATCCCCCTATGGTTGGAAAACACCAGAAATGACTCCAGGAGATGCCAGGGTCTGGGGGGATCCTGCCGCAGAGTCCCACTTCCCACCTACCATCCAACATGGACCGAAAGGCCAATTCTGGCACCAATTGGCCAGTTCTGGATCTTTTTCCCCAAGCAACACCCTCTCTGCAGCAATGCCCAGTAGGACCCACTTGGGCCCACTGCCAGGAGGATTTTAGGAGCTTTAAGTGATTCCCCCCTTCAGTTCTGCAGCCTTATCAGGCTAGTCCTTAACTTACATACCGAGAGATTTGGGAATAGGAGAAGCTATGTATAAGCCAACCGTCTCTTCCCACCAGCACAGTAAGACAGAAGAATAGAAATAACAAAATAATGAGCATCTGACAGAGATCAGAGAAGCGGTGGAGAAGCTCTCCTGGATGGAAATACGTGGTAAGGAAACATATGAGAACTGGCAGTTCCCAGAAGAGACCAAAGATGGTGCACAACAGCAAACTGCTCCCCTGTGAAAGCAGATAAGAAGCATAATTAGATGGCATTACTGCAGCAGCAGGGTCTGGAAGCTGGAAAGAAATAGTACGGAAATTCGAAATGGGCACGTGCCTGAGGGGAAGAATAGGGGAATAGTACAGGTTCACAGCGTGAGAGCCGCCAAGTCTGCACACACAAGGTTTCGGAGGCAACCAGCAGTGGTCTGCAAATAAATCAGATGTAAAAAGAGAACAGCAAGATGTGTAGGGGCATATGTGCCTGGGGAAGGAGAACGGACTGAGCGTTCGAAGTAGGAATTTGCCCCGTCTCATTTCAGTCTTTATAAAAAGGTTACTTGTGAATGAAACTTAATGAAACAGGCTTTGAAGGGAACTGTGGAGAAGGCCAGCAAAAGGAAAGAAGTTTAAAGCCATTTGGATATGTCAAATGTATTCAAATTGAGAGGATCTGATGAAATGCACCCAAGAACATTGAACCCTTGGTGGTTATCTTCAAAATTTATGAAGGCGTAGATGTCCCTGGAGATGAGAGAAGCACCTCTCTTTAAAGAGGATACTTTAAAAAAGTTTAAAAAATTGCATAATCATCTTAATTCCCTGAAAGAGGCTGGAAGAAAGTCTTAAATGAGCAACTTGTAAGATGTAAAATGATGAATAAAATCAAAGAACATGGGTTTGTCAAGAACCAGTCATGTCAACCTAATTTAATTTCCTTCTTTGATAAAGCAGCAGGCGTACTTGATGATTGGGAAGCAGAAAACACAAGTGAGGCCTTTTGCATTTTCCCACTGGACAGCCTCGAACCAGCTGAGAAAACACCCTCTAAAAGCAATCAGAGCTCAACTGGGAGAGTAACCGCTCCTGAAGAGGAGGGACCAAGGGAGAAGGGGGTTTCTCCAGCCTCCACTACGGCTCTAGAGGAGGGGCTGTCAACCTTCCTCTCCATACAGCCGATGGGCTGCCTTTCTCCAATTTGGCAGTCCACGGCTTTGCCCAAGGACAGCTCCTTGCCCAAGGAAAAATGAGACTAAATCTTTGCTATGCTGATGTCTAGCATCTCATGTTGGTTTATCCCTAATTTCCTCGTGACATCAGCATCCCCATGTATATTTAAGTAGAACCATTTTGATGCAGCATTATCCCAGATTAACCTTGGATACTGGCATTGAACTGAGAAGATGCTTTTGGTGGAGCGTCAGTCACTCCACCCAGTTTGGAAATGGTGCAAATCTGTACCAGCAGCCTATGAAGTCTGAGTACAAGCGTGGAGGCTTTGCCGCTCTGCTCCCGGCCCTCCGGATGGACAGATGGACTGATGGACGGGGACCCTTGCAAGCCTCAATCAAGGGACTTTGTGAGCTGTAAGAACGGCTGCTGGAGGAATGCAGGAACAGAAGCTTTTGATACAGTTTCAAACAATGTGTAATTATCAGGTAGCTGAAAATTAGCCCATCTGTGCCTCGGGAAAAGACAATGAGAAGTTATGTGTTACTAATGGCTAAAAAGCACTGGCAACACAAAACAGGAAATTTTCAGTAAACTTTTTTCTTAAGGTAATGTAATTACACGGCGTAATCCCCAAATCTCCTGACTTTTTGGTGGGTTTTGATAAAGCTTACGAGGTCTTCATCCTCCTTTCATTTTCCTCTCCTCATTGCAGCAGCACAGTTTTTGGCATTTCGAGCAGTGCCAGCCTTCTGGCTGGGCCACCTAAAGCAGCAGATGCGGGTAACATAAACCGCCTTTACAACAGAATAGCTAACGACATGTATCAGGTTTTTCTAAAGCAGATTGTAAATACCCACAGTGCCTTTGCCACGGCCTCACTATCTGAATGCAAAGCACCCGAGCTTGTAATAATATTTTGGACAAAATTTCTGTGCCGGTAGATTTGGACAGCCAGCGTCTGGGTCTCTGATCCAGGTCAATGCACACGCAAGCATCAGCGTGGTTCAGATTTAGGACCCCTTTTGTTTTCTCTGCTTTTTGGTCCCTGCTGATCCAGCATGTAAAAAAAAAAAACCCACGCTTTCTTTAAGTGCCTTGAAGACCCAGTGATAAGGTCTTTGGGGGTCGGGGAAGCAATGGAATAGCATAAAACTCATGCAAACAGTCCAGGCAGGGTAAATAGCTCATGATTTTTTTATTCATACTTTTGTCTGTGGAATAACTGGGAGCAAATTGCTTTTTCCTTTCCTAGTCCAAATTATTCAGAAATTTTTTCTGCTGATTTTTGCTATTCTCCCTTTTGAGAGCGCTTGCTCTTGAAGATGGCCCGCTTTGCTCTGAATGGGAAGCAAATGTTGCCTTCACCTTCAGTGAACTTTGAAGCAATTGATTTTTTACCAGCATAAAAGAAGAGCTGAGAAGTGACAGCTCGTGGGCTTTGCGGAGGATGAGTTTTGCCATTTCACGACTGCCCATGCAGGAGGATGCAGGCGTCCCAGAAGAAAGATGACAGACGCTATTTCGCCTCGTCCCCGTTCAGCCACCAGCTCTGTCCTCTTTCACACGCGGGGTCCCCGGACCACCAGCTTCTCGGCAGCCGCTGTGCAGACGCTTTAAGCAACTCATAACAGCGAGGACTCCAAGGAAAATTATTCTCGCTAGCTTTTGTCTGGTAATCTGAGGTCAAGAAAACAAACTGCTTCCTCCCCGCTCTCTCCAGCGCTGCGGTGAGAAATGCAGCCAAACTCCGGCACCGAGAATAAAGGCAGAGTTGGCACAAACACAGGAGCTTCTTAAATGAGTTTGCCATTAGCCGGAAGGGCTGCAAATTGAAGCGAAGATAAGCCCCTTAGCATTTCCCTTCTTTAATCCAAGCCTCATAAAAGCAGAGATGTGTTCCTATTCAGTGGGCTTTATACAGAGGCAGGTATTTCATTTACCCAAAAAACCCCTGGATCGGATAAATTATTAATGTTATTTATAAAGGCAATTCTGCCATTCAGCAACTTCTTTTGGATCCCTACCCTTAATCTCACTGCTTAGCATAAGATACACTCCAGTTAAAAGGCAAAATCACATTCCCTTACAAGGCCTGCAAAATAACGGAGTGCTGAGGTGCCTGAAAAGGGGTTGTAGTTTAAATTCCGCTTTAAAGACTAATACATTTATCAGCGGCAAACATAAGCCCTGACTTCTACTTGCTTGTACCCTCCCTGTGTGCTGGATGGGGCCTCACTTGCAGGCATCAAGAGCCGTCAAAGGTACTCACAGAAACCATGGAGATGCAAAACATGCTAGTGATGGAGATGCTTACACCCCTCTGTAAGGCTGTGTGGTGAGACAGCAAGTAACCCTGTCCTCTCCTACAACGTGTCCTACAATGTGTCCTGCTCTGGGACACCACAGCCGTGACTTAGGCTTCTGCAGGCTCAGCCCTATGCCCACCCCGTGGCTCAGGGTGTTACCAAGGGCAAAGACACCATAAGAAACATCCAAGCGCCTCATCGAGCAGAGGCGTGGGCTCAAGCAGTCGGGTGATGGCGTCAGGATGCTCAGAGTCCCAAAACATGTCCTCGGAGACCCTGGGAGAGCCACCACTGTGGTGTCATTGCAGATTTCAGACCCAGCGAAATTAGCGTGGCACCTAACTACAAGGAGCAAGGCAATAAAGACAAGAAGCTGGGCGTCCTGGTGCACAGCCAGAATCCCAATTTCAGTTGCAACAGTGGGATGTGATGGACTGGTTCCCACTGCAGTGCCGGCGCCGACAGGTAAAGCAGCACCAGTCCTGTTGGCAATGAGTATTTTGGGGTTAAACGCCCACACTGAGGAAGAGGAGAGCCAGCATCTCCCCCCCAAAAAAAAGATGTGCTCAATCCTCCAGGAGGGGAACAACAACTCCTTGCTCCCACATTGGGGCTACACATGGAATTAACTAAAACATATCCCCCCCCACAGCCCCACGTACATCCTGGTAGTTGTCACAGCACAGTTGCACGCAGCCATAAGCCATCCTCCAAATTCCAGGGCAACGCACAAGTTGCATGCTGGGGAATGGCAGTGCATGGGAATTGCAGGGAGGTTTGGAAAATTTCTCATGAAACGTTTTCTCCACACAATACGTATGTTCCCCGAAATCTTTTTTTTCGGCATTTTCCCTCTCCAAAGGCTGCACGACAAACTGTTTAATTGAGCAGCCAGTGCCGGCTGATGTTTTGTTTCAGCACGATTTGAACCAAGGCAAAGTATTTTTGTTTGCTAAACTCGCTCAACCTTTTCACAGTAGGGTTATGACAGCAAACGTGTATTTTTCATAGACAGCGTCGCCCCTAGGGAAGAAGCACTCGGGAGGTTCGGGATGCTTTTCTTCTCCTGGGCTGGGTGCCGGGGACGAGCGGCAGCTCGCGGGTGGCAGCGTGGTTTGCCTTTGATCAGCCATGAGAAGGGAGGGCTCCCGCAGCTGCGCTTGAAGCTGGAGATGTCTAAGCTACGGGCACCACAGAGAAGCGCACTTTTATGTCAAAACGACTTATAATAAGATTTTAAGTTTGTTCAGGGAGCTGGAATGAAATATTTAAACACAGCATCATAGTAGCATTTTATTCTCATGAAAATGCTGAAATGCCATGTGCAAATCAGAAATGGTTTAAAATTTGCTTTGAAATAGCAGCGTCTTTATGCAACTGTTTTGTTTTTTTTTTTTTTTTCCCAGGAAGAAACAAATAGGGGGAAAAAGCTGAGATATTGGCCATTTCCTCACAAATGAGACGTCTGCTTTTCAGTCTGTTCTGGTGAGTCTGTTTGGAGCCATCGTTCCCATTTGGAGCAGGGAGAATCAGCCTCGAGAGCTGCCTACGTTGTTGCATCCAGCATTCAAATTACATTATCTTTGTTTCTTACACTGACGAGGAGACATTTAGGTTGGAGAACTCCACTGGGCATTAGAGCTGCTCTGAAGGGTTTGCATGATTTGAAATAAATGTCATAAAAGAAATAGCAAGTTCTGGTATAAAAGCACAGCTGTCCTACTTTTTTTTTTTTATTATTATTGGGGCAGTTTTCACTTTCTTTAGGTACAGTTTATTCATTTGCAGTTCTTAATTTCCCCATGTATGTATTCTATCTTATATTCTATCTCTGAAGCAAGCTTGCTTCAGTCCCTCCTCAAGACTCGAATAGTTTCTTGTCCAACTCCTTGCTGCTCCCAAGCAGCACATGGCTCCGGGCAGCTGACCCAGAGCCACCCAAGCTCTTTGGCACCTGGGTCTGGGTGGTGTTTGGGCTGTACCGAAATTCAGTCACTTTAATTTACTGAATTTTGAGAAATGAACAAAATTATTTTCAATGGGAAAAGCAGTTCTTTAGGTGGTTCTGGCCAAATTTGGCATCTGAGGTTCAAAATGCTGGTAAGAAAGGGTTATTCTATAACAGTGACCAAAATATACTTGAATTCAGTATCTTAGCAGGATCAAAAAGCCCCAAATCCCCTAAGACGATGTCTGACTTTAAAAAAAGACCTTCTGATTTGTAAACAGTTTGTTCATACGGTTTTTAAATATAAAATTCAAAGAACTGTAAGGAAAAAATGTTGGCAAGCAGCATAAAAAACTGCTTAAAAATAACATATGAAAGTGTCAGAAGAAATGTATATCATTTATCCAAAACACTAAGGATTGGAAATAGCTGATGTGATTGAAAAGAGAAGAGCAGGCATAGGAAAAATCCTTCACAACTGAAGGCAGGTCTAAACAGAGGGTGTAGACAGAAGCATGTCTTGGCCAGTTCAACATACAGGGATAATGTCAGGCTGGTACAAGATTTTAAGGCACAAAAGGCAGCTTCCTCAGCAGCCACGTGGGTAGGACATACCTGGGAATTTTCTAGTCCTCAGGCTGTAGGGGAACCTATGCTGATCCTAGGGGTTTCTCTTCCACTTAAGCTGTCCCGTCCATAACCAACATTTAGGAAGCCAGTAGATTTCCAGCCTGCAAACATTGCTCTTCTAATCCTTCCTGAGATTTGATCCAAATGAGCCAATGTGAAGCCTCTCACAAGTTGTAGGTGCCCTGTAAAGTAAGATAAAATCAGCCGGTTTTAGCAATGCAATATTCAGGAGCTCATGCTGTTTCCAGCTGATCCCAATTTCCCCATTATTCACCAGCTTGCTGTTCTTTCAGGCCCTGCTTTCTTGCTGATTAAGCGCTCTCAGCCATTTCCAGCACCCAAGCCTGCACCAGCCTCTCTTGCTGCTCCTCTCAGAGCCCACCTGCATCTTCCAGACAAGTAAATCTGGCTGCAATTTCTTGTGCCGCAAATGCAGATCCTAATCAATGATGTTCCCACCATACGGATGGAAACAGCACTTATAATGAAGCTATGCTTGGAAACCTGCACACAAGCAGTGGCGTGTTAGCTGATGCTTTTGGCCATGTGCCTTCCTCACTCACCTCCTTCTTGCTGCTACAAACAGGGAGGCAAAACTCCTGCGATCATCATGCAGGTGATTAGAGGAAATTGCATTCCTGAAGTGCTCCATGGCTGCAGCCCTGCTTTAGCTCTTGACTTGCCTGCTGGTAAGCTGCCAGAGAGAGGGAAGTGTAGGCATAAAATGAATAGCAGAAGAGATTGCAGGTAATTATGTTTCTTAAGCTGTTAACAGGATTGGCCATTTGATAAATGAGAGGATTTGGGAATGTTTTGTCACTGACAAGCCATTGTAAGATCCGAGTGGAAACAGAAGCGTTTCTCTTCCGTAGCATGAACAAGAAGGAAATTCTCTCGGGATGCTTATGCACCATGAAATTCATCTGAAACCTGGATGCCAGTGCATGGAGGTGAAAGTACAGATATAAGACTCCTTCTGCTGAAAAAAAAAGAACCAGGTCTTTTACATGTGCTATTAATTTGGTTTTGGTGCCCTTCCAGAGTCCCCAGAAGCCCCTGTTCTTTTATGGTGCTCCCCTCCCCCAACCCTGCATATGGTTTTGGGTGCCACCAGGGTCCCTCAAATCCCTGCGTCTGCTTTTCAGTGCTCTGAATCCCTCTGTCTCCCCTCTGGTTCCCTCAACCTCTTGGTTTGCTTTTGCAGTTCCCTAGCTAGCTGGAGAGGGGAAAGGGAAACCAGCGCTGCTCTGTTTGTCCTTCTGCTCCAACAGTGCCCTTTGGGGTGGTTTTTCGTACCCCTGAAGGCCCCTCTGTTTCTTTTCCAGTGCCCTCAAGGGCCTTGGGGTGCCTTTTGGGGTACCCTGAGCTTTCAATCTGCTTTTTGGTGTCCTCCACCCCTTGAAATCTGTGTGCTTTGGTGCTCCCAGGGGCCCACAAAGCAGAAGGACCCACGGTCTCACAGCCATCTGCATGGGGATGGGACGCAGGGACGCATCTTTTTAAGCCACTTGCTAATGAGTTGGTCTGAAGCAGAAGGGCAAGATGAGAGCTGGACCTGCTCCAGGGGAGGGGAACCGGTACTCACCCCAGGGATGGTGCATGAGGCTGTGCTGGTGTGAAGGGTTTTGCTCTGCAGCAAGGGAAGGTGGTGCTGGTGAAGTGAATTGCAGAGTTTAAAGTCATGTTAAAAATCATCTCGGTTGTCAGCACTGCGTGGCTGGTGGCTCCAGGCATCTCCCTCTGCTGTGACCCCTGGAGACGACATCCTGCCCGGAACAGATCTCACTTTCACTGCAGATCCCAGCACTGGAGGTCAGAGAAAGTGGTAAGCAAAGAATAGATAAAATGCCCTAAAACTGATCCCTTGTGCTGCTTTCTGGGGCTACTTCCCTCTGCCAGGGCAGGTTCCTTGCAGGATCAGAGCCCAAGACAAACCCTGTTTGTCTGCAAGAGCAAAGGAGGAGGGGAAGGCTCCCCCAAATCTCCGTCACAGCTTTGCTTTACCTGTTTTTTAGCAGCCAAAGTTATTTGTATTGTTTTGGTTTCCCTGCAGTTTTTAGCAGGGAACGGTTACTAGGAAAAAGCTGGTGCCCCTCAAATCTCATTTTCCCAGCAGAGCCTGGGCAATGGGCAGAGGAGATGCACTCCTTGCTTCAGTCCTGAAAGCAGTCTGGAGCAAGGGCTGGGTGCCCAAGGAAGAGAGGCAGGGTGAGGGCAATAAAGCTGTTTTCTTTGTAGTACACCCTGCACTGGGCAAGCAATAGCAGAAATTCATCCAGACAGCCTAGACATGCACACAGCCCCACCTTATTCACAGAGACAGGATAAGCAGCCCCATCTCCAGTGCCACCACCTTGGGAAGAAAATCCTGTGGTCCTGCCTGGCTAGCATTGCCAGCAGGGCTGGCTGCCTGGCTCTGGGGAGGCAGGTAAAGCAAACGCTGCCTCTTTGGGAGATTTAGGTAGTAGGAGTCACAAGTAAATTCCTGCAGTTTTATATTTGAGCTCTTCCCACAGCAAAGTGGTGATTCAGCCTGAATAGGGTATTGGGTAGGAAGAAGAGACGTGTTTTGACCTCAGCTGCATTACCTGGTAGCAGCATCCCAGAGGGATACAGCCACAGCCTCGGTGGTTCTGCCCTGGTGCCAGCTCCCTGAGCAAAGCAGTGTCCTGCCCGTGAGTCACGCTGCAATCAGCCTGTTTCTGTACCAACTGCAAACATCCCCCAAAATTGCACAGGGATTCCCTTTTGGGAAACAGATTTGGTCTGTTAATATATTCTGCTCCAGCTCTTAAGGGCTCTTAAGAACAGTGATCGCTGCAGAGACTGGGTTGTGCGGAGGCAGAAACCCCAAGTGGCATTTTTATCCTCACACAACTCATTTGGGCTGTGAAGTCTCTCAGCCCCCATCACCCCCTGCCTCAGACCCTCTGGACGGGTCTTGCCCCAGTCTGGCAACTTCCCTAGTGGGGTCTGCCCCCCACCCACCTCGGCACTTAAGCCTCATCTCATTACCCTGTAAAGGAAATCTTTGTAGAGACTTCTCTTAAAGGATTCCTTATAAAGGAAGTCTTTTTTTAGAGACTTGTCTTAAAAAGTAAAAAGCTGAGATTTAAGTGCAGAGGTGGACGAGGCCCAGCTGGAGCAGCTTATGCTGCCAGACCTTGCTCCCCAGCCTATGCGAGTAGCGTGGGTGCAAAAAAGCCACTTGGGTTTGCTTGCCTTCACACAGCCCGGTCTGCAGCAATCACTGTTCAACTTCCAATTAAGCTCAGAAAGACCCTTGTCTTTCCAGGTGCCCTACTATCCTCCCCCTGAATAAACACTTTCTACCACGCATTTAATGGCAACGATTATGAAGCACATTGGAACGAGGATTTCAGCAGCTGAAGCTGTGCTTGCTGAGCCCTTGCTGAAATGGAGTAAAGAGCAAGCTGGACTGAAGGGAGCATCTGTGAAGGCAGAGAAACAGCCCCTTCTGGCACTTACGCACTGCAAGGAACTAAGAGCTGCTGCAGCAAGACACCCACGGCTGCTGGCTGCCCCCTTTTCGCTCCACCACCACAGCCACAAGCTCTTTCTGATGCAGGAGCTGTGGGACAAGCTGAGGATGAGGAGCAGGGCAAGGTCTGCTCCAGAGATCTGTTACCAGGCATTAAGTAAACAATGCACTGAATAAACCAAAAGGCACCTTGCCTCAGTTGGGGCTTGCTCCACTTTTTATTTCCAAGAGGAAAACTAACCCAGCGTGATGCCAGCGTGCTTGATTCCTGCTCAGCACGTCCTGTGGTGCGGCTCCCCAGCAAGGGCTGCGGGGAATGGCACACACAGGCCCCTTCCTCCTGTGGCAGCTCCTTAAGGGGTAAATGAAGGCAAAATCCAGTTCCTGGACTTCCCTTCAAACAGGGTCTCTCTGGAAAACAAGGTCACTTACTCTTTGCAGCTCAAGCTGAAGTCAAAAATGGTGGCCCCAAGCAGCTGGTAGAGGGCGGGCAAGAGGTGAAATAGCAGTTATTCTTAGCAATGAGCACCTAGGGAAACAGAGAAATAGCAGGAACAGAAACTCCAGATGCTTTTCCTCTACAAACCATAGTACTCAAACCCCCGTTTTCACCCAAGCAGTGGCAGGCAGATGTGCACCCTGGGTTTGTTCCCCCTTGTGCCAGCAGCCCCCAGCCAAGCCCAGGGCTTCTCTTCCCCACACACAGCAGAAGCGAGAGCTTCAGCCACAGCTGGGCAAGGCAAAATGCCTCCCAAGGCTCATCCAAAAGCAGAGGGCAGCCACAGGAACACAACCACCAACTCGAGTGGGTTGTAGTTTGAGCAGAGATGCTTGTTCTTGCCAGCATATTTAGGAAAGGAAGATGGTTTGCCAACCCACTCCTGGATGAGAAGGGCTTCCCAAAGGGCTGACCCCCAGCAACAGCCTTTGCCTTTTATAAAACCCTTGCCAGCCACGGGAACTAGAATGATCAGAAAAAGCTTTTATCTACAACGAAGAGCATCTGACAAGGGAAGACCAAGCCAGCTGCTACCTTTAGTCCCAGCCAGCCCTATGAGACATGCCCACAGGCAACCCCAGCACCACGAAGGCAATCTCAGTCCAGAAGCCAACCACCACCCGTTCCAAACAGCCTCAGCTCAGCAACCGACCCCCCCCTCCCCCCAGCCCTCGCACCCCTGTGAGGGAGGCACCAGGCCCTCTGGGTGTTCCTCTCAAACTGTGGCTGGGAAATGCACCCTTCAGCTCAGATTTAACTGTGCTCCTGCTGGTTTGACCCCCATCAGCCTTTCCCATGTGGAGAGCACGGTCCAGCTCCTGCCTCTGCAGAGCAGCACCTTCTGCTTTCACTGCAAACAGCCCCCGCCCCATGCACCACACCGCAGCACAGGATGCAAAAGCCCCTGTAGCTGCCCTCCACCCCAGCAGCCCCAGGGAAAAGCCCACGCTGAGACAGAGGGATGTCTGCCCCTGGGAACAGAGAAGCTGCTCCAGCTCCACGGGCAGATACTTGCACTTATTGCAATTTCCAGAGAGAAAGGAACAGCATGGCCACCTGATGCTGTACCTGCTTCAGAGGGGCAGTGGGAACTCGGGGTAAGACATCAATTGATGTGAGAACAAGAGCTGGTCAGCCAGCAAGACCTGAAGTGAGACAGTGCAACGCTATCGGTTCACTTCTTACAGAGGAGGAAAAGGCAATACAATAAACTTGCTTCTAACAACATACCAAAAGAAATACAAGGACTTGAAAGGGCACAGGACAGACTCACAGACATCTGTGCTAGCCATTCATCTTTGCTCTTTCCCTTCAGAAGATTGTTCCCCCCAAAAAAGAAGGAAAAATACCTCTCACCCGGCTCTTCCCCCAGCAGCCCTGGCACAATCACAGCAACAAACTTGGCTCGAGGATGTGGCTGCAGCTTCCAGCCCTCACTGCCATCTTTCACCTCCCGTCAACCACAGCACCACGGGCTCGGTCCTGCTGGATAAATCACATGCTCCCTTTCTACTTAAATGGATGTAGCATGGAAAAACAGAGCTGCAGCTAAAACCCCCTCTTTTTCTCCCATCCACACCTATCAGCACCTGAGCCAATCTAGTTTGGGGCTGGCAACCTCCTGCCCCTTTTAGTTATCCTTGTGGTGCTGTTTAAATACGTGAGTTCCCTCGCTTGGGAAGTGGTTAGTTCAAGACTTGTGGTGTGAGTGTCTTTCTGTAGAAGGACCTGAAAGTAACCTTACTAATTTTTCTTTTTTTTATGATTTTTTTTTTTTTTTAAGTGGCTGTCCAGGTTACGCTCCATGTAGCTATCAGAGCCAGGTGCTAAGATTAAAGACAGACTGTACTTCCAAATTCTCGCAAAGAGCAAAGGGAGTAATTTAAATTATTTCTTAAATTTCAAGTGACTTTCAGTGCACCCTGAAGCCTTCCGCGTGGCTTTCAGTACCAACCAGAGCCCTCTGTGTGGCTTTCAGTGTCCCCACAGAGGCTTCTGTGTGCATTACAGTTCTCAAAACTTGTCTCTGAATATTTATTTTTTTTTTCTGCCCCATGGAAAATGCTGTATTCATGCACGGGGAGGCTCTGTAGGTACCTAGGCCAACATCTGAGTGATACAGCTCCCCTGATCATATCACAACAGCATCAGAGAGAGATGCTTAGGGGCAGAGCCCAAATCAGCCTAATCAAACCATACAACTCTTCCCTCCGCGCTCCCTATTCTAGGTTTTGCATATTCTCACTCCTCCACTATAATAATGTGTGCCCATCTGCAAAAAGTCTGAAGGCTCCACTGCTTGCTAACAACCACAACCCCTGTATGACAGATGAACCAGAAAGCAATAAGGAGGTTTTACATGCGCAGAAAGAAGTAGCCCCACCAAACGGCACTGGAAGCAGCAGCAAAGCCTCCCCGCTGGAGGAGGGCTCAGCAAAGGCAGCGTGCCTAGGACACCCTCTCTCTTCCAAACACCAGCCAAGGCTGGAAAGGACAGGATGGTCCATGTCTTTGGTACCCCAGCACTTGCCAGAATAACTGAGACTTTCTAGTTAATCTAGTGGAAATAGTTTTGAAGCAACCTGAAGGAAGCAACATGAATATGCAGCAAATATAGTCGAAAACCTGCTGTCTATTGAAATGGCTCATTAATACTGCACAGACAAAGCAAATGACTGATGCTTACTGCAGAGTTACCAGTGAACGTATTTGTGCTTGGTTTATCGAAGCAGTGCAGAATATTTCACCCCATATGGTTTGCCTGAAGAGGCTGTTTCAGATAATGGTTCTCATGTTGTTTCCATGGAATTTCAATATTCTCCAGAAGACACTCGCTGGAGCACTCCAGAGCAACCTTGTGTCATTTGGTGCCGCGTGAACTAGCAGAATGCTGGGTACTTACAATTAAAAGCGGATTACAGAAAAATAATAATGAAGTTCAACTTTGAAAAAAAAGGGAGCATGAAATGTTTTCACTGGAATCGGGTTAGTAAAACTAACTTTCAACATAATTTTTTTAATGGGAAGTGTCACTCACAAAATTTTATGCACATGGATAAAATTAATCAAAATCACTGGAAGAAAAGTAGCGCAAGATTAAGTATCCACAAAATATGCCTAGGCACCAGAGATCTCTTGGCAGGAAGGATGGAAGGAAAGAACTGGGACTCATGCTCCATCTGCTAATAATGAGAAAGAAGAGATACAGTGTGCAAGGACAAGAGAAAGGTTCACTAAGGAAAAGCCCTTCAGATTGAACGTGCTGTAACTGTAGTTATGAGAAAAGAAAGCCACTGGGCTTTAAGGTACAAAGAATGCAAAACCCATCCTACTCAGACAAATCAAAGGGCCATAGATTCTCTCTGCTCCCATCCTGCGACCTGTAGTGGGTGCTGTGGAAAAAACCTTTCAGCATAGGATAAATATATATTCTTTTCCTGAATAATTTTCTGGATTGTCAGTTTATAGCCTGTGGTCACCAAAATTTACAGTCCAAAGCAAACACAAGTGAACAGAGGGAGAGGATACAAGGCCAAGGCTTTGTTAGCCCGTGTAGGAGTAGCTGCACGCATGCATCTCCACACGCATGTATTCTGCAGGTTTACCTGCCCTTGTGCTCCATTTAGGGACAGCGTAGCGGTGCAAGGAGGCTGGCACAAACAAGAGCCAACAGCTTTGATAAAGCAATGAGGATCTCCGACACATGGTGAGGAAGCACAAGGTATACAAGAGTCTGGGGAGCACAAATAGCTTTTGAAAGAGAGGGCAGATTTGCCACCTGAACTTCAGTGATCGTGCAGTCATCTGTGAGCCCTCTTTTACTGCTTGCCATACCTCCAGCCCTGCTGATGTTGTATCAGGATGCCTCTCCAGATGGAGGGAGGACAGGCAGCCCTTCCCTGAGAGAGCTCTTCCCCAGATACTGCTGCTGAAGACAGTGTTCTGGTATCCTCATCCCCTTCTGTGGCCTGGTATCTACAAATAACGGGGTTACTGATAACAGTATGGTGTTTTCATGCTTTATAAAAGCCTTAAGTAGACCGAGTCTGAATGTTCACGCTGTGCTGATGGTTTCATGTATTTGCTGCCAGACCTGCACAGGAGGCACTGCGTGGTGCTGGGCTCCATTCCATATTCTTAACGAGCAACTTGAACAAGCACCGATCCTTCCACCTCCATCCTGTAGACGTTCCCTGGCCCCACCCGTGCCTGTCCAGCTATTTTTGCTTCTCTTCCTACCTTACATCTGTTTACCTTCTAAGTCCTCCCACCTGCCTTGCTTCTGAGGTCTGCCGGCACGTACTGGCTCCTTTGCTGTGCACGGCAGGGAAAATCTTGCTCATGCCCGAAGCCAGGAGTGGTGCTTGCTGTTGGACAAGGTCTCTGTGGAATACATGGCTGAACGCTGGCCAGTCTCAGCCGAACATAGGTAGAGTGACACAGCGAGAGACTCAGGACACGTCAGATTTCAAAGGAAAAGAAAAAATGCACACCTTTCACTGGAGTTACTCCTTTCCTAAACTGCAAGCCCTTAATTCAAATATTAAGACTCCAGCTTGTCAAAAGTGGACTATATGACATTGCTATTGGGGTTTTTATTTGTGTGTATGTATGTTCAATATTAAGTATATATTAGAAAGATACATGTATGCATTTAAAACATGGGGGGGGAAAAAGCTATCTTTTTCCTAATCCTTTTGCCATTTTACCCGATGCTTTAAAAGACGTGCAAAATACCAGACTGAGTCAGACACTCAACATGAAATCTTAAAACAATTGACTCGCGTGGTTAAAGTCTGGTAGCGATATCAGCAAAGAAAAACAAAGACAGAAATGTCAAACACTAGGACTGCATATAACTAGTTGTAAATCAATAGCCAGGAAAACTCCTGACCTACATGAACAGAAGCACGAAACAAAGAAACCTCAGAATAAAATCCATGGCTGACAGAGCTTAGCACAAGAAAGTTGTGTTTGCAAAAGAAATCCTAGCAACAGTACGGGGTCACTGCTCGGTGCAGACAGGAGAATTGTGAAGGATTATGCAGAAAATGCAGAAGTGTTCAAACAGACTTTTACTCGGTATTTGGGAAGAAGGATGATTTGCTTTCGTTGCTTGAAGATGATGAAATACTTTCCAGTCTATTAGTAACTGAGAGAGATGTTAGAATCTATCAGCAATGAACATTTTTAAATCAGCAGGCTCAGAAGCTCCAGCACAGTTGGCAGAGAAGCTCTCGGGTCCACTAACGTTGAATGTTAATAGCAGCAGATCTGTAAATGCCCAACTTATAAAAATCTATTAAATGAGAAGGGAAGCAAAGGGAATCAATGAACCATCAGAGGAGAGAGCAACTCTGGGTCAAAGCAAGGGAGGGGTTTTTTCCATCCTATCTACCGTTAGGACAGTCAAGGGTAACATGGAGTCCAGTTCTCTTAACGAACTGGGGCCACCATCTTTCCCAGGCTCATTTAACCTGATGGCTCCAAGGTGCGGGGTTGTCACTCGGCAGTCACTCAGACCAAAGTTTTCTTTTCGGTAAGAAAACTTTGACTTCCGAGTTAGCTTGAAACCTCCTGCTCGAGTCAAGAGAGTCAAATGAAAAAGGATAAAGAGAGATGGACTCAAGCCCTGCTCCCCGCTACTGCCCACATGCAAGGTCAGATCATTTTCTAACCAGGATGTAGTCTTTTGTGAAGCTTTTCCTTAGGTGTGTACTTCTCCCAGTGACTGTGCAGGAGAAGCAGCTGGCTTGTGGCCATGAAATGTCCCAAACGGGCACACAGAAGCTCAGCGAGTAGTGCTTAGGAGCGCAGCACGGTGATGTGGCTGTCCAAGCTCTACCTCTCCCAAGTGCCAGCAAGAGACCTACTTTAAACAAGCTTGACACCCTCTTCTTGGTAACAAGCTGAAGTTAGAAGTGAAGTGAATTAAATCAGCATATACTTTGCGCTGCTATAAGCTAATTCAAACAACTGAATGGGGCTAGAAAGCATTATCAGGTATTAGACGCCATTACTGCTTCAGGATAGCACCAAACTATATTATACATGCCCAGCCGTGTACAGAACTTTGTCTTGTCTGTTTTCAACCTCCAAAAAAGTGTTGCACCAAACAAGCAAGTGCATAGTGGAAGTTGTAATACACTTTGTTTGATCTCCCATTTAATGTAATGAGGCTTCACTGAAAAAAGAAGAGCAAAAAAAAAAAAAGAAAAAGATTAATCAAAATCCTATGTGAATTTATTTATGGATCACAAAAAATGTTTCTAGAATATCCAAGACATGGTCGAGGGATAAAGTTAGATGAAGTTAGGATTTATCTCGATTACCTAACCTGGCATTAAAATCCTTTCCACTGATCAGCAAACAGAGGGATAAAAAGATTTCAGAGACATTATGTAGGTCTGGAATAATTCCCAGTACGAGTTCCTATAAGAAGAGGAATTGTGGGAGGAATACAAATATTAATCAGAAGAAAAGGTTCTAAATTGGGAAACTGCTCTGGCAATGAGACAAAAGTCTAAGTCATTAGTGTAACAACCTCTAATCCCTATCAGAGCAGCCAGTCTCATGACAGAGATGGACGCGAAATGGCTTTCTCCATAAATATTTCAGTTTTGATTAATTCTAACATTCTATCTCTGGACGTAACAAATATGTTGTGAAACATATCATGAAAAAGCAGAGACATTTGGCTGAACAATCCAAAACCGTGTAGAAAACTCATTTTCTAGGAAATGGAGAAACAAATTTTAAAGCTGGGGGTTTTTTCTTAACTCAATGCAGAAAATTCCCCAGTGTCCAACTCTTTAAAATAACTTCTCCAAAAAAAAGCAGCCTGTCTAATTAAGTCCAGAACCATGCTACCGTTTTGACCCCGATTTCCATTGGCAGCTTCCTGACAGGCACCAAAATACCTTATTAAATTTTTCCAGGGATAGCACTTCTGATTTATAAAAAATAAGTAAATATTTTCTAGGTCAGAAAAGGCGAGAAATGCTAGGAACGGTCCTGCGGTCACGGAATTCAAACGGAGCATCAGGCAGTAAGCTCAAAGTCCTGCTATGGTGACAAGTACTCATGTAAAGCAGATCATCCCTACCCAGAGACTGAAGAACATACATATGCATACCAAAGCTCTGAGATTACTCAGAGCACTCTCTTTTTTGCGTGTAATTACAAATCTTTTCCTTTCAGAGGCTGTGCCAGTATCAGAAGCTCCTGTGACAGCCCCATGGTTGTGACAGTATGACTACGTTGGGGCTACATACAGGAGTGGATCAAGGTCAATCCCAGGTAAGAATAATCCTGTTTTGGGAAAAGTATTTTTTAGGCAGCCCCATTCTCTGCCCCAGGTTCCTGGGCAGTCCCATCGTGATCAAAAGCGGCTGGGGACAGAAGAGGGTGCAAACTGTCTCATACTGGCGCTGGAAGAAATGCATTTGTAATCATGGTCTTTGGTTGAGGTGCTTAATAAAGCAGGAATTTCATGTAGGAGCAGGAGGCTGCAGTGTTTTTCTACCAGGCTCACAGACACGACACGCAGGCCCTTGGGTTGTTCTGGGAGAGGACGGCAATTCTTCAATCAGCAACAGCAGCTCCCACCAGAACTTGCACGTTCTGACAGTGAGGTTCACTTTGAGCTAATGAATAGTTCCCAACTTTTTAAAAAAAAAAACAAAAAACCAAAGATCCCCAAAGTACTAATGGATTTTACCATGTTGCAGCTCAGCATACTTTACAATAAAGGATATAAAAATTGCCATCAAATTTACCCTCATTTAAAGGTTGCCACTTCTGATGTTATTACGGGCTTCTTATGTAATACCGAAGTGTATTTTAAAGGCAGCTGCATTAGATTCCAATTTTGCTTTTAAGTAGTGCTACCAATCTAATTAAATCATCATTCTCTGAGTTTGCACCCTGCAGATGAGCAATACTGCTCTCCAGAGTACTCCGAGTCCTTCTCAGGTCTGTGGAGCCAAATTCATGGCTGCCTAAGCGCGCAGAAAATACCTGCAACCATTTAAGAGCCAGGTGGAGATACCCTGGGGACAGTCAGCACAGTAACTCAAAACAGAAACAAGTATTTTTCTAAAACACAAAATGAATGACGAGAATACATCCAAACAAAATGGAAAACGAAAGCAGGATTGAAAGAAGAAAGTTTGGGACCATTATACACAGCTTTATACTAAACTAAACTTATCTACAGTGGCAGCCACATTCCTAATTCAGTTCTCCCCCATATCGGAGAGCTGGAGACCTTCTCCAGCCTTACTCTCCACAGCCCTGTGTATCTTGTTAGCTATTCCTCTGAGACAATTAATCCAAACTGACCGTGTTTGGGTCACTGCTGATTGTATTCAGGATCCCACCTGCAACTTCAGTAATGACCGAAATACCGCTGGTCAGTGAAACCCAGGGTGTCTGGACAGGGAGAGATAAGCTGGGCTGAATGTGGTTGTTAGCAGCTTAAGTCTTCCAAAACCACCAGAGCATTGCTCTAGTAAAGACTTAGATTTAGCAAGTGAATTCTAGTACCTGCATGTCAAGCCCAAGGCAGGAGCGTAACCAGCCACAAGCCCTGGGAACAGCCGTACCGCTTGGTGGCTTCTGGGATTTTCTTCAGTCAACTCCAAGGTGCTGAAGATCATGAGGTACAAACACTGCTTCTTATTTCCATGTTCTGGATATTACCTATGATAATGGATATCGTTTTATGGCTATCATTAGTCTCCCCCATTTCCTAAAATTTCTGCACAGGATTTCTTTCCCTCCCTTTCCCTCTCCTTCCACCAAAAGTCTATGTTGGACTATACCACACTTTCTACTCCTGGGATCCCACTTGTGGTTCTCTCTTCATCATGTCCCACTGACCACAAAAAGAGCTATTGATGGGGTTGTCACGGTTTAACCCCAGCCAGCAACTCAGCCCCACCCAGGCACTTGCTCACTCTACCATGGTGGGATAGGGGAGAGAATCAGAAGAGTAAACGCAAGAAAACTCATGGGTTGAGATAGACAGTTCAATAGGGAAAGCAAAAACCGCACACGTGCAAGCAAAGCAAAACAAGGAATTCATTCCCTGCTTCCCAGTGGCAGGCAGGTGCTCAGCCATCCCCAGGACAGCAGGGCTTCATCACATGTAACAGTGACTTGGGAAGATGAACGCCATCACCCCAAATGTTCCCCCCTTCCTCCTTCTTCCCCCAGCTCTATAGACTGAGCATGACGTCATACAGTATGGGATAGCTCTGGGGCCAGTTGGGGTCAGCTGTCCTGGCCGTGTCCCCTCCCAGCTCCTTGTGCTCCTGGCAGGGCACGGGAAGCTGAAAAGCCCTTAATTTAGCATAAGCACTACTTTGCAACAACTAAACCATCAGTGAGCTACCAACATTCTTCCCATCCTAAATCAACCCAGCACTATACCAGCTACTAGGAAGAAAATTAACTCTGCCCCAGCCAAAAGCAGGACAGAGGTGGACACTAGTTTCTCACTCACGGTCTCTGTTCTGGCCTCGAAACTGCCTTTATTGCCCTACTTAGCTGCCTCGGAGTCCTTCCCATGTACCTCTCCCTGGCTTTTGACAGTTGAATGAGTCTTCGTAATTCTGTTTGGCAGGACACTGTCTTCCCATCAGCCTTCCAGAAATTCTTAATTCATTTATACTTTTGACCTACACAACAGCCTCTGGCAATAAGTTCTACAATTCCATAATATGTTATACGAGAATGTATGACTTCCTGGTTTAGATCTGATGCTTAATAATTTCATTCAGTATCCTTAACTTCTCCTACTCTTAAAAATAATAGCCATCCCCTCTTCATTGTTTCCTAGCTAGCTAGGAGATCTCAAGATCTCTCTCCCACACCTGACTATTTTCCCTGTCCTGATATGAAAACCAGTCTGTCCTCATCCACTTTCTGAAGGTAGAGTTCAGATGAAAAAGCTTTCATTTAGTGTTGGAGTTTAGATATCTACACTTAAGTGTTGAAATTTAGATATCTACCTCATAGCTTGACACCTACAGGTAGGAACTCAAATTTAGGTGTCTAAATCTCTGAGCTAAATAACTCCCACCCATCCTTTTTAGTTCTGTTTTATTCTTTATGAGACAGGATGAACAGAACTGCAAATATTAATCATTACATGGGTTTGCCAAACATTTATACAGTGACATAATCACATAATCGTGTTCTTTCTTTTCCTTTTTCCCTTTTCTAAAAATTCCTCTCATTCAGTTTGAATTTTTTATTGCTGTGGTCACTGCATCAATGTTTTCATAGTTATCCTACAGCAACACTATTCCTGAGTAATAATAACATCACGTTCAATCCATAATTGAAAAAGTATAATATAATATGTATATTCCCAGACAAACTGCTTTGCATTTATTAGCATTGACTTTCACATGCCACACAGTCACGCACTGCCACGAGAACCATCTGCCTCTCTTCTCAGGGTCAGATTTGACTATCTCAGTTGATTTTGTGTCATCCACAAACCTTGTCAACTGCAATATTCACTCCCCCCTTCCCAAATCATTTATAAGGATATTGAAAAGCACAGGTCCTAAATCAAACGGTTGCATGACTAAGCTGTAGAGCTCCTTTCACTGGGAAAACTGATCCTTCCTCCCACTTTTTGTCCCATTTTGTCTCCGTCTTATTTACTTACAAGAGGACACCTTATTATCTCAGCTTAACTACTTTAAGAGTCTTTGGAGAAAGACTTATTGACATTTGTTTGGAAGTCTGTACACACTTTATCAACTAGATCAGCCTTACCTACAAGCTTGTTGACATCTTCAAAGAGTTCAAATAGATTTATGAGACATGGTCTCCTTCTGCAAGAACCGTAATGACTTTTTCCAAATAAATCACATTTATGAAATTGTCTACTGGTTCTCTTCTTTATTATTGTAGGTTTTAGCCACTTATTCAGTTTGGAAGTGAGATTTACTGATGTGTGGGTTTCCACATTTGTCCTGGAGTCCTTTTTCTCAAGGCTGAAGACACATTTGCCACTTTCCATCCTTCTTGCAGTGTGGTCAACTTAAATGACACTTTTCATGCTACATTTAGCTTTCTCTTAATCTAGTGTTTGAGGTCTTTCAGAACTCCTGATTGAGTATCATCTTATCTTGGTGCTTTCTTACTGTTCAGTTTATTGATTTGTTCCAAAATGTCCTCTGCTGAAACTTCATTTAGGGACAATTCCTCATACTCTCCACTGCTTCACCACTAATGTACCCCTTTCCAGCCTTCCTCTACTATTATTACAGTTTCCTACCCTTCTGCCAAGTTTCCAAGGCATTTATTATGTCAATAACTTCCTTTAAAATCAGACATTCTAGTTCACCTCTTCTAGGCTTCAGAGTTGCAGCATTTGTATAGATATATTTCTACATTTTTTATCGATCTAGTTGCCCGTTTTTCATGGGGCCTGCTTAGCTGGGACTTTAATTGCTGAGACCATTCTTTGCTATTTCCTTCCTCGATGTTATTGATTTCAGTTCCTTCAATTTTTCTAAATTACAAGAATTTTCTTTCTCTTGAAGAGGAGTTGTGATCTTGAGCCATGTGCTGTTGCTTATTTGGTGAGTTTCCACAACTGTCAACTATAAAAATACCCATTGCTTTTGAATGTTAAAACCTTGCAATCTAGTTTCATGTTGATTTATATAGCTTATCTCTCTTGTAAAAACTACCTCACCAACGACTGAGAATCTGCTTGTCTGGTCCTGTGACAATTTATAACACTGTGATTCCACTTTCAAGATTTCTTTCCTACTCATTCCTCTGTTGTCGGTAGCCACATCATTCATAACACCAGTTACCTCTCGCACTAAGCGTGGACACAAAAGTCCAGCAAAGGCCCCAAGAGCACTGCAGAAAATGAGATTTCCTCCCATGTTTTAATAATACATTTCATTAACACCTCCCAGTAGAAGAATTTCATGATTGCCCACTCATGTTTAATTTTTTATTTTCTCTAATTCCCATCTCTTTTCCTGGCATGCTTCAGGCAGTCAGTTATACTTTTTTTATACTTTGGTATTTGTTTCCTCTTGCATAAATGTGGCACGCAGCATTTGTTTCTTTTTATTTCATACTGTTGATTTCTGGATCACTTCCTCTAGTCTCTCAAGATCATTAGAAGTCTCATCCTGACCTTCAAAGTGCTTTTTGGTTTATCCACAAATTTTATGAGTGAGTTCTTTGCAAAATCATAAGGTCATTAATTAAAATACTGAACAGAGCTGGGCCCAGGACACATGCCAGCATGACTCCAGTCAAAATAGCCTCCCAGTCTGACAGTGCACCATTGCCACCCACATTACAGTAACATCACGTACCTTCTAAATGAAGAACCTCAAGCTATGAACAACCCATGGCCTGCCAGGACAATGAATTTGGCTGCGGTCTCCCTCACTCCTTTCTGGATCCAGACAAGAGTCCACAGGGAGGAGGGCTGCCCGCTGGATGGACTATTTTGAGTACGCTGCAGGCCATCCTTGCTGGGAGCCCACTTACTGCCCTCTGATCATGGCAGTATGTGGATCTGTCTGCACATATGCAATAAATCTCATTGCCCCAGGAAGCACTGGCTTTTCTACGCTTGCACAATACAGTTATGCATTAGAGGAAAGGCTGCAACATATGGTCTCTCCCTTATACAGAAACAAGGTAAGTGTCTCACCCAGCCAGAAATACTGGGCACACTGATATAGACCATATTTCTTTAGTCTGCTTCTGAGAGAATCATGTGGAACAGTTTCAAAAGCTTTCCTAAAGCAAAATATGTCCCATCTGCTGCCTCCTCTTCATCTACTAGACATTATTTTCTCAAAGAAGGAAATTAGAGTAAGATCGCATGATTGATTCTTGGTAAATCTATGACTTTTTTTTTTTAATCTTCTATTTGCTTTATATTGATCATGTAATATTTTTTCAGACGTATTTCAGGAACAAGTGGTCTCCAATGACCTGATTTCTCTTTTTCAAAAAAGTAAACTGTTTGCCTTCTGTAGGGCTCAGTGATCTTACCTGCCTTCCAAGAGCTTCCAGGGTAGTCACTAATACTTCAGTAATTGCTTCAGCTCCTGTCTTCATTGCCCATGTGGCTCTCACGGCACAAAGACAGAGAGTTTGAGACCAGAGCTTCTAATCTGGAAGAACAAAAAGAGAACAAATATAAGGCACAAAACCAGTGTAAAAGGCCATGAGGGACTAGGCCAAGCTCAGACTGCTTGCTCTCCTCTCGCCTTCGAGGAGGCTCGGCCCCCTCTCACGGTTTTAGCATAACATAGAGGAGCATAGCATAGCACAACGTAGTATTAACATAGCAGGAAGCTGCCTTCCAGCTGAGGAAAAGCACACTGACAACTCCAGGAAGGCTATACCTGAAAATACATTTTCAGTTGAGAACTTCCAGTCTGCTGTGCTGATGGGAATTTAAATACCAGCAGCCATGCATGTGATGACAGAGATTTGCTGACCTGTGGGCAGAATATGAAGGGGTCTTTTACAAGACACCTAGGTGGATGCTAGAAAATGCTAGGGAAGAGCATGAGGTCCTACTGCACATCACGAATTTTAAAGGGAAATGCAATCCAAGGGTCCTGGAAGGCAAAGTCAGATTGCTGGCTGGAAGATTTAGCCCCAGGGTACTGTTGACAGTTTCTCTGAAATCCTTCCAGTTAAACACACAACTCCAATTAGGCAGAGGGGAAGAAGACACTACCTGGAGGTGATGGTCTCCATCAAAAGTCAAAAGTGAAATCTGACTTTTCACAAGGAAAACATATATGATGTGCTTAATTAAGTGCAAGCTGGGGGAAATCTGTCATGAGCTAGGGAAAACAGATTTCTAAGGGTTGGTAAAACAAAAATACTCTGTGTACCCAGCTAGTTCAGAGAAAAAGCCGAGTAGAGGGATAGGAACAGTTCATAGGTTAAATTTTATTACATCAAAATTATATTGGACTAAGAAGCTAAACAAAGGTGCCCCCCAAATTAAGAACTATAAATGCATGTATATAAAAAATGGGGGTTTTTTAAACTAAAAAAAAAAACCCAAAAAACTAGATTAAGTAAAACGCAGGTAATAAAATCAGATCTTGACATAGCAGAAAACAGTAAATCCCAGTAACAAAACCAACAGTATACCACAGTATGTGGCCATAAACTACAGCAAAGAGAGTATAAGTCATAAAAGTGAAAGACTATTTTTATATCAAAGAAAATGTTTTAAGGAATCTAGTCAGACTAAAATTCTTCCTGGAAAAGACTATACGCTGAAACAGTTTGGCAGTAAGAATGTAAATGTATGAGTAGACTTATCCCATCAGTCACCAGAGGAAGAAGACTGAGTGCTTAATGTTGAGAGGTGAAATACTAAACACGGGGACCTCCATTATTCATAAATAAATCGATATAATGGCACAAAGGAAAAAAAGGTTAGAGAACCAATTTATAGAAACACAGTATGACTGCTTTTCAGAACTATTAGATCCTGAACATCCAAGGGGAGAGGCTGCTCTCTGCTTCATACTATTCAAGGTACAAGGGGAGTAAGTTCAAGAAGAGGCAGTCAATGAACCAACAGAGAATATGGGCTGCTCTTACAGAACAGAAAACTCTATCTCAAAGTGCAATGGTTATGACTTAGGAGGTCTTAATGGGCAAGGAGCTCACCACAAACACACAAGGTAAAAGCGTGATGAAATGGGAGAAGTGATTAGAAATAAGGAATCCGTTCAACCTCTGGGTACGGCATCACTGAAACCACTAGTATATCTAATTCTGATGTTCACATTTAAAGCTGTTGAAAGATTAGACTGGGGACAGAAAAGAGCCATAAAAAGTATATGAGGAGAGAAGAACATGTAACCAGCAAACTTAAACAGCTCAATTGTGGGGCGATTCGATAAATACTTTCACAAGGGGAAAATATCAACCAACACTTTTTAATCTAGCAGAGACAGAAGAAAGACTAAGGGCTGAAAAATGAAAGTGATTCAAACCAGAAATGAAACACACATTTTTTAACAGCAGTGATGATTAAATTTGGGAACAAACTACCACCTGAAGTGATGGATTTTGCAACTCTTGACATCTGGAACCTATGTTCCTGTGAAAAGTTCAAGTTTTGATAAATAAGAATTTTTTTTTCCCTGAAAAACAATTTTGTCAGAAAATTCTTAGCCACTGCTTGGATTTCTTGTCTGCTTTAAAGTGCCAGAGAAACAGCTTTGTACATTGAAAGTTGGTCAAAATGATAATTAAAAGCAGAATAATGGAATTCCTAGATAAGGAGCACGACATGGTAGGAACTAATTATCACAGTGTCTGTAATGAAAATTTTGCATCACTAATATTTTAGAGCTATTTGAACATATCTTTATAATAATGATCAAAAGAGAACTGCTTGACATAATCTACTTGAACATTCAAAAGCCTTCCGACAGTCTTTCTGAGGCAGGGCCTGTTCCAGAAGAATCCTGCATGGCCAGATATCATGGATGCTACCGAAAGCCAAAGCACGGACCAACATGCAAAGGCTACGCTAACAGCCAGAACACCGCCCGATATCACAAACAGGTATTTCACTACAAGCTTTGGCTTTCATGTGGAGGCGCTAAGTGGCGTTATTCCAAGTATAATTTTTGTAATTGCAATCAAGGCACCAAGAACTCTTGCATAAGTGCTTTTAATACACTACAGGAATGAAATATGACACATAAGGCACTGACAACTTGTAGAGCATCATTAAACATACCACGATCGTTAACAAATGTGCCAAGGAAGGGTAGTACATCTGTACGTAATTCAAGCGGAGGAGTTGGGCTCCACATAGTTTTTTGTATTTTCTTTTGAGCAAAATACTTTAGAAGACTCCAGCTTATCCTGAGTCAATAGAATGTGAAGCATCACTGAAAAAAAAAATCCTCTTGGGATTTTTCATTGGACTGAGAATTGTAGCACTTCTCAGTAAATGTCAGGCTTATCAGTGTTGTGAGTAAGCATCAGTTAGCTCTCAAACAAGCTGACTCTGTTAATTTTTCTTAGAACTGTATGTAATATTCTCCTGGCAAGGAACAACGCTCTTAGTAGACTGCAGCACAAATTTGTAAAAGAAGCTTGCCTCAGCTCTGATCCAAAAACCAAGAGATCTAGAATAGATTAGATGGCTGTAGAAAGATATGTTTTTTGACTACAAACCCTGGATCACTTGGAATTAAAGGGATATAAGAAATACAAATTTCTCCTTTTCAGATCATAGCAGATGCACTAATTGTAAGAAAATATTCTTTGTAATACTAGTTTACTGACTCCAAATTACACCAGTAGCTTCAAGTACATTTTTGACCTGTGAGTGGTTAACACCACCAATATTTGCAATACATTTTCATTCCTTTATAAAGATCCTTTATTTCCACCATGCAGCTCTTCTCTTTATATTGCTAGATGAGACCGAGCAGCATTGTGGAGAGATCTTCATTAGCATTCAAATAAAAATTCATTGTTTGCCTGTATAGTGGGGACATGAGTTCAGTGTTGACTGTTCAGTGTTCACCATTACCATCAGAAGTGTTTACATTCATATCTGTGTTTCATTTTCTTTTGACAGAACATAACAAAGCACAAGAAAGGCTGCACTGGGTCAGATCGAAGGTTCCTCTACGGCAGCATCTGGTTTTCAATACAGAGGCCTGGGGAAGGAGTTTAAGAACATACCAGGCATGCAGCAGCTCTTTCTTGGACTGTTATTCTGTTTTCCAACAATATGCATCTTGGAAATTTTAAGCCACAATCCTTGGTTTTACTATTTAACAGGTTAGGCTTTAACTTCTCTCCATTAACTTTTCCTGTTACCCTTGGAGCACAAGTAAACTTTGAGCATCCATAATATCCTATGGCAAAGGATTTTACAGCTTAATTATGAGTTTTGTAAAGAACCACCAATGAGATTAAATTGATTTCTAGTTGTTGCTTTGGAAGAGACACAAAAGGGGCTTCTCAGTTTGGAGAGAAGGCAGCAAGGGGGATACAAGTCAGACTTACAAATTCAACGGCCTCAAGTTGCACC
The DNA here is from genome assembly GCA_017310255.1 of Butorides virescens. Lineage (NCBI taxonomy): Eukaryota > Metazoa > Chordata > Aves > Pelecaniformes > Ardeidae > Butorides > Butorides virescens. Next base: position 265,268 of record JADKXX010004946.1, read on the forward strand.
AGGGGAGGTTTAGATTAGATATTAGGAAAAATTTCTTCACAGAAAGGGTTGTCAAGCACTGGAAGGGGCTGCCCAGGGAAGTGGTCGAGTCCTCATCCCTGGAGGTATTTAAAAGCCAGGTAGATGAGGTGCTTAGGGACATGGTTTAGTAGTGGAACAGGTACAGTTGGACTCAATGATCTTAAAGGTCTTTTCCAACCAAATGATTCTATGGTCACAACAACAATAGGTGGGCAGTGCAGGCTGGTCTGACCCACTAGAGCTTTTCTTATCTTGTTATGACTAGGTCATCTTAGTTGCATCTTCAGGATCCTTTCAAGAGCTCTAACAGATTTGTGAAATGTGGTTTCTCACTAGAAAAACCTTCCCTAATATGTTGGGGTTTATCCATTTAATCATTTTATTCTTATAATTTCTACTCACTTGCTCAGTACAGACTCCAGTGTGACAGTCCACAGTTCTCCACTTCACTCCTGGGAACCTTCTCATGGATTATTGTCACATTTACCATCTTCCATCCCTCCTGCAGGGAGACTGATTTAAGTGACGGGTTACACACCATAGTAGTTCCATAATTGCATATTTGTTTTCCTCCAGAGCTCTTGAGTGATTACCATATGGTCCTGGCAGTTTCTGACTCTTCATCTTATCAATTAGTCCTAAAATGCACTTTAATGTCATTTAATTTGAGACAGTTCCTTACATTTGTCCCCATAAGTTTGGCTCTCATGGGAAATAACCTACCTCGACCATCAGGAGCACCAACACAAAGCTTCAGTTTACTTTTCAACAGCAGTTTTCCTCTCTTACAGTAATCCTTTTAGAGACTGGTCATCAGTTGACCAAACCTCTGGAAAAGTACCAGATTCTGGCAATTTTGAAAATATTTTTACTGGTATTTCTCTTATTCCTTTAGTGAGTTTGCACCTTAAAATTTTCCCACCCCTGCCCTACAGATTTAGCTTCACAGTTAATGCTTTTTTTTTTTTTTAATAGTTCCTTTATTTGCTCAGAAATCCCTGATTATGAATACTCTCTTCCACTCTGCTGTGAGAATATTGCCTTTTTGGTCCCTTGTAGAATTATTCCACTTAGAGCTTCAGATAGTGTGTTTTTATCTAGTTTCTCATCTTCTGCATCCTTATAGCAGCTGCTTTTCATTTCCTTTTAAGAAGCTCCCGCACTTTAGAGTAGGGCCCATTTTTAAGTTAGGTATTACTGTGAAATCAAATACTCCAAAGATACTCTGTCATGAATCCCTCTGAAAAAAAGATAGGTGTCCACCAAGGTGTTTTCAAAGAAGGGAGTTTTTGGAGGAAAGAGGACATCTAAAACCTCTAGCTGGAAGGGGAAGGATGGGGAAGACTCTGCCATGGCTCTGCAGGGAGCAGGGACCTGGATGTTGAGTGAGGCGGGCAGAGGAACCTCACCAAGCTTTCACAAGGGCCCGCAAGAAGGCTGGTTGAGGGCCAGGTAAAAGAAAGGTAAGGAATGTGGAGAAGCAACTCCCAAAGGATTCACGTTCAAAACCAGGAAGGTGCCTGTGTCAGCAGAATGAGGTGAACTCACTCGTTCAGAGAGGGGAGCCAGAAAGATCCTCCGTTATCACAGGCTCTCTATGCTCACACAGGCAGCACGTAAGGAGCAGAGCTGTCATACATGGCCTTTCTTCAGAGTGCTGGCTCACTCTTCTGCTAGGCAGGCTTTGGGGAGGCAGTGGGGAGCTAGGGGTGAAAGCCCATGTGCATTTCCCTACACCTCGGCTCCCACCTCTGCTGCAGTGCTCAGTACCCTTGTGACTTACAGGAATTAATGATCCATGGATGACAGAAAAGCTGTGTTGCTTTTCTGGGCAGCTGGTATCCAGCTCACCTGGAAGAAACGATCTCGCACCAAAGAAAGAGGGGCCAGCTCCCACGGGATGCAGCATGGGCCATGCACCTTTCTCTGCAAGGGCAGGCATGCAAGCAGGACAGACCTCTGGCGGCTTTGTCACTGGCTGGTGTCATCCCACACTCGGATGTGACAGCGGTTGGCCAACCTCAGGGTACTCAGGATACTGCTCTGTCCAGGCAGATTCCTGCTCACAGACGTAGGTGTCCCAGCACAGCAGCACCCTGTCCGTGGGGACAGGCTCCCTCCTCACACAGACAAGATTTACAAAATGCAACGTAAACGGAATAGAAAGCAGGCAGCTGGCAGAACCCAGGCAGGCCTGCAGATCCACGACAATTCACAAAGACAAATCTACCAGATGTTTCAGCCTCACAAGGGAGCCACATGCCTGTCCTACTGCAGAAATTGTGTTTTGCCTCCTGTTGTGTTGGCTCCCTGCAAGAACACTGGAAAACGGTGGTGGTTTGAGAGTTACTTTCCCTCCCTAAAATTGGTGCTACCATAGGTTCGTGTAGTTAGTGAATATCAACAAGAAATAAATCAGAGCTTGGAGAAATGCTGTTCTCCACTCTTCCTCCAGTGTGGCTTGTTTACACTGCTGCGCTGCAATCTGAAAAATGCCATCTATAATGAATACTAAATAGTGGGAATCTTTTTCTCAGCAATGTGTTACTAAACCTGATTGCTGTGCAGTATAATATGCTGGGAGAGAGCGGGGGCTTGGCTGTGTTTCTCCGTTTCATGCAGTCATAGAAACTGTCAAGCTTAGGTGCCTCTGTGATCTCCATGCAGCATGTCTCCCTACACCCTTTCCTAGCTACCCATTTATTTTTAAAATGTTCCGTTGTTACTGTAGCTCAGTTCTTTCAGCCAATTTTAATGTCATTATTATTTCTGTCTCTTTAAAATTTATCTACTTATGCAATTTTAATCTTTTTTTCTTTCCAAACCAATTCATAGTAATATGTTAACAGCTGCCTTGTAGTGGAAGTCACCTGGAGTTAATACTCAAAAGTCCTCACTATTAAGAAATGACTCACCTCTGTGTTATAAAATCTGTACTGCACTGCCTTGCACCCTGTCCTTGGTACATTCAGGTGTGTCTCTGCTTCATCACCAAGACCGTTTCTGACCTTGCGGTGAGCAAGTGCCTGCCTGTGAAGGAGAGCACATGCAAAATCAAAGGATGCCCAGAAAGCAAGAACACTTTTCCACACACGAATGACTCCTAGAGTACTTCTATAGCTCCTTCAGCCTAAAGGACCAGGAAGCAGAAGGGGATCTATATTGCAGAAGATGGTGAAAAAAGGGACAAAAGGAGAAAGAGTCGTAACAGGGCCCCCACCCACACTTCAAAATTCCCATAGCCAACATGGAATACATCTGCCTCTATTTTGGGAGTTTGACGACACTTTTGATTTCCCTTCTCTGCCAACAGTTCCATCTTCCAAACAGTTCAAGGCACGGCCATGATGGTAATTCTACATAACAAAATGCACAGCAGAAGTGGTACTGACCCAAAGGCTTGTTAACACACAGCACAGATAAGAGTTTGTTGGGTGCTATTTTTTTTGCCCTTTAGAATACCGAATTCAGGCAAAATCAAAGTTTCTGAAAAACAGCAAATGGTTCATACCAACGCAATGCATATTCTTTCTGCCTTGATGCATACATTGGAGCGTTCACATAAATATACACACGCTTCCTATACACACGGCATCAAACACTCCAGCAGAAGTGCTACAAGATTAAGTATAACACCTTGTTTTGGTGAGATGAAACTTCCAGTCACGTGGGCACACGAAACAGGAGATACTAAAACTCATCACACACACATTTCTCATTGAGCTATGCAAAGGTCATTCCGTTCTGTGAATAAGCTCGTGTCAACAGTGAGCATATATTAGAGTTCAGAAAACACTTTGCTGAGGAGATCCAGGCTTTCTGGGTTAAAAGGTTATGAAATTTAGTCTAATCTCTATTTCTATTTTCTTAAATGTTCACTACCAATCTATTATAGGCAAAGAAGTCAGTGCAGCCCAAAATTAAGGTTTCCCAACTTCTTCTTTTACATGACCCCAACCATATTTCTACAAGACTGTTCAGACTTGTAGTTCAAACTGTTCAGAATTCTCTCAAGCGACCCTGAAATTTCTTTTTTAACTTAAGCTGATTTGCATCATAATTTCTCAGACTAAAATAAAGAATTTCTTTTTGTGAAAACATTCCTTCCACCACTCTCTTGAGAACCTTTTGTGCCTCTCTGCTTTATCACAGGAAGTTCACATTTGGCACAGGGTTTCTCTCGGTGAGAGGTTTGTATCTGTTACCTTCACCACTGTCCCCAAAGTTCTTACACTTTCAAATAACTGGGACCACTAGCAGTCATCTTCTACAAGTCAAAGAGAATGACTAAGATACCAAAAGATTTAACATCCAGGGAAACAAAAACACCAGAATAATCTGAATGATTTCTCACTGCATAGAAACTAATAAGGAGACGAGTGCTTGTCAACATGAATTCCTCAGGAACAAAACAAGCTGCCTCAATCTAATTTCCCTCTCTGATGGACGAGACCCTGTGGATAGGGAAGAAGCAGCAGATACCACATACCTCAATGTCACTGAGGCTTCTGACATTGTTCCACCCGACATTCGTGTGGGCAAGAATGCCCTGGCCAAAGTCACGACACAAATCTGGTTAAAATCCTTGCTCAGAGAGTAGTTTCCAAGAGTTCACTGTGAAATTTAAAGGACAAATTGAATGGTTACTCAGGTGTTCATAAGTTCTATTCAATATTTTATTGATAGCCTGGATGCGGGAATGGACTGTGTGTTTATTAAATCTGCCAAGATTAAATCTGTGAAGAGTGGCTACAAATACATGGGGGACAGAAGTATTAAAAACTTTTGACAACTTGGACAAGTTGTCTATAAATATAGGAGTAAAAATTGTAAATTGTAAACAGTGTAGCATTTTAACTTAGCCAGGAGTAAAGTGCACAAATACAGGATAGATATCAGCTTGGCAGAAAGCAGTCTGGAAAAAAAAAAAAAAGATCTGAAGGTTCTGATAGATCCCAAGCTGCACAGGGGTTGTTATTGTCCTGAGCAAAGAGAAAAGGCTACACAGATATATTAACAGAAGAGTTACCTGCAAGACATCTTGCAGGTCCTTTCGCTGTACTCAGTAACACCTCAGCGCAGAGGCACGTCCAGTCTTGGGTACTGCTCCTCAAGAAGGGCTGACAGGCTAAGCAGCGAGAATAACAACAATGGTTAGAAGTCTGGAAAACAAACTGAATCAAGAGATTGAGAACAGGAGGTGCTCTAAAGAAAGAAGACCACGGAGAGATGCAAGAACAGTTCTGACAGAGTTGGGATCGGTGCAGTAACAGTCATGTTGCAGATAAAATTCTGATACAAAATGGAAGAGAAACAACAGTTCTGCATATGCCAAGAATGTCATAAGCAGATCCAATTCTGCTGTGGAAGAAGGAGATGTACTAAGTGATCAGCTGAGATTTCTTCCAGCTTCACTTTTCAATGATTCTGTGCTCAGCTGATGCTGATTAGAGTTTGTCTGTACTCAATTTGTCCTGATGTACCCCAGTGACTTCATACAGTAATTGCTCATGCACATTTACATCATTTCTGCATTAACATCATCATTAAGGTTACAGTGTTATACGTTCATCTTACCATCTTAAGACTATCTGTCTTACAAATACCTTATCAAAATGCTATTTGCCAAACCAGCTTGACTCGCAACTCATTAATCAAAAGCCATTTTAATAATTAGTCCTCAAATAGTAATTCAATAAAATCTTTGTATCTTGATTTTCCTTTCTAACCAGTGCAATGGGCAAAAGGGTTTGTAATCATTTGGCACTGCTACTCTCAAAGAATCTAGATTAGAGCTACAGTGCTAGAGTCTCCCGTTCCACTGCCATAATTTTAGAAACTGCTACAACTTTAGAAAAAAATGCATACATCTTGGGCTTCTCAGTTCCAGATTCTTATAGAAGACTCCAGATCACTGCTGCTGCCACTAGCATCCAGTCCAATCCATGGCACAAAAGCAGGACCAGCACTACATATGTCCATTCTGACATAGGAAGAGATGTACTTAAAATCTTCCCCCAATTACCCATTTCAGTGATTATACATCCTATGTTAACAATGTATTCCTAATTCCTCTCTTCATGCAGTCCAGCCTCTCATCACCTCCCCCGTGGGCACGGAAAACAGTTTAAGGTGCAGTGGCCACTTTAAGGTGCAGGGCAGCTGACTGACATGGCTGCTTCTTAGTCACAATTACTTACTCAGGGTGCCAAGGGAAAGCAGTGCTGCCTTACCAAATAATTATGATCAATTACCAATATTGATCAGAACTGGCTATAGCTCAGCTTCCCACAGGATCCACCAGATTAAACAGTTGTGCTGTAGTACTGCTGGAAGGAGAACAAAGACCCTTGTGAAGTTGTGCAGGCTCTGAGATTTATGAAAATACAGCTCAACTTCACTGGCACACAATCAGTTAAATCAACACCATATAAAACCAGAAATAACACAAGCCACAGACCTCGTTAGCTCTGTATATCCTTACACCATTGTTAAATTGAGTTGATATGTCAGAGAGTGGAAACCCAAAAGATTCCAGATTCATCATCTTAATTCTTTACATTTCTCCTCAAGAATTCACACCGCTGTCATTTTCTCTTCCATTCTGATTACCTTCTTTGTAACACATTGGCTTTCTTACTTTTACTGAATAATTCCTGGTCTATTATATCTATAATTATACTAATAATTAAGCATGCCTTTTCATCAGCTAGCAGCTAATTACTTCTGTTCCTACCCAGCTTGCTCAGAAAACAGTCAATTCATCTGCATCCATATCACTCTCACCGTTGCTAAGCAGTCAATGCGAGTCAGCAGTTGCACTGTAACCGGCGTTGTTTGGTTCACCCTGGCTTTAAACATATTTGCAGTAGCCGAGTGGTGGTGCCTTTCAACCTCAGAGTAAACGTTTGTCACTGGTAAGCAAGCTTTAGTCACACACTGAAGCACAGCACCTACTTGGCAAAGACTGCTTATCCCCACCGGTTCCACAGCACCTTTGGAGCTGTTAGTAAGCAGCTACTACTTACTGCAAGGAGCAGTCTGGAATTGGAGAGACCTGAGAAGAATCAGCTAGCAAACCAGCCTCTACCATCTGCAGTCTTAGTCCTTTTGTGGCCAGACCTTACCCAAGATTTTGTTATATGCAAACTGAAGCCATAATGTAGTCTAAGCTCTCATTCTCTAGTACTGCCAGGACTTGCATTCACACTGTCCTTCCAGACTTCTTGCTATACTGGATCATTCCTCTGTCTGCTAATGTGAGAACTGGACTCTGCTCCCTCATGCTGGTTCCCACCAGCACAGCATAGACAGCTTCTGCCCCAAACCACTCAAGCTTGTTAGTATCAAACTTCAGTGATGTGGTGACAAATCAGCCTGGATTGCTTTTATTTTTTCCAATTACCTGTCATTTTATCTTTTGTAAGTTGGAGAGAGAAGCTGATGTTGCAGGGCAGGAATACCCGCCCTCTCCAGCCCTGGCAGTCCACTTCCTTCCCTGTTTCTCAGTTAATGAAATTAGTGAAATTAACATTAGTGAAATGTTAATGGCTGATATTTCTAGCCTGCCTCGAGACTGGGCTAGGCCAAAACCCTTAATTCTTTTATCTGATTCAAGACTGCACACTCTGAAATGAAGAAGTGTTGGCAAATGCAGTGGTTGTGCTTGATTCCAGAGAAAAGGAATTAAAAAATGAGGAAATTTGTTAAAAAAACCCCAAACGCTCAGAGTGGCAGCCAGAAAGGTAAAATGTTTTGAGATGGCAGGTAGACTATTTTAGGATTCTATACTGGAGGCTCAAAGCAAATGCATATAACCTGTCAAAAAAGACTTGAGAGAAAAACAAAAAGCTAGCATCATAAAACAGCAGGATCAGGGAGGCTGTTGGAAGTTAAAAGGTATCCTGCAAAAAGCTGAAGTTGTGTCTGAAAAAGGAAAACTAAAAAGAACATAAATTCTGGCAGACTAAATGTAAAAGCACAATAACATAGACTGAAGAAAGAGTTTAGAAGCAGTTTGCTAAAGAAATAAAAAAAAATGTAATAAATCCTTCTTGAACACATCAAGAGCAAGAAGCCCGCAAGAGCCAGTGAGCTATACAGGTACGAAGGAAGCACTCGGAAAAGATAATGCCATCGCAAAAAATCCCAAACTTTTTTTTTTTTTCTTCTTAATTTCTCTATTCACCTGGAGAATCTCAGAGAAACTCTGAAACCAGCATCTTGTTTATAAGGCAATCACAGAAGGCTTATCTTAATTTAAGGTTGTTAAGAGTAGATTACAAACCAGACAAAATGAATAACAACATATCACTGGGCGCAGACGATATTCTTACAAGATTTTTACAGAATGTTAAATACGAATCATCTGAGCGAATACCCTTAGTACGTAACCTTTTGCTGAAAATTGGTGCGACTGTCAAAGGACTAGAAGGTAACTAATAAGAAATCAGTTTTTAAAAATAAATCCAGTGGCGATTCAAGAAACCACAGATCGCTAAGTCTAATGTCCATATTGGTCATATTGGCTGAAGCTCTAGTAAAGAACAGAATTAGCAAATACATGAATAAAAATAACACATTAAGGAAAAGTAAACATGACTTTTATAAAAGGAATCTGAGCCTCCTAAATCTGCTGGAATTCTTTGAAGGAGTCAAAAGGATGTAAATAACAGAGATCCAGCTGAGAAATTTTCCCTGTGTTTCCAACTCCCCCCAAGCTTCCAGAAACCTCAGACATCGAAGGTCTCATCAAAGGCTCTTAAATAAACTAAACAGACAGGGACTACAGGTAAGGACCTCACAGCATTAAAAGTTTAATACTGGAAAAAGAAGATTAGACTAAAGGATGAGTTTTTGCAGTGGAAGATGCCCCATGGGGATTAAGGCCCCATGGTGTTCAATGTGTTCAGAAGTGATCTGGAAAGTAGGTGGAACAGCGAAGAAGTTTTCTGATAAAAACTAAATTAACTGGGATAATATTTACCTCAAAAACTTAAAGATCTCATGACACGGAGCAGCCTCATGATAAAGCGGAAGATAAATTTCAGCCCTGACAACTATAATCTGGCTATCCACGAAAAGCAACGCCAACTTTACACCCAGAGTGATGGGCTCTGAACTAGTTTGCACAATTTAGGAAATGCATCTTGACATTATAATAGCTAGTTCTATGAATATATAACCTCATTGCTCAATAGCAGTCAAAAAAAAAAAGAAGAAAATCAAAAGTTCAGAATTCTTAGGAGAGAAAAGTATGATTTTGCCACTGCTTCTCGAATACCAAGTGCAGTTCTGGTACCTTCACCAAAAAAAAAAAAAAAAAAAGAAACGAAAACAGGAAAAAGCAAAGATATGTGGCAGAATGACAAACATGGTAAGTTCAAAACTGCTTCCATCTGAAAAACAAAGTTAGCATGCAGAAGTGGAATAGGAAGCGATCACTCGCCATTTGTCTTTCCCAATTGTACTGAGCAGGCCAGGTGCCAGAAAGAGGAGACAGACATTGTACAAGAGCTCTGTCGCGTGCCTTTTTGTTCAGCTACTGAAGCCTTCATACTCTGTCAGACAAGAATTTCAAGGGATGTGTGAGAATTGCAACAGCTAGGTTTCATACGCAACCCCAGCATGTTTTCAGGAAAAAATATAAGGGGAAAAAGGAAGAACAAGAGACAGGTCTACTTGCAGTACTTTTTGTTTCCATTACTTCTAAATCATAATTCATTAGAGGTCTCCACTTCCCTTCCCATCTGCCCTCCCCACGCTACAATTTCAGAATTAAAATAAATAAAAAACCACTTAGGCAGCATTTACTAACATCTAACCGTGGCAATCCAGCCATGTTGCTTGCCAGCCTCTCTAGTGATGCATTTCTCACCTTTCTACATTTCTCTCATTTTTCGAACCCCTTTGAGCATTGTGGGTTCAGGTTGTTAACTCAGCGCCTCCAAGGACAGCACTACTTTTCATTCAGTTGTGCAGTGGCTAGTACCAATTGGTCCCATACCCGCTAACAGCCTTAAACTACTGGCGAGCTATTAATAATATGCAAGCAATCATTTTAATTGCAACCGGGTGTCTAGAATTTAGGAGCTGTACGAAGAGTTCCTTCTATCTCAAATATTATTGTCCCATTGTGCATTTTGGAGTTTAGCTCTCATTAAAAGTAATAGAGGGAAATAGTCTGTAGCAAACTGAATGTGTTTGTTTTCACAGTTCACCTCCTGCTCCTCTACACTAAAACACACTCTCACTCAGTGACAAGAGCACAGCTGTTGCCATCTTTTACTTACCTGCTGAGTGCAATATTTAGCTTGAGGGACACTGAAGTTTTCTGTTTGTTAGTTATCAGGTCAATAACTCTCACCTTATCACTTCAGTTTCCATTCTGTTGATAAAACCTGTCAGCCTTCCTTGAGTGGTTCCCGGCCCTCAGAAGAAATCACATTAAATTGGCACAACCAAGTAAATCTGTAAGGGATGTGCTCCCGACTTACCAAAGGGAAGGGGGGAGGGCTTGAATTTCTCTCCCTCTTCCTTCTTGCATGGTTCCAACATCCAAGCGCTTAGAGCTGTGTCGAAATCCTCCCTACGGATTCAGCAGTTCAAGTCAGCTCGGGTCTTTGAATATGGCCCAGAGGAGATGTCTGTGGAGCCGAAATTGATATGGTTAAGTGCAAGAGACAATAATAATTTCTTCAAGTATAAGCTAAAAATACCCAGAAGAAGGTGGAATTCATAATGGAGATTTTAAAGATCTGTGACATACCAGAGTCTGCACAAGGGTTTTAATGAGAGAGAAGCCAATTTAATTGGTCAGTGCGAGCAGATGCTTTGCTGGGTGAGCGGGCTATAATGTCTCACATTCCCATTTAATGCCAGGAGCATCACCACTGTGCTTAACATGGCTGCGACAAGCCCATGTCAGAGGAGCGCATCGTCAGAATCGGGAAGAACCTTCATAATCAACGTCTCCACGTTGTCAGATCACAGAGCCGAGCCACAAGGAGAAGGCACTAAAAAGAGGAGGCAAAAGCTGACATAGGAACGTTGCTAAAGGTAATTGCATGACTGACCATCTCCGGTTGTCGTTTTGTTTAATTATTATGCTAGGCATGAAGCTAAAACAGCCCGTTAAGTTTTAAAGTCTGTTAACGCTGCATTAACAGGGAGTTGCTGAGTACCAGGGTTAAAATCTGCAGGCCTTCCCTGTGAAAACACTTCTGGAGTGTATGTCAGTGTTCACAGGAAACCCAGAAATAGCTTCCGCGGACCATTCAATTATAGGCAATCACCACACAGCGCTCCCTCTACTCGTGGCATGGCTCATCAATCAGGTTTTCTGTCACCATGTCTCTTCTCATAGCAGTCACCAGAAGGCTCTGAGCTCCCTCCGAATTCATGTGACATTTACTGTCAGGGGCTGTCAACACCAAGAGATTCTCCCAGGGCCTCCGAGTTCATCACAAAGCAACAAGATATATCCCCAAAACGCGCTCCCAGCTTCAGCTCTGGATTACAATGACTGACTGAGGGGCTTTGCAGCAGTCGGGGAAGAGCGAAGCGGCAGGGCAAGCTACAGCTTCTGCCCAAATACTTGTTAGAAAAATACATCCGCATTAAGAGAGGGCTTAGGCCCATGATTAATTAAGACTTCGTCAAAAATGCCCCTTATAAACTTACTAAGAGAAAGATGAGGCTGTTTACGTTGAAATTTAGCCTTCCCATCTTTAGCATTGATCCCGCATTCAATGTCTGCTTAACAATACAGTGACCTAGTGGAAAAAATTTATAAAACTTAATAAATTGCAGTTGGCAGTATTGACAGAGTGTGTATATGCACATTTGTTTTTGTGTGAACATATTATAAGAAATCTAATAAAGTAAAACAAACACATTTTCTTTGTCTGTGAGCTGTGAAACTAGATCATCTGTAATTACAACATTTCAAGTATACTTGGTCAAAGACACACGGTGGATTTTTTCAGCCATAAATTTCTGACTAGAGGAGGAGAAACTGTTGTGTATCAAGGCTTACATGTTCCACTAAGTTATTTTGCTCAAGGTGCGGAAAAAGAAAAACGCAGATGAAAACCTAACTTACCAGAAGACCACTACGAGATAAGAGGAAACAGCTCCAGCACTCAGGGAATAAAGTGGCAAATGTACCTCAAAAAAATAATCAAGACCTTGGAGACATGTTGATTTTGCCAGGACTTTAGGGGAGGGGGGGACACAACACACAGGACAGGTCTGGCATTAATGAGAGTTTAAGCCAGTGAATAAAAGAGTGCTTTCAAGTACAAGGTTTTTAAAAGACCTCAGAATGTGTATAACCTCCTAGAATTTTGATGTTTGTTTTTAATTTGCTTTCTACAACCCTTCTGGTTCTTGCTTTCTACAACCAGTCTGGTTTCCTCTTTCCACCAAAATAAATATATTCCTCTTTCCACCAAAATAA